>CM021101.1:91766237-91873015 GCA_007115665.2 Sequoiadendron giganteum | reverse complement strand
AAATGTCTTGGAATGTAGAGTATGCAAACTAGACAAGAGCAAAGGTGGCTAAATGTCTATTTGAGGCTAGGATAGAACTAGCTAGTTTTTCTACAGAAGTTAACCTTTATGTTGCACCTCTAGGATCATGTGATGTTATCCTAGGAATAAATTGGTTGTGGAAACATAGGGCTATATTAGACTACCATGCTAAGACTGTAGAATGCCTAGATGATTTTAGAAATCAAGTAATACCAAGGGAGGTTAGGGTTCGAAAAATTATGACAATGCAACTTATAAGAGCTAAGAAGAAAGGGTGTAAAATTTTTTTTATAAAGATTGAAGAATTTGAGGATGGAGATGATTCAGAGTTCCAAAGTTTACAGGAACTAGAAGATGGTGAAATAGATGAAACTGGAAAATCAAATATGGAGAAGTATCCAATATTAAGGAAATTTTTGGATGTGTTTCCAGAGGAGTTACCAGGGTTTCATTCAAAAAGAGTATTTGACTTCTCTATAGATATTGTTCCAGGGTCAGAACCTATTTCTATGGTACCCTATAGGATGACAACCACTGAACTTATGGAAGTTAAGACACGATTGGATGAATTGTTGTCAAAAGGACTGATAAGACCAAGTGTATCACCTTGGGGAGCGCTAGTCATCTTTGTCAAAGGATGGGACATTGTGTTTGTGCATCGACTATCGTATACTCAACAAAGCTACTGTTAAGAAAAATTATCCATTGTCATGCATTCATGACCTTTTTGATCAAATGAGGGGTGTATTTGTATTCTCTAAAATAGATCTGAGATCTAGATATCACCAACTAATGGTTAAAAATGAAGATATTTTTAAAACCGCATTCAAACCCAGATATGGTCACTATGAGTTCACTATTTTACCTTTTGGTTTAACAAATGCACTTGCAACATTCATGAACCTAATGAATAGTGTTTTTAGGGATTACCTTGACAATTTTGTACTATTGTTTCTAGATGATATTTTGATTTATTCTAGAAATGAGGAAGAACATTGCAAGCATTTAGAAATGGTCCTACAACATTTGAGAGAGAATAGGTTGTATGGTAAACTTTCCAAGTGTACATTCTTTCAAAAGAAGGTGCATTATTTAGGTCATGTGATTTTAGCAAATGGAATTTTTGTAGATCCAACTAAGATCAAAGTAGCAATTGGCCTATACCCAAAAATGTATCGAAAGAAAAAAGTTTCATGGGTTTGGCAAGATATTATAGGAAGCTTTTTGTAAACTTTTCTAAGATTGCTTTTCCAATTACCTCTTTGCAAAAGAAAGGAAAGCGATTTGAATGGAATGAGAAGTCTCAAGAGGCTTTTGACCTACTCAAATTGAAAGAAACCACCACACTGATCTTAAAAGTACTAGATCTTGAAGGTAACTTTATGGTAATTACAGATGCATGCAGAGAAGGGTTAGGAGGCATTTTGATGCAAGATGGGCAAGTAATTACCTATGAATCTAGAAATCTAAAACCATATGCGATGAATTATGCATCGCATGATTTAGAGTTGGTATTTGTAGTTCATGCATTACAAATGTGGAGGCACTATTTTCTAGGAAAACCCTTCGAGTTGAAAACTGATCATAATGGGTTAAATTACCTTTTTACTCAAACTAATTTCAATGCAAGACAAAGAAGATGGTTAGAGTTAATAGTTGACTATGATTTTAATATCAATTATATTAAGGGAAAAGAAAATTGGGTTGCCGACGCATTAAGTCGAAGGCGTCACATTGCCTCTATAGTAACAATCCAAACCGATTTCAAAGGGCAAGTACTCCAAAGGTGCAAGGAAGATGAGTATTACTTGCAAGTGAAGCAAGCACTCATGGATAATCCACAAGACCCTAGGCATGAAGGTTTTCAATTTGAACCTAGTAGAATACTTAGATATAAGGGTAGAATGTATGTACCTGATGTAAAAGAATTAAGGAATCTGGTATGGAAGGAAATACGTGAAGCACTATACTCTAGACATCCTGGAGTGATGAAAAATGATGGTTGATGTAAAACCATTATACTTCTGGAAGGGGATGAAGGGGGATGTCACTAGTTTTGTGGCTAGGTGTCTCGAGTGTCAAAGGGTGAAAACTAAGCATCATCATCCTGCTAGCTTGTTATACCCACATGATATACCGGAAAAGAAGTGGCAAATTATTATGGTTTTTGTGCAAGGATTGCCTATGTCAAGGAATAAGCACAATGTCATACTGGTGGTAGT
The DNA here is from genome assembly GCA_007115665.2 of Sequoiadendron giganteum. Lineage (NCBI taxonomy): Eukaryota > Viridiplantae > Streptophyta > Pinopsida > Cupressales > Cupressaceae > Sequoiadendron > Sequoiadendron giganteum. Next base: position 91,870,772 of record CM021101.1, on the reverse strand, counting down.
AGATAAGCTTACAAAAGTAGCACATTTTATACCAAGGAACCTAACTGATGGAGCAACCATCATAGCAAGGAAATTTGTGCAAGAAGTGTTTAGATTGCATGGAATTCTTGAAAAGATAATTTCAGATAAGGATGCATGAGTCACTTCTATGTTTTGGTAAACTTTGTTTTCTACACTAGGGACTCGATTGAATATAAGCTCAACATATCATCTAGAAAGGAATGGGAAAACAAAAAGGGTAAACCAAGTTTTGGAAGATCTACTTATGATGTATTGCATGGATCAACAATACAAGTGGGAGGATTACTTACCCTTAGTTGAATTTTCTTACGATAACTCTTACCATTTTGCAATTAAAATGATTCCTTTCGAAGCTTTGTATGGCTGAAAGTGTAAACACCAATAAGCTGGGATAAACTTGAGGATCGAGTAAGTCTTGGGCTAGAAATGTTGGCTGAAATGGAAGAATGGGTTAAGGTAGTTAAGAAAAAGTTAGTTGAAGCTAATGATCGATAGAAAAGCTACGCCGACGCTAAGAGAGTACCTTGTAATTTTTCTTTAGGTGACAAAGTATTGTTGAGAGTGAAACCTCACAAGAGCTCCATTAAATTTGGAAAGTCTTCTAAGTTAGCCCCATGTTACATTGGACCTTTTGAGATTCTAGAGGAAGTGATTCATCCAATATCCTATCAAATCGCATTGCCACCAACTCTTTTCATAATGCATAATTTCTTCCATGTGTCCTATCTTAAAAAGTATATAGTAGGGGATAATCATGTAATTGATTAGATTGCTTTACATGTACATGACCCCAAAGTAGTAACTCTCGATCTCGTCAAGGTGCTAGGAACATGTAAGCTACACTTGCAAAATAGAGAGGTCTTGCAGTGTAAGGTCAAGTGGGACGAGTACGTAGAAGACAGCTACTTGGGAGGACTATGTAAAAATCTAGCAAAAATTTCCTCATATTCTCAGTTCTTTTGAGAATGTTGAAAAATGTAATGTTAGTTGTTATGTTTTTGAATAATACCTTAGGTCAATCGGGATGATGATTCATAAGGGGGGAGTATGTTACACCCCAAATGTAGAGATACTATTTACTATTATTGTTTAGGGTAAATATGGATGTAATGTAAATTTTTGAGATGAATAAAGTATGCGTGTACCTTGTTACCAATATGAATGTTATCTCATTTGATGATTTTCTCATTTGAATGAACTATCTATGTTGATGTTATTCATGGTAAAATGTTGCATATAAGTGAATGAAAGGTTATATGAATTATCATTATTCTAACTTTGGAGATGTTTATGTATACTGCATATTGTTATGAACAATTGACTGTCATGTGAATGTGTTAGTGAATGTAGGTATGTGTTCCATTCCTCTAGGTGGAGGGGAAGAATCACTCAAGAGAAGATCTTGGTTGGGTAACCGGTAAAAGTAACTATCTGAGCATAATCTTATATCTCACACACTTTAAAGAATCTAGGGGTTGTTGTAGGTCCTTTGTGAAGTCTATTTAAGTGAAAAATCTAAAATTATACTTCAGTGCCATTGTGATTCTCAGCCCTGAGTGCGAGATTCACTGCTCGCGGTTTGAAATAAGAAAAAAGAAGCGAAAAGAAAAATAAAAAGAAATGAACAAAAGAAAAAAGAAAATAAAAATGAAGAGAATCAAAACAAAGAAAATTCAACTTTCAGCAGGGTACGAATAACTCTACCGAGGCTATGGACCCCTGACTGGTAGTAGAGTAATGTTCGGGAGAATCACAAGGACAACTTCGTCGGGGTTATGGATGCCTGACTGGCAACGAGGCAATGTCCCAGATGTTTTTTGAGATAGAATCAATTATGTAGCTTAACTTGACAGAGCTTAGGTTCCTACAGTGGCTTAAGGGAAAGGAATGAATGCACTTGCACACACTTGGATTTGTAGTATACATCTATGGTTGGGTTAACTAGTGGTTTTGATCCTTTGGTCGAGTGTTCAGTTTGTTTGCCCTAACATGGAGGTAGAAACCAAAGATTTTGGGCTCGTGATTCCAATTTGTCATCAAAATTCTTTCGAGCATTTCCCCAGTGAGTCGCCATTTTTTTTGCATGTTTTGCACACACGCCCCACCAAAGGTAGGGACCCCCCCTTTCTGTTGCTCTCGACAGGTCACTTTCACGTCCGACGGGTCATTTTTTGCTCTCTCCTTGATTCACATGCCCCTATTCCGAAGCCTAAGTTAGTCACATGCCTTAAAAAAATTAAATTCCCCTTGACCAAGTTAACCTATATGAATTTCACTAAGTCTTTTGCCTTTGTGGAGCTTGGCTAGCTGGTTTCCTCTGTCCTTTTCTGCCACATCCATAAGGAATCGCGGACCTGCAACCGCAGGTTGCTGCTTCTATTTCACCGCTAAGTAGCAGCAGATGCTTAACTTTCACCCACATGGCGTGCTCCGCATTTAGTTTCTTCGTTTGAGCCTTGATTAAGCGACTATCACCCCTGGCGGACCTGCACCTACAGGTCTCCCTTTGCGGATCGACGTGCCCATTTCACCATTCCTTATGACTTTCAATGTGTACCTTCCCAAAGAAAAAATTTCACTTACTACCTCCACTGATGGCATCCTGGCGATGGACCCTCTGACTTCCGCATTTGGGTCCCTCACATTTTTTGAGTTTAACAAGTCCGATAATCATGAAGCCTATGACAATGCCTTTGATTCTTTTTAGGGTTTTTACCTTTGATGGATGCGTGGAGGCCACCGCTCCTCGTATCATCTAGATTTAGTCTTCCCATGACATGTACACAAATTCCCACCTTGCACCTGTGCCTCTTGCAAAACTTTAAACTGTGCTCAAATGTTAAAGGTATTGCAAATTTTGTGACAAATTGATGTAAATAAAATGCTTATGCAATTGTAAGTTCGAGCCTTACGAGGATCGCTTTTGTGGAGGCCATCGTGTGGATTCCCATACTTTTTTTTCCACTCCCTTTCGGTATTCCCATCACCACCATTTGCATGCTTGTTTCCACATATCATTTTGTAGGTTTTAGCTAGGCGGAAACCGTCATCTATTCAGTCATTGCCAAACAACAATCCTAAATGGTGTTCCCGCATGATCCTCCCACAGACGGCATGGACCCAACAAAGTTCCACATCACACTCTTTGTGGTGTTGGGGTATGGATCACCCATATGATGTTTATACCTTTGAAGTCCTTGCAATTTCTTCCTTGATTGAAAGAGGATATTGTAATTTGAAGCCCGTATGTCTATGATCTCTTTGCTTCATTCAAAACACAAGATAGATTTGAGGAACACATGTGTGAAATTCTTGCTCTTGTGAAAGTAGAATTTGACCGAATAAGAGGTCGTTTTCATCCAAAATTTGTGAAGGGTGCATTTCACTCGGCGGACGTCTCCTATGTGGGCGTCGCACTTCACAATGCTGCTCTGTAACAATGATCTCATTGTCGCCTTCCGCACTTCTTCACCCGCACATTACTTCCGCAAACATTGGTGATGCAGGTGCCACACATCTTGCTGCCACATTTCTTCATACCATTAATAATGGCATTTGTTAGCGGCATTCCGGCATCGTATCCCCACACCTCTGGTATTTCCCGCAGGGCCTGCAAATAAGGGATGGCAAGATTAAACCAGGCCTAGTATTGCACCGCAAATGATGTGATTAAAAAACCACAGTACCTCATTGGCTAATACGTTTCCCCCTACAAGGAACTAGTTGGTAATGGCATTTCGATATAGTGGCAAAATTATCAACATTCTCGTTGGAATGCTCAATAACTATCAAGCTATATTTGCATACAAGTTTGTTCCAAGCACAAAGGCTTGACATGGCATTGTACAAGTTACCTGATTCACTAAGGTTATTAGCATCTTTCCACAAGAGCGATTATGATCAGGTATGTGTGTAAGGAGGAGGATTATTCCTTGAGAAGAATGCATAGCAACAAGGAAAGCTTACAATCAGGAAGATGAAGAATTATGAGTGCAATTAGTCTCACAAAGAAAAATGAAATCTCCATCAAGTGAAAGCCTGCATTTGACAATGTATTCATGATTTAATCAGAATACTGGGAGGTTAATTGAGAGTTGGATGGCATAACAAAATTTCTATAGGGGCATCCACTAGCTGACTTAGAGGACAAATCGACATTAAGATGATACTCGTGTTCTTTTAGTAAGCTATCATTCAAGCTCTATAGGCATTTCAATCTTAAGGGTCGTTGGTCTCTTTGTTGCGACTATAGCTTACCTCCAACGACCGTCTACATCCTTCACCCCACATCATGTTATCCATATTATGTTCACAACAACCACAAACTAAGATGGATGACAAACCATTCGCGAGTTATAAATTATACAGCGATGAGGGAATGATGAGGATTAGCGATGAGTGTGAAGTTTAAAGAATTACCAACTCGTTTTATGCTGCTAACTCCATTAGCGATGTTGGTGCGTGTAGAAGCTTAGGATAAATGGATTCTTACACTGCAAGTTCCACCATCCCCCCAACCATCCAAAATGGCACTCTCATTGCAACCTCTCGCAATATTTTTTGTGTATGAAGGATACTCGGCCATAAATTTCTCTCGAGTGGTCTAGTTTTGTCATGAAAACATCATTCTATAAAGGATCGGGCAGCATCATCAGGTGGTGAAGCTCTAAAATTCTTAGGAATTATATCATTCACCTTGAATTACTCTCCTCAAATATTTTTGCTTACTATAATAATCAAAATGGTGGAGTTGTTGATTATGGTATTTCACATCAAAAGATTCATGTTGTTCTACTATGTGAAAAGAGATCATATTTTATAAATCTTGGAGGATAAAAGGGAAAAGGATGCATGGTTAATCAACACCATGGCTAACTCATGACCTGGGTAAATACCTAATCCTGACTATTAGTTTAATCATGGGTGAAGTTAGATAAATGCCCTTCTATGCATCGTGAGTGGGAGATGTTATGAGTGCATGTATGGTAGGTATATGTAATCACGATGGCAAGGTTTTGATGGCGGCCTCCCTGGGAAAACGTAAGTGCAGAAAATACTCATGGATATTAAGCCTTTTACTGACGACGTGAGGAAATTTATCAAGAATAAGTACTGCGAAGTTGAGTAAGGCCACCATTGTTATGGTCATGAGGAGCATGTATTCTCATGGGGCATATATTCTCATAGCAATAATTGTTTGTAACGATAAATCGAATAACGAGTGCATTATCAGCCCGGGGTGGAATGTTATCATCTATTAAAACCTATGTGTTGATTCTCAAGTCTAAAGATATGGATATGCCAAGGTGTGTGTACTGGTCTCACGAGGCAAGTGTATTCAAGTTTAAAGCCTCGTGGAAATCGATAATGAAGGAATAATAATGGTTTGTGATCAAAGCACGATGACAAGTTCTTTTAGCAGTCCATTTCTATGAAAAAATTGTAGGTCATGGTTTGACACATTTATCTATCTATTATTTCTGATAGAGTGAAGCATTAAATCATTTTGGAAAGAGAGGGATCATTTGAAGATTATCAGGGGACATTTGAAATGAGATTTTAAAAGGTTTATCGGACTATAATTAAATTTGTGTCAGGCGAAACCAAGGATGCGAGATTCTGCGTGCGAGGATTCATGTTTTCAGTGTTGTTTCTGAAGGCTCCCTAATGCTGGCTTCCCACATTCTACCCTCTACAAATAGCTTCTCTGCCCGGTTCCTTTTCGTATCGCATCCCTATATCAAATCACTTAGTAGTAGGATTAACATAGTAATTAAACCTGAGCAAAGTTCAATTATTGAACCTTTCCATGAATAAAATATGGTGATAATGGTCTTATTCAACAAAGGCACGGTTCAGGGAGCGTAGTTCCCTCTAAAACAAAGGCTTTAATGATGAAGACAAGTTAGTGGGATTCTTTAGATTGATCAAAGTAGTGAATGTCGCCATGTAGTGTGAGGCTCCATTATACATGATTGTAATAATTTTAGGCCTAATTGATAATCAAGCTTCTTGAGACCTCACTAAAATAATGAATTTGATGGTGGTAAGTTTCAAAATGCTGCCAGGTTCATTTTGGCCGAATTATTGGAGAAAGGAGGTGGCGTTTAGAAAAAGGATCCTTCAAGTGAGAAAGGGGGTCTTTAAGACCCATCCAAGTATTGCTACACCATCACGCCAAGATCAATCATGTTGCAGGATCTTGAGCCCTCACAAGGTTTGGTTGTTCATAAATCTTGGCCTTCAAACTAGTAACATCTCCCTGACAACCATTCACACTTCATCTCCTGTGCTTCACCTTTACGAAGCTCACGTTTGTGGGTTTCAGTTGTAGGTATGTTGTGAGTGGAAGTCGTGGTTCCTACTACCCTTAGAGAAACATTCATAAATGGTATTTCTGCATAAAGTGTCTGCATTACCTTTTCACACAACTAGGCATAAGATAGTCTACATCGACATGAAAGGGAGTGACATCACCTTGTTGTGATAGTTTATTGATATATTAAGTAAAAACTACTGAGGCAATGTTTGAAATGAGTTAAAATGAGGCTACATTTTTCTTTGCAGGTGTTTTATATGGGCAAGCTACATGCGTGTGGGCTTTCCTCATTCTCGCATACCTCATATTTCTCTCAGCAAAGTTATATAGGGCTCTCCTTAAGTAAAATTCCATGTGTTTGTTGCTCTTCCAAGAAAGGAAAGGATTGGTCTAATATTGGAATGCTCAATGGTTTGTTATAAGATGGGATTAATTGTGGGATCTTTTAAAGGGTTGTTAAACTTTAAAGCTTTCTTATATATCACCTTTGTTAAGAACCCTTAGGGGGAATGTCAAAGGCTTTATTTCGATATATTATCAATCTAACTAACATTTGAGTCTTTATGGTTTAAGTGTTGCTTAATATTTTTAAGGGTTGATTTACTACTCTTGTGTTATAGGACGAAGGGACAAGTCACTAGAAGGATGATTATCAAAGATTCGCTCATAGAATTGTGCTCAAGAAAAGACAATAGGATAGTTGAAGAGGTGTTGTCAAATAAGTAGATGGGGGAAATCTTCAAGAGGATGAAGCTGCAATCAGAAGAGTTCTTTGACACAAGGTGTATTAGGAACTGTGTCCAAAGGGGGAGTGCCTCAAATTAAATATGCTGAAACGATGGATGGTTTGCTAGAAGAGGAGCGTATGGAAAAGAAGTAAATGTTGAAGAGTCAAAGAAGTTGTCTACCAAAATCAGGAACAAGAGGGAGCTATTTTATTTTATACCAAGTGATAATGATTAGCAAGGAGTTGTCCATGAGAATTAGGAGTAACATACCTACTTCTCGATGATACCCATCTGCAAAAGGATACACTTGATTGGCTGATAGGATGCTACAAACACATTAATAGAAGGCAGATGTTAATTGTTCCCAGCTACAGTGAAAGAGTCAACTAAAAGACAAAACAACTATAGTGACTAAAAGATGAAATAGGCTAGAAGAAAAAATAGAGAAGAGCATAAGGTAGTCTATTTTAAATTTTGAAATATTGAGGGTAGGTGAAACCCTAAGCTATAACAAATTTGGGCCACACATTGTAATTAAATCCTAGCCATTCATTTCACTTTTGGAAAACTATAAATAGGGGCTTGCTCCTCATTTGTAAGTGTGGTGAATTGTTGTAAGAGGAAGTTTGAAGAAATAGAAGGAAGCATTGCATCATTTTGGGTATTTTCTTTGAGCTTGCTCATTTTGCATGCATGGTTCAACCTCCATGTTAGTTTTAGTTTGCTAGTTTCTTGAATGCCTTTAATGGTGGTTACTATTACAGTATTGGATGCACTTCCAGATCATGCTTTTTTGGTTTAGTGATGATGAATCACTTTGCAAAGCTAGTCTAAGCTAATTCATATGCTGCACTTTAGTTCAATTGTATGTTAATGAGGTGAATGCACAATCTAAAAATCTGCATACATTAGAATATTGTACTAGTTTTGTGTAGCTGTAGGTTCTCTTGGTCAAGAAAAACTTAGTTTTATAGGAGTTTGTCTACTATAGCATCCTCCATTATTACTATTCATTCATAGCTTAGATTTAGAATATCTCTCTTAACCCTTTCTCTTTTGCTATTTCTTTTAACTCTTTGTTAGTATAGGATTCCAAGCACCATCACAGTGTCAAACTTGGTGATTGAGGTGAGTTTCAACTTGCTATTTTGAGTGGGAAGCCACTGTTCATTAACTTCCAACACTTTGAAACTCCATTTGTAGAACTAACTTCCCATACTTTGTAAACCATAAAGGTCTCCTTGTGATTACCAATAAATCACATCAACCAATTGAACTATTCCAAGAATTTTCATGACCTGACACCGGAGAGATCTTGGGGTGATTTTTTAAAACTTAGTTGTAGAAAATTACCTTTCAAGAGAGGCATTGCACTTGTGCATTGTCTCTGTTGAGAAAGTGAAAAACCACCCATCAATAGAATTAGCACTAGAAGGAGGGCATGGTTGAGCACAAGGCTACAAAGTTGGAAGTTGAATGCACCTTCAAGTAAAATCTAAGATAAATCTCATCATATGCTGGAAATTTAAAAAGAAAATTTGAAGAAAAACAAGATCTGAGTTGACATGGAGCTACAAGAATATTTAAATAGGAGATTGAAGAAGCCATTGCAACACTTTACATTGACAGTTTGATGTAGAATTTATGACACTCGCAAACATAATGAAATGAAATTTCTAATAGTCCTGGGCATAACTGAAATGGTTTTGCAGGGAGAAACCCCCTTCTAGGAAATATATCAAACCTTAGCTCTTGCATATCCAAAAGAATAATTTGTTAACATGGTAGCCAAATCCTTCAAGGAGTTGATATGAGAATAGTGTTATCAACAGGATTGCACCCATTATGCAAAGCTTTGAATCTCAGCAATCCTGTATAACTTGGGATCAAACTCAGGTTGTGGGTGACCTATGGTGAGCTTGAACCTCTAGATTATGGGTTGGTTCCCTTATGATTTTCTAATGGGTTAATGACTTTGCAGGAAAAGAGTTAAGATGGATTTCTAATGGATACACTAAAACTAGAATTTAAATGAGTGGTGATATACCTAAATGATGATAAAACTTGTAGAACAATTCACAATTATTCTCTAACAAACTATTTACACTGTTCAAAAATGACATCACAGAAGTGTTTCTTAAGATGGCCAAACAGTTTGACACTTCAAAAGAAAAATAAATTCTCAAAATTTGAAGATCAAAATGAAAGAAATGCACTACCTAAGACCTATGAAGGATGTATGATAATGAATAACACAAAACTTAAAGGTTTTGATAATTAAAACACAATAAATTCATTGGATTATTCATAAAGATACTTTTTATTATTTCTGAAGAGGCAAAAATATGGATTCTAAAAGAAAATAACAGGAAAATACTACATGAAGATCCCAAAAGTAACCTATAAAAATTGTTGCATAATATTAACTAAGTAAATTTGATTTACAAGATCTCTCTTTGCAAAGTGTAAAGGAAAATAAAATGAAGAACTAAGGAAAAAGAAATTTTTTTTCCAATATATACAAAAGAAGGCATGTATAATGCACCCAAGACGTGGAACTCCAAGCTAAGTAGATGTGAGAAAAAGAAATACATGCTCCTCACGAACAAAATCAAAACTGCCTAAAAATGGGGCACACAAATGTTGCAAACTGAGCTTAAATAGCTCAAAACTCTATCTCACAATGTATAAAGCTGAACTATGACTCGATATGGCTCCTGAGTCCATGGAGGTGGCACTGAAAGTAAAAATATCTTCCTCACGAGCAAAGAAGAAAAGCCTCAAAAAGAAGGCCCACTATTGAAGCAAACTGAACTCAGAATGTTGAAAACTCCTCCCCATGTTGTGCATGATCAAAAGATCCTCAAAACTGACGTGGAACTGAAGCAAAGTGATAGGAAACTCCACCATTTACTCCATCTTGTCTTTTGCATGATTTGGGTAAAAAGGGGACACTTGTTTTAAATATTAAAGATAATCAAAGTGATTGATTTAATATTTATCATGCCATGATTATCTCCTCTTTTGTTTGCATGGTAAATATTAAGATAATGTAATATTATCCTTAATATTTAAATTACATATTTTGCTTTGAATCATGCAAAGACAAAATTATTTTTACTTTAAAAACATTGGAAAATCCTAACACTTGCTAAGCTAGCCCTCCACACACACGGGCTCCTCATGAATCATTAGGTCACTTGAATTTGAAGTCAAGACCATGGGAAAATTATGTGAAATGATTTATTTTTAAAACAAGGTCAAAAAATCCCATGGATATGGTATCGAGTAAAAGAAAACTCTCAAACCCTAAATGATTATCTATCATTTCATTTTTGCACTTCGAAGGAAAATTGTTGTTGCCACCAAGGTCTTTAGGATTTTGAGCTCAAAACTCTGGCATTGTTTTCTCATTTTTTATCCTCGGTCCTCTTCTGTATACTCAAAGGTGAGCATTTCCTCATAGAAATGCAAAAAGACATGCATTTCTTTTAGCCTGTGAGCAAGGTTTTTGAAATAAAGTAGGGGTTAAAATTTATTCAAGCAAGAAGAAATACAAAGAAGGGGCATCAAAAAACCCTATCAAGATCCACTACGTGATCCAATTGCTGAGACAAATCTATAGGTAATTGATCCTTCTCCCTAATATTCCAGTTTTGCATCTAATCGGAAGCCCATTTGGCCAGACAATTTGCAACACCATTCCACTCCCTAGGGATGTGAGTAAAGGTAACAAACTCCAAAGAATCACACAAATAAAGAATCTGGTTAGCCACCAACACCAACCTCCAACTTACATCCTGAGAATACTGTTGAGTCAACAAATGCACCACCACCTATGAGTCTGATTCACAAATGAGATGTCTCCATCCAAGAGCACAAGCATGCTCGACAACATACAAAATAGCTAAAGCCTCCATCAAATTATTGGTATGATGACCTTTGAACACAAAAAAAATTAATTGAACAGTCCCCATTCTATCTCTGCCCACTCCACCAGTGCTAGTAGGACCAGGGTTGCCACGCGAAGACTGTCTGTATTGATTTTTAGACTGCCTGGCGAAAGAGGACTCCACCTCCCCACCCTGTTGATCTTTTGAAGAGGGTGTCTACATCTCTTCCTCATGAGTTGGCCATGTGGAGGAGGAAGATGGAGCCTAGTGAAAAAATTAGCATCAGTAGGATCCACAGCCTTTGAAAGGTCACACTTTGTTGAAATTGTTTCCCCTAAAGAGTGAAGAATCTTCCACCACAGATATTGGGACTCCAACAATACATCTTGAAAGATTTGTCAATTCCTCTCCAACTAGATATGCCAAAGAATAAAGGAAAGGCCAAGTGTCCAAGCAACCTGAAGAAAAGAGGTTTTGACAGGGGCCTTTCCCCACCTATCAAAGAACTTTGCCAAAGAGGTGGCATGCTAAAAAGCTTGATTCCACACCTCCCACCACAAATGCTAGATATGTCTAGAAAAGGCACATTGGAAGAAGAGATGAGAGGCACTCTCTTCACTCGCACGACATAACACATAGAATGAGGGGCCCTGAAAACCACGCTTGCATAAATTATCCCAATTAAGACACTTATTGTGTGCCACCAACCAAAAGAAAAAATTGTTTTTGGGCCAAGAGAATTTGTACCAAACGTGCTTCAACTAGGAAACGTGACTGTCCCTAAAAGTCCACCGCACCAACTGACCATACCCAGCAGAGAAAAAAATTTCCAAACAAACCATTACTAGCCCATGCTAGAAAATCATTCCCAACCAAGGTAGTATAGTCACGAGACTCCAGAATGTGAGCCAACTCAGCCCTAGCCTCCGCAGAACCTCTAGGAGGCCATTCAGAAGGAAGTTTCCATCAAAACCAAAGAACCCAACCACAATCATGAGCAATCTTATAATGACCAACAGTGTCCCAACCAACAGTTGTAAAATATCACAAAGGGGCTGAAGGTGAGGATGAGTAGAGAGGATAGAAGGATGAACATGCCACGAGTCGAGCCAAAAAAGATCTTGTGATCCCAAATGACATAGCCAGAAGAGACCATTCTTAACCAAGTGAGCCCCAAGTTTCAGGGTATTCCAAATCATAGAACCACTGCCAGTCAAAGGAAAGCGAGGAACATCAAACACATTAGCATCCTTAAGATAGTTATGGGTGAGGATACGGGCCCAAAGTTGATCCTAGCTAGAGAACCAATGCCAATATAACTTAGCAGAAGGAGCTTGCCCATTCAAGATAGCAGATCGTAATCCAAGGCCACCCTCTTCCTTAGGCCGACACACTGTTTCCCACTTAACCAAACTCCATATTGTAGTCGATAAGTTACCATTCCAAAGAAATTGATGAGAGAGAGCATCAAATTCCTGAATAAAATACATGGGAGCAGCTTGAACGAAAAACCTATAGGTAGGAAGGGCTTGAATAACAGACTTTAGAAAAGTCAAGTGAGCAACAGAAGATAACCAATGGTGAGTCCAATGATTCACCTTTTGTTGTAACTTGTCAAGCAAAATATTCTAGGAGGACCTGGGATGTCTACCAATAGTGAGAGGGATGCCCAAATAAACAAAAGGAAGAGTCCCGATCTGAAACCACAAAATGGTAGTAATACGTCGTTGAATAGTTAGAGGAGTGTTGAAGAAGAAAATAGAAGATTTATGCTCATTAACTTTCTGACTTGAAGCAGCAAGGTAAATATCTGAGGCATGTCTAAAGGAATCAACTTCCCTAAGATGAGCCAATCCCATAAGTGCTGTTGCATCCAAAAATTGGAGATGTGAGAATTGTGGTAAACCATTACCCCATTGCCACCCATGAATCAATCCCTGAGAGGCTCGAAACTTAAGAAAATAGCCCAAACCCTCAACCATAATAATAAACAGATAAGGGGAGAGAGGATCCCCTTGGTGAAGGCTCCTGGATGCACCAAAAGGCTCAGAAGGTTCTCCATTCACAACAATAGAGAATGAGGCACAAGTGACACAACTCATGGTCCAACTCACCCAATTAGGACTAAAACCAAAAGCTACGAGAATTTTTTGAAGAAAGCTCCATTTGACTCTACCGTAAGCCTTGGCCATGTCTAACTTAATGAACATAGATATGGCTTTAGAAGTTTCCATAGAATGAATAACCTCAGAGGCCACCACCACCCCATCGAGAATTTGTTTTCCAACCACAAAACCACCTTGTTCATCAGAGATCACCACAAGAAGACAAGTTTTGAGCCTCTTAGCAATCAACTTAGTGATAATCTTATACACCACATTACAAAGAGCAATAGGTCAAAAAAATTCAAGCTTACCCGCACCTTCCTTCTTGGGAATGATAACCAAGAAAGTAGAATTCATGGCCTGAAGCATCTAGTTACTACAAAGGGATTGTTGAACAACTTCCAATGGATCAAGATTGATGATATCCCAGAACTCCCAAAAAAACTCAACAGGGAAACCATCCTGACCAGGAGCTTACCTTTATTCATCCCAAACACAACCTCTTCCAACTCTGGCAATGAAATCGAACGAATGAGAGAATCATTCATCGCATTGGTAATTAGAGAAGGAATGCAAGAAAGGACAAAAGTATCCTCCTCAGTAGCAGGAGGGGAATCTTTAGCAAAGAGAGCAGAGTAAAACTGATGAGACTCCCAAGACATAGCCACCAGAGAGAAAATCTGTGAACCATTGGAAGTAACCAAAGAAGAGATATACCCCTTGTTGCGATGAGCCTACACTGAATGATGAAAAAAATTAGTATTCCTATCCCCTTCTTGGAGTCAATCATTCTGAGCCTTTTGTTTCCAAAAACTCCCTTCATGAAGCTCCCACTCTTCCACATTTCGCATTGCTTGGGACTCAACTCTTCCAAGAGCATCAGTGAAACCCCTATCTTAAATTTTTTGAGTAATCATAGCAAGATGGTCAAGAGATTACCTCTTCTTGGACTGAAGGTGACCAAAACATAGCTTGTTGCATCTCTTAAGGTGATATTTTACATATTGGAGCTTCTTAACAAAGAAGTACATAGCTGTCCTAAAAGCCGGGCCTCCCTCTCTCCACCACTTGGCCACTAAATCATACAATGAGGAATCCTGAAGCCACATAAGCTGAAATTTAAAGGGAGGATTCTTAGGAACATCTAGAGAAGAAGCAAAAAAATTAATGGGCCAATGATTAGAACCTCGCAAGTCAAGGATCTCTGAACAAGAAATCAAGCCCCCACCAACCCAAAAACAAGAGACAAGAAACCTATCCAACCATTCAGAGATTGCTTCCTATCCATTTCATCTATTGTTCCAAGTTAAAAAGACATATAGGGCTTAACATCCACTAAAGCACAAGAATCCACCTGAGCATGGAAGAGATCAGAAGCAGGACCTAACCTAGGCAAACCCCCTCTTTTCTCCTCCAAACTCAACATAGAATTAAAATCACCACCTAAAATCCAAGGTAAATAAGGGGAGCAAGAGCGGACATACCTTATATGTGCCCAAAGTTGGATTTTACCACAAATGTCAATTGGAGTATAGAAATTAGATATGAGAAAAGTCTCACTTGAAACCAAATTAGACGCAACCATGGAGATAGAAGATTGACTAGAAATCCACCAAAGAGGAGAAATCTTTTGTGGATTCCAAAAAAGGGCCAAGCCTCCAAAATTTCCTTGAGATCCAATGCACTGACACTGACCAAACCTCCAAAGACAAGAAGCCAACTAAAGCATAACATCAACAAAAACCTTAGTCTCCTGAACACAGAAGATGTTCGGTGAGTGAACTGCAACCAAATCATGAATAACTTGTTGAAGAGAGGCGCTATTCAACCCCCGCACTTTCCAAGAGAGAAAAATCATGGATGAGATTGAGAAAAGTGAGCATCAATGGGTTTAACCGACCTTGATTCCACCAATAAATCCCCAGTGACCTTAATCTTTTCTTAATTTGACTTGCACCCTCTTGAAGAAGTGTTAAAAGGACCTTTCTTAAGGAGGCGTTGGTGCAGTCCCAAGCCTAGAGAAGACCCCTTACATGGATTAGAAGCTAACACCTCCCTAGCCAAGTCGTCCAACACAATATCATTTTGACTATGATCATTTAAAGCATTATGTGGAGCCTATGCTTCCAATACAACCTGGCCTGATTCAAGAACCGACACAACCACCATGCCCTCATCAGCAACTACAGGAGTAATAGGTGGTGGAATTCCCTCCTCAAGGACAATAGTATCCAACACTTCAAAGTGGTTAAAACCCTCATCAACCTGGTGATCCTTCAAAGTCCACTTCAAGCGCCGACCCTTAGCATTTGATTGAACTGGCATAAAACCCTTCTTGTCCTTGCCCGCAACACCCTCCTTCGTAGGAGCTTTCCCCTTGTTTGCATTACCCATCAGAAGATCCAAAGAAGAAAGGGAATTAGTGGGGTGAGAATCTTTATGAACCTTAGGGAAATGTGACTGAAGATGGCCATGCTCATGACAGAGCCGACATTGGAAAGGGAGAGATTCATAATCTAACTACTGAATCCAGGATGAAGAGCCTAGAAAATCTCCAATGAGTCTCAGAGAGGTTTATTCAGATCCACCTCCACACAAATGTGTGCAAAATTAATCATCTTTCTATCAAGGGTTTTTTGGGTAACCACAATAGGCTTACACAATAGAGAAACAATTTGTTGCAAAATATCCTCTCTCCAAAACTCCAAAGGAAGTTGTAGTAGCCAAACCCAAATAGGAACTTGAGAAGACAACTCTTCATCTGGATTGAAACCCATGTGCCAGGGTTTAATAAATAGTCCAACATGATTATAGAAATAGAGACCTCTTTCGAAAACCCAATTATGATCAACCATATTGGAGAAAACCACCATAAAATAACTGTTAGTAGCAAGCATAATCTCCATATCTCCTTTGATATTCCATGAATGCCTGATCCAAGCTTCCAAAGAAAACAAGGGAATCTGAATCCCAAGAAACTTGCAAATGAGAGCATGATGACTCCAATACAAAACATCTTCAAGTACAAATTCAGGAGAAAGGACCAAAACCGGGTGATCCTGACTCTGAGGCCAACAACCATTGATTTTCTTCAACTTTGAACCCTCATTGGCATAGTACGTCTTTGATCACTATGCATGCAAGCCTGAAGAAGAGCCATTAGAAGCCTTAGCTCTACCAGCTACCACCAAACTAGAGGACATCGAGATTCCTACCATGCAAAAAATCCCACCAAAACCAACAAAAACCCCCAAAATCCCACAAAAACCACCAACCAGTCACCAAAAACCCCAACCAAGACACCCACCATTCGTAGAATAGAAAACTCCCCCCATAAGCCAACAAAACACCCACCCGCTAGCACCAACACTAGCTACCCAAGCACAAAAGGATGTGGCCAGGGTTTCCCCTAGCTCGCATAAGGAGCAACGCTAGCTACCATCGCTATTGCTCTAGCTCCAATCCACTCGCAGGCTAGATCGTGAGCAATGTTTTTGAGTTCTAGTTGCGGCCATGACTTTATCTGATGCCTTCTTTTCACTTTTTGTTGCTATCATTCCTTCTCATTTAGAACCCACCATGAAGGACCTCCAAAGCTTTTGTACTATAGTTTTGGGTGTCTCTTCTTTACATAAATAAGTGAAGGTAAGCTCCAAGTCTATAAATTTATTGCTTCTTCCTTCGTTTGTGAAAGAAAATTCTCCATTGAAACAAAGAACAAAGCAGACATGTTTATGCTTTTGCTAATTTCCTTGGCCTCTATTGTATTATGTAATATGAAGGCCGCCATGAGGGTTTTTTGGGTGCTTATATATTTATATTGAGGCTTTCCTTTCTATTAACCTCAAACCCTTAAGACCATGGTTGGCCATGTATATGAACCTCTATTTTTGTTTTCAACCGAAAAAAGAAAAGAAAAGAAAAATTACTTAATCTCTATATAATCTTTATGAGGTCACTCTGTGCATCACGACCATGGGCTTTGCAAGATTCTGAGTGTATTCTCCTTCTTAGGCCGATGGTTTCTGTACTTGTAAAAAATATTGGGCTCATCCACCATTCTGTGGTTTCTATTTTATAAATATGCTTCTATTTTTTTTTTTTAAAACCCTCCATATATTGTAGATGCGACTATGAGTGTTGATAGCTGTTTTCCATTGCTATTTAAACTTGAAAATATTCTTCTTCTCCTATAGAAAACCCATACCTTGGAAATGGCTTTCTAGTTTTTTTTTTCTGAGAATCTTCGAGGTTTCTTTATTTCTTGTTTGCGACCACTCATTTATGATTTTTGCATATGTGTATTAGCATAGTACTAGGTGAGAGCAATTTCTATGAGATTTTTGAGAGATTTCTGAGATATTTCAAGGAGTTGGCCCTTTGTTGTTTTCTAGGCCGAGGGTTTTAAAACTGGGCTTCATTGAAGATGGAAGCTTTATCGGTATTTTTTAAAACTTAATATAAAACCCTTCAGAAGATCTTGGCTTCCTTTAGAAACAAATAGAGGAAAATTTTTGGGCTACAGCCTAATCTTCATATTTACTCTTTTGTCTAAAACCAACACTCTAAAACTATATATATCATTTCTTACAGTATAGATCTCTAGCACGATAGAAGGCATACAACTTCATGTAAGTACTCTAGCTGGAGTTGTACCCAATGCAATCCTCATGCGAGAGTTCCATGTCAGTCTCTTGTCATTATCATAAGCTCTATGATATTTGGAATTCATAGCCATGATGTGTTTGAAACAATTTCAAGAAAGTCTTCATCCTTCTATGTAGATAATGCTGAATTATCTTTCTTTCCTTGTGATCAAGCTCTAGAAAAATCTTATTTCCTCCTTTGAGATTATCATTTTAAAAATATATGGTCTCTATGTATTTATAGATGTTGCTCTTTTGAGGATTGGTCACTATCAAGTCTGATTATACACTCTTGTCTTGCACTCAAACTATATATCATTGCTATGCTTGGATCCCAATTGTGTTGATAGGGTATCAAGACCTTGATAGGCAATATATTTCTTTCACTTCTTTGTTTGATGAATATCCATTGTAGAAATCATCAAATGACTGTTCTGGCTTTATTGTCATTCATGCGATGATAAAGACATTGGTGAATTATCCCACTATATTTTGACTCTTGTTGCTTAAGGGATAACTTTGGTATTACATTTCTTGTGCTTCAAATATTTCGTGCATAAACAACATGATTGCATTTATATTCCATTTTTCATTGCTAAGACACTTCCATGACTATGCCTGTACTTGCTATGGTCCTTAAACTTTGTAAGTATTCCTTATCCTGAATCTTCGAGCTAGAAAATATTCAAATAGGGATTCCTCTATTACTATGACAGTATCGTAGCATATCTTTTAAACTTGAGTCTCATGCCTTTATGTGACTATTCTTTAAGGCTTTGATTATGACTATTTTTATTTTGTAGATCTGATGAAAAGGGAAAGTCCCTTTCTTTCTTTGCTAAAGAGTGTAACACTGTGGTTGCTTGTAACTGCCTTTTGATGTTTTATGCTAGCAGTTTCATTGCATTCATATGACTACTTTTTTGTATCTATTGGGTATGCTTTTCATGTGTTGATGCATACTAAGGAAGTATCGTTGGTAACACATAGTTACCAGAACAGGAGTAATTTTTTGTCTTGTTAAATCTAATTAGATGAACAGTTGCTCTATTTTGGTAACTGTATGCTATCATTGCATACATATTTTATGCATTATCATATGAATATTGCAGTACATTTAGTATGTTAGGCTTGACCCTTGTGGGGGCCCATTTTCCTCCACATACTAAAATGTCTAACATGATGAACCAGTAATGAAACATGTACCTGTACCTACATAGTGAACAAACATGCTAGATAAAAAAAAAGAATTTAATGTTCTTCTGATGATTTGATTTGGCACCTTTGCACATTTATCTTTTGATGGCTTAATTGATTTAATGCCTCATTACTATAAGCTATATACCTGTTGATAGGATATATAATCGGGTTCATATCCAAAGCTCTAATAGGACCATTTCCAATCAATTGCAGGTGCTTCTGAAGATTGGATATGAGAGGAGCTTAAGATAAAAGAACCATCCGAAGATTGAAGAAAAAATAATCAACACCAACATTGCTAGGCAATGATGGATATGTTCTCCTTTCATATTTTCCTTTGCTAATTCCTTCTTTAGATGTATGACGTACTCTTTTGTTGTATTGAATTAATTGAGTCATATCCCATGACTTGTGTGGGACTTTTAAACATCTCTTCTATCTTTAAATAATGAAACAACAATGTTTATGCAATCTTGTATGTTCTTTGATTTTAGAAATGAATAAAAATAACATTACTATGCAATTTTGATAAATCCTCTGTTGTGAATCTTTGCATAATGAATTGAATCTTATTAAAATCCTTCAATGCAAATGAACAATCAGCATAAAATGAATGTACCTTTCACCTTTAATGTAGTCAGTTGTTTCCAACTCTACCAAATTAATCTAAGGTGAAATTTCGGTAACATTCTAGCGATTTCTATTGAATGCTTGCCTGCTAAGCATGCCAGATCATTTGCCTTGATAATCCATTGGGCATGGAGTCCATTCTTCTATCCTTTTTGACTGAAAACCTCTATAACTCAGCAACAAAAAAATCTAAAAGAAACTATTCATGAATTTGTTTAAGATGGAGTCAAAAAATATGTGCAACATCTGCAGTTATTGAAAGCAAAGCAGTACTGAAATGAAATGTGCCATGGGAAATTATTGAAAGCAAAACTGAACTAAAACTATTCTACTATGTACATCTGTAAACTTTGTTCCTTAATAGCACTGTTTGAGGTGAATCTCATTGATAGGGATTGGAAACACCTCTCCATCTAGTTTTGATAGCTAGAATACATTATGTTGTTTGCATTCTTTGATAATGTATGGGCCATCTCACATGGAATCAAAATTTATGTGTTTACCAGGTTTGGTCTTGAGTTCTTCCATTTAAAAATGAGATCTCCTTCTTTGAATAACCTTGGGACTACTTTTTTGACAAATGCCCTTTTCATCTGAGCCTAATCAATTTCCAGATTCCTTAATTCTTCTTTTCTTGTTTCTTCTAGCTCCATTAGATGTGCAAGCCTAATTTGCATAGGTTCTTCATCAAGCAAGTCTAGTTCTTTTATCATACTTAATGTAGGCAACTCAACTAAGATAGGTACCTTGGCCTCTTTACCATATGTCAACACATAAGATGAATTACCTGTTGCTCTCTTAGGTGTAACCCTATCAGCCCAAAGGGCTAGTTTTAGCTTCTCATGTCAGCTTCTTTGATTGTTCTGTATTGTCTTCTTGATGATTTTAATCAGATTCTTGTTAGTGGACTCTACTTGTACATTACCCTGAGGGTAATAGTTTGAAGAAGTATTCAGATAAATATTATGCTTTATTGACCAATCTCAAACTTTTAAACCTATAAATGCTAAAGTATTATCAGAAATGATTGAATCTGGTGTACCAAACCTAGAAACCAAGTCTTGATAGAAATTCAAGATAGATGTATCATTTGCATTCTTTAGTGCAATTGCTTCAGTCCACTTCATGAAGTAATCTGTGGTTGTTATTATCCATTTATGTCCAACACTCGAAGGTGGATTAATGGGACCAATGAAATCTAATCCCCATTTTCCAAAAGGTTGCTCCACTTGAATTGGATGTAAAGGCAGAGCTACAAGCTTCTTCTTTCCTGCAAACACTGCATATTTATTACATTTTCTGACCTAGACATAGGCATCTTTAAATAAATCAGGTCAGTAATAACCAACTCTCATTATTTTCAGGGCTATGGTTTTGGGTGCAAAGTGGCCTCTAGTGGACCCATCATGAAATTCTTGTAGGACTTTCTCAATCTGTTCTAGTTCAACACATCTTAATAAAACACCATGAAAATCCCTTTTATATAAAATTCCATCAACTACAGCATAAGGGATGACTTGAAGTCTATAATACCTTCATTTTGACTTGTCCAAGCCTTCAGGAAAGTCACATGTGTGTAAGTAATGGATCATTTTCTTAATCCAATTTATTGATGTAACTGGAACAACAACTTGTTCTTTGTTGTTGAGCACTGTTTCAACTTTTTGATCAACTTATATGTTGTTTTCTTCATTACCAACAAGTTGTTCACATAGGAATTTACCTCTAACAATCTTGGTGACTTTAATTTCAATGTCATACTCCATGACTTTTGTGATCTAGTCTGCTCTCTTATCTTTGATATCTTAGCTGAGAAGAAAATATTTAACTGTTGGATGAGCGACCAACAATTATATTTTGTTATTTGACAGCATATGCCTAAATTTTTTAAGGCTTCTTACCATAGCTAATACATTATTTTCAACAAATTAATATCTAGCTTCATAATCATGCATAACTTGACTAAAGAAAGCCATAGGCTACTCTAGTCCTTCTTCATTTTGCTGACAAAGCATGGCTGAAATTGTATCAACACTCCCAAATGCATATACTATGAAATCTTTATCAAAATTTGGATTGATAAGTGTTGGGGCTGCTGCAAGCGCCTCTTTAATTTCTTCAAAACTATTTTTACCTTCTTTAGTCCAATGAAATGGAATTTTATTTTTTCAACATAGTTGTAAGCGGCTGCAATAAGGCTACAATGTTAGGAATAAATCTTCTAATGAATTTAATCCTGGCTAGAAAACTTTGTAGACCTTTCTTATGTGTAGGCAGGGGTAAAGCCAAAATTTTAGTGATTCTCTCTAGATCAATGGTAATACCATTCTTTGAAACAATATGACCTAGAAGCTTTCCTTCATGGTCTGCAAAAATACTCTTTTTGGGGTTTAATGGTACTCTCTGCATCTTTCAAAGATCTGTTTAAGATGAGCAAAATGTTTGTCAAATTTCTTTGAAAATACAATAATATCATCTAAATACACAAGAAATTTTTATTAATAAGGCCTTGAAAGGCCATACCCATCGCCCTCTGAAAGCTCTCCCCTGCATTGGACAAACCGAAGGGCATCTTTTTGTAGGCCATAGTACCCCACTTGGTGGTAAAGGTTGTTTTGTACTGGTCCTCTTCCTTAACCAAAATTTGGTTGTACCTTGAATAACCATCCAGCAATGAGAATATTTCTGAACCTGAAACAACCTGCAATATCTGCTCCATTCAAGGCAGTGGATAGTGATCTTTGAGTGAAGCTCTATTTAGATCACGAAAATCAACACACAACCTTATCTCTTTGTTCTTCTTCTTGACCGACACCAAGTTAGAAACCCAAGAGGTGTGTTTTATCAGAAAGATAATACTACCTTCAATTAGCTTGTTCAATTCTATTTTCATAAGGTGCTCCAACTTTAGATTTAGAGGCCTTTGCTTCTGTCTTACTAGTTTCGCGTTGGGTTCCAGCTCAATGGTGTGTTGAGCTAATTCAGGGTTAAAACCCTTTAAGTGTCCATACTCCCAAGAAAATGCATCACTGAATTCTTGGAATAGTAGAGCACAGGCTTGTTGTTCCTCTTTGGTATAGACTTCACAAATCTTAAGAAGCTTATCTTTGAATATTTCAATTGGCTCATAATGATCCCGCTTCACTGTGATGTTAGATTTGTCTTTTCTAGCTTGATCATCAGTGTTGAAAATTGATTCAAGGGTCACCAATCCCTTGGGCACCTTATTAGACTTTAATTGTAGAATCTATTTATCATATTGTTGCTCAAGCTTATGCTGGTTTCCAACAGAAAATTCTGCACACTACATTTTTAAAGGGAATTTACAACTCAAGTTTTACCAGAGATGAATGCAATTGCTAAGAGAATAAATGAGTTTCTTGGTGACTATCAGCAATTTCTTAGTGACATGGCTAAAGTTCCTATTGTTGTTGTAGGAAAGTTGGATGATGTGTTGTTGAACTAATTTTGGCAAAAGGCTATATAAAAACAACCCATTGATGACTTGAGTAACAAGTTTTTGCATGTTGTTGCTCAATTTTTGGTTCAAACTAAGGAAGTAATCAGGCAACATAGATCTTGTGTGGAACTACACATGTAGTTAATAGAAGAGTATGAGGTGTTGGGTTATAGAATTCATGCTGCACAACCTTCCCCCAATGAGAAATTAACAAACGTCCTCACTAGTTTTGTTAAAAAAATTGTTAAAGAAAAGGAGGCTGGAAATATTGTAATTGATGATAGATTTCTATAAAATTCCAACCAATTGTAGCTAATACATAAAATTTCATGCATCCAACTTTTAAGGGATTTCGTACAATGTATTTAATATAAAAAATTATTAATATATTTTACATTCTCCTAGGCTCACATGTGATACAATTTTATATTGGGGATAGTCTTACAAATATTTAATGCAGCCCAAATATTAAATGCAAATGTAATCTAGGCCATTGGTCCTGAGTTAATCTCCACCATTCATTTTTTCAACCTTCTCTATAAAAGACAACCTCTCCTCATCTATAAGGGGTTAATTTAGAATTGTTATAACAATATTTTGAAAGTAATACAAGTAAAGGAATTGAAGTTTTGGTGACTTTTTCTTATTATTTTTTAATGCATGCATGGTTCCTTCTTCCAACTTTATTTTCAATTTTAATTTCAGTTCAATTGTGATGATGAAAAAGTGTGTAGGTATTTGATCTATCTCCTACTCATACCATTTGTGATTTATTGATTGTGAATTGTGGTGTATGGTTAGTCCGAGTTGTTATTGCATTTGGTTCAACTGTGAGTGTTTGTTCATATTATGCCAAAATATTGGTATATTTTGAATATTTACTGTTTGAAAATCTTTAAGATTTCCTTTGAAGATTGTAATATTTTTGCAATGTTGTGGGTTTACCCTGATTAATAATGAACTAGTTTTATTAGGGGATTTGTTTACCTATTGCATCAACCATTATTGTGATTGTCCTTAGGCTCTTAGAATTGGGATTTCTAAACCATCATATTTTGACTTCTATTTTATAAATATGGGTTAGTTTTAAGAAGGAAAGCATCACTATAAATTGCCATATTTGATGATAAAAATTCATTTTCATATTGTGGATCTGAATATATAGTTAGGTTTTACTACCAATTTTTAGATTTCACAAAACCCTTGATTCAAAAATTCCAATTTTTGTTGAACCATAAATGCCCTTTTGTGAACCAATAATACATTGTACTACTGAGTTTTTTATGCAAGTCAAGACCTGGCATACAAAGCCTTGAGGTCATTTTCTAATTTTTTTTGAAGAATATTTCATTTAAAGAGAGATAAATCACTTCGTGTTTAATCTGTGTTGTGAAGTGCAAAAACACTCATCAATAGAATTGATGCTAGAAGGAGGGATCAACAATGTTGGAGCGTATAGGATCATTTTCTCCTGACAAGTTTTGAAGAATACATAGATCTACACTAAATGAGGCAGAATTCTAAGAGCTTAGATTCCCTACACAAGCTAAAAGATTTTCAATAGGGGGTGTTTATCATTAGCTCCACCTCACACTTCCAAAACATCAACTTCTTTCATTCCATCTTTATTTTCATCTCAAATTCCATATTATGTACTTGTTACCTAATTGTGATTTTCAACCCAATCGGGTTAGACTGGGACATCACTGATGTTTTCTACTTTGAAGAAGAAGAAAGGTACAAGTATAATCTTAGAGTCACCTCATCAATAAGGAAGATAGTGCAAGAAAATCGTGAATCAATTCAAAGACAATGATAAAAATTTTCAAGAACAAACAAAAGATAGGGAAATGAAAAAGGGATTGTCATGAAATTTAAGAGAAGGACCGTCTTAAAATGTTAATGCTAGAGCTTTCATTGGATAGTGAAGACAATTCTTATAAAGCATGACAATTGATAACCATTCAATGATAGGAACAACACTTATAAGGGAAGGTTTGGCAAAGAGATGAAGAGAATTCTTTAGAACCAAAGGCAATCTCAATAGTTGTCAAGTAACTTAACACAAGCTTGAAGCACTATCACCATGGCCATGGTGTTTGAGGGGAACATGGAAATAATAAGATCTCAAAACACAAAAGGCTACCTACATGTATTCAAGACTATGGATAGAGGTTACAATCACATTTTATATTTTATCATAGTTGCCTCATACATAAGAGAAGGGTTGAGTTGAGGACAACCCCTTCATGAATGCAAAGCATGCGATAAATGGAGGATAGTAAATGAAGACTTTTGATCGCATAGAACCTCATGATAAGGCAACCAAGGGACACCTTTTTTGTCTATAATAGTGATTCATCTTTTTGCAAAGGTTTAGATGTCAATCAATAATGAGGCCATCAATACATTTGCATAGAGGGAGAGCTTCATGTTCTTATGAGATTTTTATCTCAGGTTTAAGAAAGGTAGGTCTGATAAATAAATATTAGATAGTAGCTAATGATGGCAAGTCACCATTGAGGTCTGTCAAAGTTCAATGGAAGGTGACAGTTATATCAAGGAAAAACTAAAAAAATATGCTAGCTATGATGGAAAAATAAGCATGCGAATGAGATATTTTGAAGACAATCATCTTGACACTACAAGATAAGGAATTCATAGTTATGCAATAACAAAGGTAAGTAAAGAAAGATCCAAAGGACACTAGGCATAAAGAATAGATAATAAAACTTTGATGCAACAAGGACAATCTATGATTGAAGAGTGAAAAGTATTCTTCAAGTAACCATACAAGGACAATCAATAGTCCTAGAGATAAAGGCAAACACAATAATAATCCAACTATAGTCCTATAAGCACATGCATTGGAGAAGATTCATATTATAACAAAATGAATTGAATCAAAGTATGATTAGGTGTGTGAATTTGATTCCACATTGAAAGGATAATAATTGAAACATCTTGTTGATCCTTGACAAGGGTTTTTAAAGAGCATCAGTACCTATGATTGTGAGGGTAGGGTTTTCACCATGGGGTCATCAAGAGATAGTGGTAGATTTCAAGAAGCAACCAACTATTGATTGCATGGGAAGTGGTTAATGTTTCATTGTTGATGATGGGAACCCAGAGCACCATAGAGTGGTTGATATCATGCGCACTAATAGAGATAAAATCTAGGAGAGAAATCCATTCTTTCTTTTCCACAATATTGCAGGAAGATTTGTGTATCTACATGTGTTACCTATCATCAATTTATAATGTCAATACCCTTTTGTTGGATGGGGCCGATCAATTGCTTGATCCTAGCATCAAAGATATAGTAGTATTTTTTTGCTAGAATGGGAATATCAGGTTTTGAGGAAGCAATCTCGAACACTCAAACTATTCTTGGTAGACCCTCAAAGCCCGTGGATGGAGTTGAGACTATAAATCAAGAGGGTTTTCCTCTATTGTAGATGAATAAATGGGTTCAAAGCATTTTCTCAGAGACCTAATGCATACTTAAAGTTTTGTTTAATGATTGTGTGATCTATATTTGATTATTCTAATGTTAAGGAAGTCATGGCCTATCTTTTGTTTAGAAAAGTAAGGAAAAGATTGCTAGATGGAGTTAGATTGAGAGGAGATGTCAATGTTTTTGTATTGGATGAGCTATCAACAGCCAAGTTGTAGCTCTTTAAATTTGTTGAGACTAACATGGTGCGGGGGTAGTTTGTTCATACCTCATGTTGTATCACTAGGAATGATCTTCTGTAAAATTATCAATGGAAAGTCGAAGATTGATCGAGAAAAGCATGCGATGGAAGGTTTCTAATTTGGATGGAATAGTAATATGGGAAAGATGTCAAGATTTAAAATAATCCAAAATGTTAAGTCACCATGTGGATTTAGGATTCTACATAGATAGAAAAATTTTAGGGTTTTATTTTGCTAACCTGGGAAGGTGTCTCAAGCATGGAAGTAGTAGTTAAATGCACGCGATAAGGGGATATGTGCATAATCATTCCCTGTTGAGTGTCTTGTGAAGAAGGGTCAATTAGATGTAGGAGATTGGATCAATGTAGTAGTGTCTTTATTTCTACTGTCCCATTGGAGGAGTGTGCATTAACCATGGAATCCTCAATTGACATAAGTAGAGAGAAGAAAACTATATTAAGAAGTTCATCATGAAAAATGGTCATAATGATAGCTTCAGTGATAGCATGGAGACCATAATGGTAAAGGAGGATACATGATGCTATGGAGGATAGAGTCATGAGATGACCAGTTAAAGTAGCAGTACACAAAGCTCCCAAAAGGAATGAGATAGTTAACAAGGTGTAGTATAATAGGCAAAACAAGTATTGTTAGAGCGAGTTTTTCAAAGATAATAAATGAAGGAGGAGTCCTATTCTACATCTACAAAGTGTCAAAGAAATTGTAGAAATGAGAAAACACATGTTCCTATATCCTTGCAAGAAAAGAGGTTTATGACTAGAAAAGTAGGGCATATGTGGCAACATCATCTTTTACTCACACATGAGATGGGAAATAATTTGAGTTCTCCGAGGAGCATATTCAAATATTTCAGTTGAAGGATTCAATCGTCTCATTTATCTATGCCTTGCTAGATAATTTATTGAATTTTTAAAGGAGCCAAATCAGGGAAGTTAGTTTTCCAATGCCAAGGGGAGTTTTATTCAAGGAAGGAAATATCTTTTGGTCTTCAAGTCTATCCTATTTTCTCTCCAACGTAGGGTAGATTAAAAATAAAATCAATCTCATTTTTTAAGGAGTTCTTTTTCTCTCCAATTTTGTATTGTAACTCTCTTGAAGATTCTTTCAAGCTGGAGCATCAAAAGAGACTCTATTTTAAGATTTGTACAACACTAACGCTTCTTTTTATCAATGAAATATAAGAAATTTGTCTTCTCCAATCTACGTTTTGTGTGGAAATATGAATGATAGATGTATTTTTCTGTGATTTGATATTAATTATTTAATGTATGCCTCATTCGTTCAACACCTTTTGTAGAGATATGCATACCTTGTGCAAGTCATAGGTTGTGACATCAGTTTTTAACAATTTCAAATTGTGAGAATATCTAATTTTTCTTTTTAGGATTGAGAAAAACTTTATCTTTCATATGAATTATTGATGTATAAGTATGTAAAACTGAAGTTGTGCATGAAGAAGTTTGTTCATTTGATTAGATTGTAAGTCTAAACAATAGTATAGGCTATGAAGTAAGCATCACCTCCTAGAGTTAGCTTTTCCTTTTTATTAGCTATATTTCTATCCCTTTTCCAATCAAATTTATTAGTTTCTAGGAGATCTAAAGTGGATCCGACCCATAATCTAGAGATTCATCTTCATTATGAGCAACCCACAGGCTCGAAGATGTTTCCATGTTTCACAGGATTGTTGAGCTTCCAAGCTTAGCATCTGGGTGCAATCCTTGTGACAATAGTTTTTGGCACACTCGGTGGGGCTTTGAACAAAGTTTCAGACCAAAATAATATCATTCTACTTTGTTTTCTTGGTGCGAACAATGGGGTTTTAGCCTTTTGAGAGGTTAACACAACATACCTAGTGACTCTATTATTCTAGTTTTAATAGATCTAAGTGCAGATAAGCAGATCTCGTGCAGATACTAATCCAGAGTGATAATATTTACATCAAAATATTGGTGATATTAGGTGTGTATATCAATAATATCTAACTTTGGAGGCAAAATATACACACATCTGGTGACTTTGAGCTCAAATTTACTAGTTTCAAGGTGGACAAAGTGTTGGTATATTTTTTAAGTTTTGAAGATCAATCTTGATATTCTGATTTCTAGGTATTTCAATGAGTTTCCAACTTATATGAATGTTGAAAAATGTATTTGTTTCATAGAGAAAGGTTTCATCATTCTCCATTTCATGAAGAAGCTATTAAAATACCCTCTTTTCAACCTTATCAAGTTGATCATTATGTTAGTTTTACACCTAATTCCTTTGATTTACAAAGAAACCAACATGCATAGTAT
The DNA here is from genome assembly GCA_007115665.2 of Sequoiadendron giganteum. Taxonomy (NCBI): domain Eukaryota; kingdom Viridiplantae; phylum Streptophyta; class Pinopsida; order Cupressales; family Cupressaceae; genus Sequoiadendron; species Sequoiadendron giganteum. The sequence continues at coordinate 91,841,753 of CM021101.1, read as the reverse complement.
GAATACCTCCCACCCACCCTAGTTCAACCTTGTTGGAAGCCTATACATAAGTCAAGTAAGCTTCAAGAAGCCTATTTTCTTTAAAACCAACAATATACCCTTCCTAACTAGCTCCAAGAGAGTGAAAAGGAGGTTGCAAGCATACAAAGTATATTGCTTGACTTCACAAATTAGATAGAAGAGATCAATAGGGAGGAAGAATTCAACATGCAGTGACACCAAGTGTCCTACCAAGCTTTTGGTTATCAGCAAGAGGCAGAAAATAAGAGAATTTATGAAGAAGAATGCACGAATAGGCATTTTGCAGCCAAAGAGGAATAGATAAAACAATTTCTTGTTCAAATGAAAGGGCCTCAAACTCTTCAAACATGGCAACCTTCTTGGACCAAGGGTTCTGGTTTCAAAATGACAAATCTAGTTCAAGATGCTCCTAGCATAACAACAATCCAAAATCAAGAAAAGATGAGGTTACAGAATACAATCCAAACAAAATTCCCAATTTTAGGAATATTTCTACAACTCCAAATCTAATTAATGGCCAAGATTAGTTAATAATGCCTCATTTTCAGTTTAACAGAGAGCAAGTTAATCTTCCTTCATCGATTGAATATAGTATGCAGTAAGAACAAAATTATAAGGATTTTTATTTTCAACAGGAGATGGAAGAAAAAGAAAGGTATGAAGAAGACCTAAAGATCTAATTACTTTCTCAAATACAAAAGAAAAATACCAAAGCAACTCTTCCCATTCCAATTTTCAAAGGTCCTATTCTATTGAAAAATGAAGTGTATGCAACAAATCAAGCTATGAGGGTTCATGAGCAACCATCTCAAGCACCTATTATTCTTCAAGAGAGCTGATGTGTGTATGCATGTCCTGATACCATTTATTTGTTCAAAGGAGGACCAATTATTTATCAAAGTGATTGGTTTGATGAACATGATCAATTGAAGGTAAATAATGTAAAAAAGGAAGAGGAGAACCAAATTGACAAGTTGTAATTTTTTGATCTAATTCAATAAGGTAATGCAAATGAAGAGTATGAAGAAGCCTTGTTTTGGAATGATCTTGAGTCCTTTGTGTCAAACTTAGATGGAAAATAAGATCAGGTTGAACATGTTTTTGTGAAATAAATAGAGGTTGAATCTCAGGATATAGCTGATTTGTTTAATGAATTTCTTGAATTTGTAGATGAGAATGAAGATAACACATGCATACTAACATCAGTGCCTAGTTATGAGCAGTAGAGTTATGAAACTCATTTGGATTTAGTACAAGATTATGAGTTACATAAGAACATTTTCTCAAGTATCATAGAATATTTTTTCTCTAACTTTGTTGATAATTTAATTCCATGTGAACCAGTAGTATGTGATCAGCCTATTTAGGTGAAAGAATTAGTCATTGCTTCATTACTTGATGATAGAGGATGTAATATTAGATCTCAATCAAGAAACCAGGAGTATGAGCCAAAATTTCATCCTTGCAGGAGGATGTTCAATTAGGGATTTAGCTAGTAGAGAGCTAAATAAGGAGACACATGTTACTATTGTACCCAAAGAGGAGGTTACAACCTTAGAATAGTAGAGCCAAATCACTTATTCACCCCATAACAACAATATCTATGATCAGGTTCAGATGGTGAGTGAGTTTGTTTTTTTATTTTGCAACATTCTATAGGGTATGTTCTTATGGGTCATATCTTATTAGTAATAAATCACCTTGTAGAGCATCCTTTCTTAATCAGAAAGGGAAGTTATTTCCCAATACTAGTTGATGGTTTTGTTTGACAGTAACCATTGCTAGTTAGTATAGGTTAGGTTAAGTTTTCTTTTTGGTTGATAAGTGTTGATTACACATCTACTTCAGTTTAGTTTTCATTTTCCAAGAAGTGTTATTGCACAGTTTGTTGGCACTATTTAGAGCCATTATAGTTTGCTTTTAGGTTTTGTTTTGTTACTATTCAAATTCTAATAGTTGAGTTACAAAGGTTTTTTCTGAGTTTCAAAGGACAATAATTGACTCCTATGCCCAATGGGTACGTTCATGCTACTGGTTTAAAATGCTTAGCAGACAAGCATATAGCATAGGTCACCAAAAATGTTACCTAATTGTGCTTTTCAACCCAATCAGGTTAGAATGGGACAACACTGATGTTTTCTACTTTGAAGAAGGAGAAAGGTACAAGTTTAATCTTAGAGCCACCTCATCAATAAGGAAGATAGTGCAAGGAAATCATGAATCAATTCAAATACAATGAGTAGATTTTTCAAGAACAAACAAAAGGTGGGGCAATAAAGAAGCGAATGTCATGAAATTTAAGAGAAGGACCATCTTAAAATTTTAATGCTAGAGCTTTCATTGGAAAGTGAAGACAACGCTTATAAAGCATTGCAATGGATAACCATTCAATGATAGGAGCAACACTTATAAGGGAAAAGTTGGCAAAGAGGTGAAGAGCATTCTTTAGAAGCCAAGGAAGTCTCAATATTTGTCAAGTAACTTAACATAGTCTTTCAAGAAGCACTATTATTATGGCCATGGTGTTTGAGGGGAATTTGGAAATCATAAGATCTCACAACACAAAAGGATTCCTACAGGTATTCAAGACTGTGGATAGAGGTTACAGTCACCTTTTATATTTTAGCACAATTGCCACACACATAAGAGAATGGTTGAGTTGAGGATAGTCCCTTCATGAATGCAAAGCATGAGATAAATGGAGGACAGTGAATGAAGACTTATGATCACTGAGAACCTCATGATAAGGAAACCAAGGGACACCTTTATTTTGTCTATAACAGTGATTCATATTTTTGCAAGGGTTTGGATGTTAACCAATAATGAGGCATCAATGCATTTGTATAGAGGGAGAGCTTCATGTTCTTGTAAGATTTTGATCTCAAGTTTAAGAAAGGTAGGTCTAATAAAGAAAGATTGGATAGTAGCTAATGATGACAGGTCACCATTGAGGACTATCAAAGATCAATGGAAGGTGATAGTTATATCAAGTAAGAACTGAAAAAATTATGCTAGTTATGATGAAAAAATAAGCACGAGAATACGAGCTTTTGAAGGAACTCATCTTGACACTACAAGATAAGGAATTCATAGTTATACAATAACAAAGGTAAGTAAATAAAGATCCAAAGGACACTAGGCATAAAGAAAAAATAATTAAACTTTTTTGCAACAAGGAAAATCTACAATTGAAGAGAAAAAAAAATTCTTCAAGTCACCATACAGGGACAGTCAACAATCCTAGAGATAAAGCCAAACATAGTCATAATCCAACTATAGCCCTATAAGCACATGCATGGGAAAATATTCATATGATAACAAAATGAATTGAATCATAGTATGATTAGGTGTGTGAATTTGATTCCACATTGAAAGGAGAATCATTGAAATATCTTATTGATCCTTGACAAGGGTTTTTAAATAGCATCAGTCCCTATGACTGTGAGGATAGGGTTTTCACCATGGGGTCATCAAGAGATAGTGGTAGATTCTAAGAAGCAACCAACTATTGATTGCATGGGTAGTGATTAATTTTTCATTGTTGATGATGGGAACCAAGAGCACCACAGAATGGTTGATATCATGTGCACCAAAGAGACAAAATCTAGGAGAGAAATCATTTCTATCTTTTCCATAGTATTGTAGGAAGATTTGTGTTTCTACATGGGTTACCTATCATTAGTTTATAATTTCAATACCCTTTTGTTGGATGGGGCAAATCAATTCCTTGTTGTTGGTGTCAAAGATATAGTAGTATCATTTTTATAGAATAGGAATATTAGGTTTTGAGGAAGCAATCTCGAATGCTCAAACTATTCTCGACAGACCCTTAGTGCTCGTGGATGGAGTTGAGACTATAAATCAATAGGTTTTTCCTCTACTGCAGATGGAGAAATGGGTTCAAAGCATTTTCTCAGAGACCTGATGCATACTCAAAGGTCTGTTTCATGATCATGCCATCTATATTTGATTATCCTGATGTTAAGGAAGTTGTGGCTTGTCATCTATTTAGAAAAGCAAGGAAAATATTGTGAGATGGAGTTAGATTGAGAGGAGATGTCAATGTTTTGCTATTGGATGACCTATCAACTTCCAAGTTTTATTTATTTAAATTTGTTGAGACTAACATGGTGTGGGGGATTTTTTTCCATACCTCATGTTGTATCACCAGGAACAGTCTTCTCTAAAATGATCAATGAAAAGCTAAAGATTGATCAAGTAGAGAATGCGATGGAAGGTTTCTAATTTGGATGAAATAGTAATATGGGCAAGATGTCAAGATTTAAAATAATCCAAAATGTTAATTCTCCATGTGGATTTAGGATTTTGCATAGATGGAAAAGTTTTAGGGTTTAATTTTGCTAACCTGGGTAGGTGTCTCAAGCATGGAAGTAGTAGTTGAATGCACGTGGTAAGGGGATATGTGCATAATATTTTCCTTCCAAGTGTCTTGTTAAGAAGGGTCAGTTAGATGTAGGAGATTGGATCAATGTGGTAGTGTCTTTATTTCTACTGAGTCCCATTGGAGGAGTGTATGCATTAACCATGGAATCCTCAACTAACATAAGTAACAAGAATAAAACTGTATTAAGAAGTTGATCATGAAAAATGGTCATAATGATAGCTTCAGTGATAGGATGGAGACCTTAATGGTAAAGGAGGATCTAAATGATTCTATGGAGGAGATAGTCACAAAATGATCTTGAGTGATCAGTTAAAATAGCAGTACACGAAGCTCCCAAAAGGCATGATATAGTCAACAAGGTGTAGTATAATAGGCATAACAAGTATGGTTAGAGTGAGTTGTTCAAAGATCATAAGTGAAGGAGTCCTATTCTACATCTAAAAAGTGTCAAATAAATTATAGAAATGAGAAAACACATGTGCCTATTTCCTTGCAAGAAAAGAGGTTTATGAGTAGAAAAGTATGGCAGATGTGGTAGCATCATCTTTTACTCACAAATGAGATGGGAAATAATTTGAGTCATTCGAGGAGCATATTAAGATATTTCAGTTGAAGGAGTCAATAATCTCATTTCTCTATGCCTTGCTAGAGAATTGGTTGAGTTTTTAAAGGAGCCAAATCAGGGAAGTCAGTTTTCTAGTGCCAAGGGGATTTTTGTTCAAGGAAGGAAATATCTTTTGGTCTTTAAGTATATCCTATTTTCTCTCCAACGTAGGGTAGATTAAAAATAAAATCAAGCTCATTTTGTAAGGAGTTATTTTTCTCTCCAATTTTGTATTGTAACTCTCTTGAAGATTCTTTCAAGCTGGAGCAACAAAAGAGACTCCATATTTGGATTTTTGTAGTTGTAGCACTTCTTTTTATCAATGAAGTATAAGCAAATTTCCTTCTCCAATCTTCATTTTGTGTGCAAATATGAATGATAGATGTATTTTTCTATGATTTGATATGAATCCTTTAATATATGCCTCATTATTTCAACACCTTTTGTAGAGATATGCATACCTTGTGCAGGTCATAGGTTGTGACATCAATTTTCAACAATTTCTAATTGTGAGAATATATGATTTTTCCTTTTAGGATTGAGAAAAATATTATCTTTCCTATGAATTACTAATGTATAAGTATGTAAAACCAGAGTTGTACATGAAGAATTTTTTTCGTTTCATTAGATTGTAAGGCCAAGCAATAGTATAGGCTTTGAAGTAAGCATCACCTCGTAGAGTTAGCTTTTCCCTTTTATTAGCTATCTTTCTATCCCTTTTCCAATCAAATTTATTAGTTTCTAGGAGATCTAAAGGGGAACAAACCTATAATTTAGAGATTCATCTTTATTATGAGCAACCCATAGGCTCGAAGATGTTTCAATGTTTCACAGGATTGTTGAGGCTCCAAGCTTAGCATCTAGATGCAATCCTCATGATAACAGTACCCCAGCCATGACCTCCGCCAATGGCTTGGTTTCCAAATAACCCCTCACCCCTCAAATTCAATAATTATCATGATTTTCCAAAGAATGCTAATTTTTTTAGTTCAATCTAGTTCTAGATTCTTTGGTGGATGCCTATGCTGAAGTAGTGAAGGTTATTACTAATTTGGGTCAAAATATTTCAAGACCTACTAATTCTTTGGGAATAATAACAAGTTCAAATGAGATTCAAGGAAGAAGTTAGGCTTTGGCTCACCACACACCGGTTATGAATCAGATTCCATAGACTTAGATAGTGCCACATATAGGTCCTCCATTGGGACAAGCTCCAACCACTCAACCAGTATACTTATAGAATTTTATACCTTCTAGAACACAAGAAGAGAAGGAAAAAATCAAAAGAGATTGCAAAACAAATGAAGAAGCTCTCAACCAAAGTCACATTCCTGAGGAATCATAACAACCAATTGCAGAATTCTCAAATGAATTTTTAGTCTAATTCTAGTAAAATACAAGGTTAGAATTATAACTATAATTAGGGACAAGGTTTAAATTATCCAAGGTAAAATCAAACATGGAAAACTCACCTGAATAATGGAGGAATTTCATCACCACTAGACCCACTAACCGTATCTAAGAATAAACCTCCAAGACAATTATATTTGGTTGAAGCTACAATGCCAAATTGGTTCATGCTTCATAATACAAATCAGCATTCTAAATTGAACCGTCAAGAATCCCAAGATGTAGCCAACATTTTCCAATTAGAAGTATAAAAAGAAAGAATTATAGAAGCCTCTTCTTCTTATGGATGTGAAATAGTTCCCTCTACCCCATATGACATGGCCTTGGTACTAAAAAATGTTCCTTTTCCTCATCAGGATGACAATGAGCCTGAGGATGAAGAACTCTTTAGTCTTTATTCAAAACAAATTCATTTTAGAATGAGGAGGGTTCAATTGATAACAAGGAGGAAGGGGATGTACAAATGTTGTAGCATAATTGAGGATTGTATAATTTATGGAGTGGAAAGACTATGGGTTCATTCTTGATGTCTAATCCTTAGAACACTTTGGGAGTGCCCCTGGATCCAAATGCTTGTAAAAATCCAACACCGCCCAAGGCACCTACCTAGTTTTTGTCAAAAGAGTTTCCCACTAAATTGAAAATTACACAAATGGGGCACTATGTTGCAAAAGAAATAAATAAAATGAAGGTAAGCCTCTCTATTTTTGAATTTTTAAAAATATTAGAGGTAAAAAACATAGTGTTTAGTTGAAATTAAAGGATTTTTCTAAACCCATAGCTTCATCTAGCACACCCATATTTGAAAATATATTTGAGAAAATTCATGATAAATGGAAGGATAATGAAAAACTCAAGAAAAGGGGAAAGATAAGGCTCATATTTCCTAGGTAGACACACTAGTCACCCTTTTTAAAGATAAGAAGGATTCCCCACCTTTCCTTATAACCTTGCGTATCTTTGGTAAAAATCTTCACAATTCTTTGGTAGATTCAAACATCAACTAATGCAATGCCTTTATTAGTTTGTAAAGTGTTGGGTATTACTCTTGATCCTTCTGCAAGGAAAGTCACCCAATTGGATAAGAATGAGGTTCATGTTGTAGGAGAGTTAAACCAAATCCACATGCAACTTGCCTCCATGTTGAACACATCTAGAGACTGAGAGGGGAGGTGAGTAAGACTTAACAAAAAATTAATCCCTTCTAGAACTTAAATCTTTCAACACAATACAAACTTCTTCATTAGATCAAAACATTTAAACAAAGAAGGATATTGTAGTTTTAATTCTTCAACAATCCTTATCAATGAAAGATATAACGATTCTACTTCTAATCAAATCAACAAAAAATAAAGATGAAGAAGAGAACACACATGCATAGGAGAACACCAGATTTACATGGAAAACCCAAGAAGGGGAAAACCATAGTGAGAGTTAACTCATAATATAAAGGCTCACTGTCAAAAAGGAATTACAAACTAAGGCTCACTACCTTAGTGTAAGATACAAAGGGCTTGAAAAACTGAAGAAAACACAACTTAATTTTGCACTTTATAATTCCACACTTCACATCATTCACATCACACATATATCTTTCATCTATATTAACATTGTCCAACAACTCAACTCATACTTATATTGCCTTCAACCTTGAAACCCTCTCCAAGTTCAGATATACACCTCAAACATGAAAATTCAAATTAGGTCGACACCAAAACAATTCTATGGTAGATAGAATTGAATATGGAACACATCAAAACTTAATTGGGACCCAAATCAATAACTCCACTCAACCTCATGCTACCAAAAACAATATTTATAATTTGCATGTAGTGTAAATACCAAGTCGATCATTACCCATGCAAAAACCATTAAAATTTTAAGTACATGGTTCCTCAAATCCAAGGAAAACTTTTGAACCACACATCATGCTTGAACATGATCTAGAATATTCCACAAACACCCTGAAATCCAAAAAAATTCTTCACAACAACTTTCACCTGAAAAATGTACAAACTAGTACACTCAGACTACTTTGTCATACACTTGTATAGGAGTGAATTTTCACCCCTAACGCAAATTCCCATTATTCCCTTATCCACTTTAGAAAACCAAATTCAAAGTCTTAATTCCACATAAGCCTATTGTTTTCATCCCACTTGGTGCTTGTTTTGAGCGTCGTTAGGGGAATAATTGTCAGGGATGCCCATGCGACGCACAAATGTTCGTGTGGTGCACTTACATTCCTAGAAGATTCTTGTGGATGGAACCTACAAAGGTGTTACACTTCTCATTGGAAGTCAAATTGTAATGCCCCTCTTTGGCTGATTGACCCAAATATGATTGTTTCTTCATCTTTCCTTCAAATTCATTCACCTTCATCCATTTTCAATCTTCTACACACTCTTGGACATTCACTTCAAGCATTCAAGTAGAATTCTTGCACTCCATAGTAGCACTTCCATCACTCCATCACTTCAATAGAGCAAGTGTAGGGCAGCACCATTGTAGCAAAGGCTTGAGTTACTCTCATTTTCTCCCCCATTAGTCTTGAGTGCTCTTGGTAGAGGTGGTAAGCTCTCTACTTTCCTTCTCTATTATTTAGTTGAGTTAGCACATTATTGTTTTGTAGTGTTTTAGTGTACTTTTGCTTGTATTTCCTTCTTCATCATATTATTTCTATATTTTGGTAAAATTGGTTGTCCATGGAGGTGGGAACACCAAAACAGGGGTCTGACTGAGGCAAACCCCTAAACAACCCCCCAACAATTTCTCTTTCTTATGTGTGTGGGTGGAGATATCTTGGAGTGAGTTGGTGAACAAGTTCTTGTGTGAGATCATTCTTGTCACCCTTACCTTAATCTACTTGTTTTATCATATTTTTCTATATGTTTCATATTTCATAGTGTTATTTTTTTCATCTAGATATCATTAACTAGGTCGTTAGTTCATTTTTTAGTGGTTAGAACTTATCTTCCTGGTTCTCTACCCATACGGATGCTTGCGTGTCGCGTTGTCACCTAGAACTGCACTTTTTTCCTCTGACAAAGATCTATCTGAGCTATCTAAGACACAGAGTTGACCCTGAAAACCAACTTGCCTAGTCTCCTTTAGAATCTCACATTTGTAGAGTGGTCGAAGGGCCTTATAGTCCTCATCATTCTCATCCCGCCTTTCCTAACACTCCCTTAAACTGAGGTAAGTTAGGGAAGCCTACTGCTCTCGACCCTCTGTGACCTCGAGCCTTGATGTGGTTGGTCCCCCTCTCTCTTACCTTTTTGGTGAACTCAACGTGAACCAACATCTATTCATTTGTTGGTGTGTTGAGCTTTTCCTCTCGTACCCTTTGATTTTCATACCCCTGTGTGTTGTCAAGGTTTATGAACATCACAACCCAGTCCATGACCTTTGGGTATATTATTAGGAGAAGCATATGACACCTTCCAATGGAGAAAATGAAGGTCACTTCTAATATCTCTATAGGCCTTTCCTTCAGTTCTGTAGTTGGCCTTGCCACGTAGGAGCAGGTATCATGGGGCAAGTTGAGATTATTTGATGAAACAGACCACGTCCCTACCCCTCCTACATCACCTACATCATCTTCCATAGATGAGCATGAAGCTATCCACGTTCCTTTTGGATATGTTGCTAGTCTAAGCAAGGGGTTAGGTGATTTAGAAAATCATCTAGAGAAAAACTCGAAGCTGGCTAGGGCTGCTAAAGTTATCAGTGAAATAAAGTATATGGTAGGAAAAGACCGAACGGGCATAGAACTCTTGGCTAGTCTCACTGGTCTATCTAAAGTGTGCACCCCTTCAAACCATGGTAGCATGATATGAGGTGGCCCCTTTGAAGAACATGATAGACAGTTAGGAGTGTTGATGCCTCCTACATCCGTGTACATGGCTGACACAGTCTCTTCAATTAGTATCCCTACTACCTCCAAAAGTTTTGAAACTGTCAAAGTAAAATGAAACCCCCTAGGTTTCCACCTCCCCCCTCCTGTTGCCCCCGATGGTGGGGGATTTGGTGGGATGATTGGTGGAGGAACTGGTTGTGGTAGCTTCAGTGGCAGAGGTGGCACTGGTGGAAGTGGTTTTGCCAGAGGTCATGGTGGTAGTGGCTTTGGAAGTGGTGGTGGCTCCAATGGAGGTCATTCTAGAGGCGGTGGCTTTGATGGTAGTCATGGCAACTGTTCTGGTAGTGGCTCTGGTAGTGGTTCCACTGGTCCTATGTCTTCCAACGACCTAATTTTGAATACCCTTCTGCATAATATGGGGAAGATGAAGAACTAGCTAGCGAACCTTTCCCAAGCTTTTGCCCAGCCTATCCTCCAACCCTTCTTCCGACATAGTCCATTGTCGATAGCTATCCTGAACACTCCTTTCCTTTAAGGGGATGGATATTCCTAAATTTGAGAAATACATCAGCAAAGGGGACCCACAGACACATGTGTCCGCCTTTAATGCCTTGTGTATAGATTTCTTCTATCATGATGCATTGATGGCCAAAATATTCCCCTGATCTCTCAAGGACACAACACTTGATTGGTACTATTCCTTTCCCAACAATTTCATCTTTACGTTTGATCAGCTTGTGAACTAGTTCCTATGACAGTTCTAGGTCAACATTGGACCTAAGATGACCTTCTCTGACCTTGTCTAATGTAAACAAGGGGATAATGAGAAGATTACTGATTTTATAGCACACTATCAAGCACTCTTCTCACAAATATCGTACCCGTTACTGGGCTCCGATGTGCAGAAGGCGTTCATAGGGAGCTTACAAAGGCCTTGGCAAGATAGGTTTTCCATTATGAAATACCCTTCTTTTGTGCATTTGTGTGCAGTCATACGAGAGTACCAATAGATGGTGGTTTAGTTGAGGGGACCTTCCTCGCACTCCCATCCTAAAGGGAAGTCTATCATATCAATCTCTAGAAAATGAAAAGTCATTGCGAATGTAGTAGCCATTATGGACAAAAACAACCTCAAATGCAACCAAAAATTCACAAAGTTATCATAATCTTATTCCTCCATCTTAAAAAAGTAGTTGAAGGATAAGATTTTTAACTTGTCAAGTCCTAAGCCCGTTAGGGAACCTTACCCTAGTTGGTATGAAGCAAATTCCTATTGTCAGTACCATCAAGTTAATAGCCATGATACCAAACATTGCATGCACCTACATCATGAGATACAGGATCGCATCGAGGACAGTACTATTCATCTTGATGGGAACAAACAAAATACATAAAAATTGGTTGTGAAAGCTAATAGTGAATTGCAGATATATATGAACCCATTTCTGTTGCATTTTTCTAACATGATTATAGATCCCTCTAATTCTATCACTCGACCTGATTCATATGTTAACATGGTTACTATTACCTCTTCTCCTCATCTTGTGACCGGTTCACCGAATATAACATTCACTTCGCAAGATGTACCAACAAATGACAAACCTCCTCTGCTATACATTCCCACTTTCCTTAATGGCAACATTGTGACGGGGTTCTTAGTTGAACCCGCAATTAGGGCGAATGTCATCACGAAGGAGATTGCTTTTGAACTCCCTGCAAAGGGAAGAATACAAAGAAAATGAATTCCATCATCCGTACACATGATGGCCTTGTTGTTAAACCATATGGCTTGATAACCCTATCCATCTTGGTTGGAACTAGGAACGTAGACACAGTTTTTGATGTTATTCTTGAGTCATACCTATTCAGGGTGAAGCTAGGCATACCTTGGCTAGCTTCCATGAATGGGATCACCTCTGTAATTCATAAATGTTTAAATTTTTCCCATGAAGGTGTCATGCATGTAGTGCATGACATAAGGGTATCTCATGGGGAATCCTTTGTGTCCCGATCTCCACGGCCTCCTACTGCCCCTGCTCCTAAAGTAGTGAAGGGAAGAGGCCCACTGCCAAGGCATTGGAGTTGACTCCCCTTGTTGTCTTTGAACCTGTCCCTCTTTCTCTCATGCAAGAGTCTATCCCCCTGCTAGAAATAACTATGGAGGACACTCCCATGGTTGAGAAGGAGCCTTCCACTCCTTTGCAACCTCTATCCTCTAGTTTGAAGAGTCACAAAAACTACCTTGCATGTGAATGCAAGCATCGGTGAAAGGCTCTCCTGGTTGAGCAGGCCACCTCATAAAGGAAGCAAGAAGAAATGACCACCCCTGTTTCAAGGCCTTCTATTGTGTCCTCCTCTCTCCTTCCCTTTTTCCCCATTCAAAACAATTCTACATCACTCTTGACTTCTGATACGATCACAAATGCACCTAACACTAGAGAGGTGTACGTGTTCATCACTCCTTCCATGGAGCTGCCCTTGTTGGAATCCATTTTGAATGTCCCACCTTTCTCGAAACCCATGGATATGATTAATGCCTCAATCATGTTTGTTGCAGTTCTTTCCTCCTCTCCCTTTACCCTTCTTGCCTTGTCCATGGGGAGCTCATCTCCTCCGATGAAGAATAAGGTAGAGAGTGGTCCTTCCAGCAACACAAGACATAAGAGGATCCCACCTTCCCCGAAAGGTGGCCATGTGCTGACTTGTTTTGTCTTAGTAACGAAACTAGTCTCGGCCTCTCCTGAGTTCATCACCACTCTCGAATCACTTGGTGAGCTTAGCGGTGAACCTCGGATATGAACTCCTTCATCTGTCGAGGTGAAACATGGAAATCCTATTAAATGTATGTTTAACTTGATGGATGAAATTTTGACCTTGGTAGTGATCTTTGCGAAGTCAATTACCTTGGAACCACAAGAGTTTAGTGGCAGAGACCTCACAGGCCCTTCTTCCTTAGCCCTTGTTGCGAGAGGGTTGAAAGCTCCTCCCCTTGACATTCCACCATTGTAGGCTCATCCTCCTTCTCCTTACAATGATCTAGAGTGGGAAGCTGATGAATTCTTGGTTGACCAATGTTAGGGGGATACCCCTTCTTTATCTTTAGATTAGATGTGTGTGTGTGTGTTATGATGTGTTCCCTCGTGATCATGCTATGTGTACCTGGATGACCCTCGTCACCCCTATTAGTGCTTGGATATAGGTGTGGTGTCTGTGTTGTAAACCTTCCTTTATTTGTAACATCATTCTTTCATGTCTGTGATTGACTTTTGGTAAATTAGGGACGATGCAAAGCATTGGGGGAATTTAGGCCTCCCTTCCATGTTGAACCAATTTTTTATTTTTACGTTGTCTTCTCGTGCATTCCTCACATGGCCTGATATAGTAGGGGGTTTATGATAGTTCATTTATATACTATTATTATACTTACATATATTTATGAGTAGTTCTGTCCCTAAAATATCAGGCTACCCCTATGCCCTTTGATCATGTTCTATTTGCTTTCTCCTTATCTTTCTCTCTTCTTTGCTTGAGTTGTCCCTCTCATGTGTGACAATCCCACTTTTACATCACCTCGATCTTTAGAAAATGCATTCATGGCCAACAAATATTTTCTCAAGATCCTTCACATACTTCTTTGTTAGAATTGCATTCTCAATTTGAAACCCTAACGAAACATGTTTCCTTCATCATGGGTTCGTAAATAAGGGACTTGGAAACCTTCCTTCGAAGTGGGAATATCTTTGATCTTCCCCTTGCATGGGGGCATATCCTTCCTTTCGAATTCCTTGATGAAGTGAACATCTTTCAAAAGGATCCCTTGATGATGAATCAATTCGAGAAAGAAGGCACTAGCTTTCGAATAGCTCATCCCTTGAGTCGACCCTTTCTTTTCACATTGAGTTCCCAGGACACCCCTTCGATTTTTTTTTCTATGGCATATAGCTTGGAGGCAGCCCGAATAGACTTGCTTCTTATCTTTGCATCTAGCTTGGGGGTAGCCTAACTAGACTTACTTTACATCCTTGTGTCTAGCTCGGGGGTAGCTCGACTAGACCCGCTTTAGATCTTCCCGTCTAACTTGGGGGCAACCTGACTAGACCTCATTTTCAAACAGTGTATCCCTTGAGTTGACCCCTCTTCCTTTTGAAGGGTTCTTGAGGGACCCCTTTGAAAGTATTCCAACTTGATGATTGTTTGTGTGACTATCCTCTTACTGGCCTACATGGCTGCCTCCTGACATGTTCTATTTGCGAGTAAACATGTTGCCACCTCTCCGACTCTACGGAGTCCACTTTTCTCGGTCTCCCTCATTTGAGAGTTCTTGTGGGTACCTTCCTTGCAAGTTTGCAGGTCTATAAGGTTCTTTCCTTGGTTTCCTTCATGTGAGAGTTCTTGGAGGATACCTTTCTTACAGTTTTGTGGGCTTGTAAGAGGCTTTCTTTCTTCAGCTTCATAGTTCTACGGAGCTATGAAGTCCTTTTCTTGTCCTGCACTCTCAGATTCACTAGAACGTGGTCTGCTTCCTTGATAGTTCAGGTATACATCTCTAACCCTACTATTTCTTCGATCTACTTTACTGAAGCACTCATCATTACTCATGCTTTCTAAAGTGGGGGGAAAATGTATAGGAGCAAATTTGCACTCCTAACACAAATTCCCCTTTTTCCCTTCTCCACTTTAGAAAACCAAATTCAAAGGCTTAATTCCACATAAGCCCATTGTCATCGTCCCACTTGGTGCTTGTTTTGAATGTCAGTGGGGGAATAATTTTTGGGGATGACTGCATGGCACTTAGAAGTCTACGTGGTGCACTTACATCCTTGGCATATTCCTACAGCTAGAACCTACAGAAGCATTACACTTCTCATTGGAAGTCGAATTATAAAACCCCTCTTCGACTGATCGACCTGAATATGGTCATTTTCTTCATCTTTCCTTCAAATTCATTCACCTTCATCCATTTTCAAGCTTCTACACACTCTTGGACATTCACTTCAAGCATTTAAGCAACATTCTTACACTCCATAATAGCAATTCAATCACTCCATCACTTCAATAGAGCAAGTGTAGGACAACACCATTGCAGAAAAGGCTTGAGTTCCTCTCATTTTCTCCCCCATTAGCCTTGAGAACTCTTGGCAGAGGTGGTAAGCTCTCTACTTTCTGTATCTATTATTTGGTTAAGTTAGCACATTACTATTTTGTAGTGTTTAAGTGTACTTTTTCTTGCATTTCTTTCTTCATCGTATTATTTCTATATCATGGAAAACGTGGTTGTCCGTGGAGGTTGGAACACCAAAATGGGGGTCTAACTGAGGCAAACCACTAAACAGTTCATCAACAATTTCTCTCTCTTCTGTGTGTAGGTAGAGATATATTGGAGTGAGTTGGCGAACAAGTTCTTGTGTGAGATCGTTCTTTTCACCCTTACCTTAATCTACTTGTTTTATCATGACAAAGATGGTGAGCTAGAAATAAATGAAGGTGAAAATAGAGATCTAAAGAAAAATGTCAAAGAAGAAAATGAATGCATTAGAAAGTTGAGAGAGGAAATCAAGAAGTTTAGAGAAAGGCATAAGGAAGTTATTGAACAATTGAAACAAGAAAATAAAAACATCACCGGATTGAAAGTGCAAGCTGAAGAAAAGAAAAGAGTTGAGGAGTGTCTAAATGCAATGGTGAAAATCAAATCTAATGAATGCATAAGGCTTGAACAAGAAGTGGTAAATCTAAGATCAAATATAGAGAAAGCAAGAAGTCATGAAGAAAAATTCAAAATGAGTGTTGCAAAGCTTGATGAGATGATTGCAGGTCAAAAAGCATCCAAAAACAAAGATGGCTTAGGATTTGAAAAAGGTGAAAGCTCAAAAAAATCAGACATCTAATTCAGAAGAGAAGATTAATGAACCAAAGAAGACCAAAGACAAGAAGAACAATGGAAAGATTCAAAATCAAAGAAATGAAGCTAGAAGACCTTTGATTAGACAACCAAATGCTCAAAGGTAACCATATTTCAATGGTTTTTGTTACTCTTGCAATAAATTTGGACATAGAGCAATGGATTGTAGAAGTAGAATGAATCAAAATATTCCATCCTTTACTATTCAATGTTTTACATGCAATAAATTTGGTCATAGAACAAGTGAATGCAAAAGTCAAATGATGAATGCATATAACAATGGTAGAATGATTCAATCTTTCAATGGTTACTGTTATAAATGCCATGGATTTGGACACAAGGCTAATCAATGTAGATCTAGATTGAATGGAAGGAATATTGTTCAGAAGAATGTAATATTTCACAATTGTAGTAGACTTGGACATATTGCTAAATTTTGCAAAATCAAAAACACAAGGAAAGATAATCCGATAAAAAGGAATGAGCTAGTTAAAAAGGTTGATCTAGCTAAAGTAAAGAAGGAAATGGAAAATATTTGGAGAAAGAAGGAAGAGACAAAAGACAAGGGATAATTTGTACCATCCTCTGGTGCAGGTGTTTCCTCTAGAAACTAAGCCAAGAGCTTTGACTTAGGAGGAGATTTAATGGATATCTATTATCCCCCACTATAAAAAGAGGTGTTGATGTCATAGCACAAAGATATGTGATGTAGATCAACATGATTGATCTATTAGTGAAGATTGCGGAAGAAAATATGATGATGTAGAAGTTTGTGGAGCTTTAGAAGTTGATTGTGCATATAGATGAAGTGTTGCTAGCTTTATGAGTTGAAGCATTCAATGCAAAATTTGGGTATATCGAAGGGTTATAAGAAAATTAACTAAGTCAAATTCATTTCACAAAGTCATTCAAAGAGGAGTAGATTAGTGAGAAGAGAATTTGAAATGTATAAGGAAATTTGAGTTTTAGAGCATTGAAACCCTAGTTCAGTGAACAAAGTAAAAAGGTATTTTGTGAATCTTATGTGCCTTAGTTTTCAAAAACCTTTGTTTTGAAATCAAATTGAATATATATTAAGATAGACACACCAAGGGTTATAGAGGTTACAGAGAAACCACAACCAAAATTAAAAAGGTACCCTATGAAAGCCATAGAAGATGACCTGTTAGGCACATTCTCACATATTCCATATGGGGTTTTGTCAACTAAAGATATTAGGGATTACATTCATGGAAAAATGGAAGAGCATTCTCCCACTAAGTTGAGTGATTTATGGGAAAATGAGTTAATTGGTGAGGATTTTTCTCTAAAACTAGAATACAAAAACCTAGTTGAGAAGAAATTAGATGTATGGCAATGGTTTCCCAATTTATTCTATGATTGCAAGTGGATCAGAATGTCCTTGAGAAAAGTTCATGATTAGTTTCTTTAAACTGATATACCTCATAAGATAATAAAGAAAGTGATAAGAGAGTTCATTGGTCTATGCTCCATCGGATGGGTTCTTGTGTTGAAATCCACCAAAAATGAACTAGTTATGGAGAAAACCAGTGCTACTTATGATAAGAGAGCTCTTGTTGTCAATCTATTAGAAACCCAACTATTAGATATGCCATAATGGTTATTGGTTACAAAATTTATTACACAAATAGATACAATTCTATATCTACCACCGCAATCAATGTGGCACATGAGATGGTAGAGAATTGTGTAAATTATGGCCTTTGTGAGTTGCTTAAGCAACAACTAGTGGATAATCTGAAGCATACAAAGGAAAATAAATGTATGTTTAAGTATGGCACTTTGGTTATGTGCTTACTCTTCTATTTCTTGAAGGAGCTTCCCATAATTGGAAAGGTAAACTAGATAAGTGGAAGACTTGTTGCACATAAAATTGTAGAACATATGAGGAACCTTGGAGATTTCAAAGCACATGATTCCCTTACTGCTTTCTTTGTAGTATTTCAAAAAAGAAGGCATGAGAGAGAAAGGATTCCAAGGAGTATGGTTGAAAATTACAAAGATGATATCCTTTTTCTAGTATCTACAAATGAATGTATGATGGAAGCAGTTGAACCAAGGAGTATATGGATTCTACACTAGGATTTGAGGTTAGTGAACATGAGATAATAGGTTATGTCTATATTTTGCTGAAGATCCCAAAGGATACCACAGAACCATGTGTAATGTCATAGAATTGCACCTAGTAAACACATTAATGGAAAAAATCTCATGGGTCATAATTTCACAATTCTAGCTCCATGTGGACCAATGGTGAAGCAACAACAACTTGATGACATGTTTTTGAAAACTGATTCTTTGGGCGCATGTGCGATGTGTGAACATCTGCATGGTGCACTAGAGTCCTAGTAGTTTTCTGAGTTTGAAATGAGGAATCTTGAATCCTGGCTCTTGAAACATGTCCCAGTAGTTAGAATTTTAGGTGTAACAACTCTTTGTTGCCCTTGCATGAATCAAAACCAATCATTTTCTCTCATTTTTGGGGTGCATTCATGCAATCAAGTTTCTCTCTTCAACTTCACTGTTGAATCTCTTTCACTCTTGATAGCAACACTTCTACAAGTGAAGCTCTGCCGAACTGAGGTCCCTCCTACAACCAAAGCTCTCTAGAAAGAATTCAATAGTGTGTATGTGTCTTCATGAGGGGTCTGACGCCTGTTGGTAATGCTCTCTCACTCTTTTCTATTTTTGAATAGATTAGGTCTCTTGTTCATTTACTACTTGGTGGTGTGGGTTCTACTCCTGAAGCGGGTTTTACTTTCACCACTCCCTTTGTCCATTTAGGATACATTCTCTTTCTATCTGGCTATCCATGGAGGTGGGAACACCAAAGTGGGGGTCTAACTATGGTAGGCCCCTATACAGCCCCAACATTTTCCCTCATTCATTTTGTGTGTAGGTTGCAAAGTGGAGCTTGGAGTGAAGACTCAAACATCTGGTTGAGGGTAAGTTTTCTCCAAGTTCTCCTTGTATTTTCTCATAGTTTTTTTTCTCTATGTTATTGTCCTGTTTAGTAGACTTTGGATCTAGGTTAGGTAGTGAAGCTTTGTTTCACTCACCTGATTTCCTAAGCTCTTTGTTGCTTAGGACACTAGTGCGCCATTTGGACACCAATGTGTCACATTGGCATCCTAAATCTATATTGTTGTCCTTTGGCCGAGAGATCCTCTGTTGAAGGTAGAAATCTAGAAGTTTAACTCTCTCAAAATTTGAAGTAGTCTTCTCTGATAGTTAACCTGTATACACTTCCTTTGAAATTTCTTCATTCAACTTATGTTGAGGTGGATAAGGGCAGTTCGTTCACTAGGATTCTCTTGAGAATGAAGAGACTCGTGTGCAGTGAATCCCCCTTATCTCACATTTTGGTGAACCTGACATGAACCATGTTGGACCTATTTTTATAGTGTTTCCATGTCTATGATAATTATTTCTCTAAGGAATATTTTGACATGTTGAATGATTCTCTAGATGATTTCTTATAAGTTTCTTCCCCTATCCATAAATCTTCTGAATAAACTTTTCCTCTGCACACTGATGAGATGGTAAATGTTGTAGTGGTCTTTGTGGCTTCTCCAAGCCCTTAGAAGCCTATCATTTATTTGACCCTAGCTAGAACTTCTCCTAAGAAGGATAGTTTTGTTTATGGGATTTCATATCACAATGATTCACCAAACTTGTACTTAAGATTTGTGAAAGCTATAGACTTTTCTTCTTACAATGTTGTTAGGCACACATATAATACAAGAAGAAACAAATAGAATTTTGATCAAAAACCTTCCATTCCTACATCTCAACCTACTCAAGCTCCTACTTCTTTACCATATTCTCAACCAAGTCTTCCTTCAGCACCTAAACTTGTGACTAAAGCACTAGGTGATTATGATCTTGTCGATCAACTCCATGTTACTGTAACTAAGATCTCACTTTGGGATTTTCTTCAAACCACTCTAGTTTATCAATAAATTATTTAGGAAGACTTATAGAAGATTCTCTTTCCTGCTTCCACTAGGCCAATGGATTTTAGTCCGCTAATGGCTCATATTCGTGTATATTTTCTAAATATTATGTTCTATCTACAAGAATTCCTACCTCCGGATGTGCTGAAGCAAACAGATCCTTTAATGATTATAGCTAATGTTAACACTATAGGTATTAGGAATACCCTCATTGACACTATTTTGGCTCTCAATGTTTGTGGTATCAACCTACTCCCTAAGATTAAAGTTTATTCATCTTCTCTAGCTACATCTTCTTTGTATATTCGTGGGTTTGATAATGCCAGCTACCAGGCTCTAGGCACGATAGTACTACCTTTACACTAGGCCCTATTACCTTACCCACTTTGGTTTATGTCATGCCTGGCCCCTTACCTTACAATCTTCTTTTGGGGAGACCCTAGATTCATGCTATGGGTGACATGACTTCCACTTTACATCATTCTCTAAAGTTTGTTGTAAATAATCAAGTGGTCACAATCAAAGCTAACCTGAAATTTGTTCACCTTTGTGAGTTAGCAATTGTTGGTCGAGCTTAGATTGTCCCCACTCTTAATAATTGTATTCCATCTTTCACTTCTGATGCTATGACATGTTCTTTGATGATACCCTCCATGGAGGTTGTCCCCGAAGCAAATATCATTAAAGATGAACCACCTAAAGCAGAAAGTCCTAAGTCTTTTCGAACTACCTCTTCTTCCGAATTGAACACATTCTTTGAAGATGATTGGGGGTCTTTGGAATTATTTAAATTATTTATTAGAGAATAAAAAGTGAGTCCCACTCATCTAAAGCTTATGATAACCTCGAATGCCTCTAATGAAAAAGTAGATAATACTCCCATTAAGGAGGAAAATTATAATCCTATTCAGGGGACCAGTCCTTCCCCTACTGAGGAGGATAATTCTACTTCTATAAAGGAGGTTAATGTTTGTGAATTGAGTAAAGGATATGGTTGTTCTCTCATAGATGCATCTGATGTTCACTGGTGGAAGGAAGCTCTCTACATGGAACCACAACCTTCTGAATTATTGTAAACTCGCTATGGTTTTGGATATAGACTCGCTTGTTAGTATGGCTATGGGCAAAAAGGCCTTAGACGTATTGAGAAAGGAATTTGAGTCCCTATCTATTTCAATCCTCGTAAGTGTTATCTAGGTTTTGGATGCTATATTGAACTATCTAAGAAAATTTTTGGTGGAGTGTTAACATGATTTCGGTTGAACCACTTAGTTTGGTCCATCTTGAACTAATAAAGGTCGGGGTGCAAGATGAGAAAGTCCCTTTAGATGTCTTTTTCTTCAAATGAAGCACTTGAAGAATTCTTAGGTTCCTACTCCCCTTTGTCTCCTTTTCATCACAAAATATGATTTCATATCACTTGAATGAATGAGCATATTTTGAAGAATATGTCTTGAGTATTGATGAGGAGGACCCCCTAGCTAATGTTCAAGATGTTGTCCCGATATCGCATCATGGAGATCATAGTTCCCTCCTCAAGGGAGATACTAGTGAAATCTTTATGGATCCTAAGTCTTTTGAAAAGGTGATTAAGATTGGGAAGTGCCTTTCTTTAGAAGAAGCAGAGGAACATTCTGATCACCTACATTCTCATCTCGAAATCTTTGCTTGGATGTATGAGGAAATTCCTGGTATAGATGAATAAATAGTGGTTCATAATATCATCTTATGCCCCGACACTAAGTCGATTAAGCAAAAATGCAAAATATTAATTCCAAGTTTGCGTTATTGGTTAAGACTGAGATAGAGAAGCTACTAAGATTCGGCTTTATCTATCCAATTGACTACTCCCCTTGGATCTTGAATATTGTTGTCGTTAGAAAAATTGATGGCCATATTCATAGATGCATTGACTTTCATGATCTAAATAAGGCCTCTCTTAAAGATGATTCTCCTCTACCTAATATAGATATGATTATGGATTCGACTGTAGGCCATGCCTTGTTATCTTTCGTGGATGGTTTCTCGAGTTAAAATAAAATTTGAATTAACCCAGAGGATCACTTAAGACAACATTCACTACCCCTTGGGGTAATTTCAATTATGTGGTCATACCCTTTGGGTTAAAGAATGCGGGAGCTACCTACTAGCGAGCGATGACCCTAATATTTCATGATTTCATTCATAAGATCCTAGAAAATTATGTTGAGATTATCTTGGAGAAATATATAACCCGTTAGGATCATGTGAAGAACATTCATCTTATTTTTGAGAGGCTTTAACTCTATAAGATGAGGCTTAATCCTCTTACATGTTTCTTCAACATAGACACATGCAAACTTATGGGATTTATAGTCTCTCATCATGGAATTGAAGTCAACATAAATAAGATCGATGCAATTGTTAACATGCCTCCACCCAGGAATATCACTGAGTTGAAAATTTTACAAGGGAAGATTCAGGAAATTCGAAGATTCATATCTCAACAGGTTGATTGTACCCTTCATTTCACTCGTTTGTTAAAGAAAGATGTTCACTTTATATGGGACGAAGAGTGCCAGAAATATTTTGAGTCAATCAAAGCCTATTTGGCCAATCCTCTCGTGCTAATTCCATCTATGCAAGATAGACCCTTTTTTCTTTACCTCGTAGCATCACCATATGCTTTGGCGGCTTTATTTGCTTAGTATGATGATGTCGGGAAAGAGAAAGTGGTCTACTCCATTAGTCGTGTCCTAGTTGATTATGAAACTCGTTATTCCTTCATGGAGAAGCAATGTCTTTCTCTCATTTTTCTACGTAGAAGCTAAGGCACTACCTTCTTCATGTTGAGACACTTGTCATTGTAAAAATTGACCTTCTAAGACATTTTTTCTCTAGTATTGACCTTGCTGGGAGGTTAGCAAAATAGGTGATCTAACTTTCTGAGTTTGACATAAAGTTTATTACTTAGAAGTTGATAAAGAGTCGAGAAGTTGTTAATCAATTGGTATATGCTCCCTCATCTCGCTCCTTCTCGAGCTTGGATTTGTTTCCTGATGAGAACATTCTTGTAATCAATTATGACCTCAAATGGAAAATATACTTCGATTGGTCGAGATGTCAGACTGGCTCTGGAGCAAGTGTGGTTCTAATATCACCCAAAGGTAAGCCATTCCCTCTCTCCTTTTGATTAGACATTCCCTATACCAATAACATCACTGAGTACAAAGCCCTCATTTTTGGCTCATGTGCCGCAATTGCACTAAAAATAAGGCATCTTTGTATATTGGGTGATTTTGAGCTTATTGTGAATCAGATTACAAGATTGTATCAAGCTAAGAAAAGTAAGTTGTCTTTATATCGAGACCTCTCTTTGTCATTTCTTAGATGATTCTCCTCTTTCATGATAGATAGTGTCACTAGGAGGGAGAATAGAGATGTAGATGTCATGGCAAGCATTTTATCCCTACTACCTTCAGATGAGGATACGAAAGAATACCACTTTGTGGTTTAGGTACTTCACTCTCCAACTATTTACGATCAGCCTGAATCCAATGCTTTTGTGTGTTCTTACATAGACTCAGGAGAATGGTTTTCTAATATTTACAACTACTTGAAGACTAGAAACTTTCCTGATGATGCGATGAAAAATGCTTGCACTCATATACAAAAGCTTCTAGTTTGTTACGTTATCTTGTTAGAAGTTCTCTATCAGGAATCTTATAATGGTTTTCTTCTTCGATGTCTCACTAAAATGGAAAACCCCTTGCCCTTAAAGAATCCCATTTGGGCTTCGGGGGTGGACACTTTGGTGGTAAATCCTTGGTGAGGAAATTGATACACATGGGGTACTTCTAGAAAATGATGGAACGAGATTTTTTTGACTTTGTTAAAAAGTGCTCGCAATGTTAGTAGCATAGTCATCTTATTCATGCACCTACACAACAATTACAAAACTAGACCTCTCCTTGGCCATTTGCAAAATGGGGGTTGGATATTATTAGAAAAATATCACCTCCTTCATATGAAGGACACTTTTATTATCACTACTATAGATTACTTCATGAAGTGGTTCGAAGCCATCCCGCTTCGATCCACGAATGCTAAGACTATTTGTATTTTTCTCTTAAAAAAAATTATCCTCATTTTGGATTGCTTTTTACACTTGAATCTGACAATGGTATGCCATTCAAGAACAAAGAAGTAAAGAAATTCCTAGAGAAGTTCCACATTCAATATAGATTTTCTACACCATATTATTCCCAATCCAATGGCCAAGCAAAAGCATCTAATAAGACTCTTGAGCTCATTCTTCGTAAAACATTTAATAAGCATGGTAAGGATTGGCATGTTCAATTGACATACGCTTTGTGGGATTATCGCATGAGTGTTCATACGACAACGGGAACAATGCCTTACAACCTCGTGTATGGTTTCGAAGCTATCATGCCTTTGGAGTTGCAAATTTCATTTCTATAGGTTTCCCTCAAAGGGTTAATTGACGATGAGGCTTACTAAGCTAATCATTTGCATTAGCTAGAGATGCTCAATGAGCACCAATTACAGGCCCTCAATCATCTTAAAGCTTATCAACAATCATTATCCAGACAATATAATCAAAGTGTACTTCCTAGAACTTTCAAGATAGGTGACCTGGTTCTCTATGAGAATTAAGGAAATGTAAATGTGTTGCATAATAAAAGGGGAAAATTCAGTTCTAATTGGTTAGGCCCTTACATTGTCATCTTCGTGTGTGGTTCGGGTGCCTATAGATTATCATCTATGGATGGAATGCCCTTAAAAGAACCTATTAATGCAATGCATCTTCATCAAATATATTTGCATTGCCTGATGTGTGGTGTTCACTCTTTAAGGGTTGTAGCATTGCATATGTTGACATTATTCATTAACACATTATGGAAAACAAAAATTATGTTATGATGTTATCATGAGTGTGTGTACATGTGTGTGACATACATGCATGTATCCTACTATGTTGTGTATCCATGCATTACATTATATCTTTTAAGGTAGTTAGATCATTATTGTATTTAATTAACATACATCCATGTGTGTTCATTAAATAATGATAGCATCTAAGATAAACATACATCCATACACATACATAGCATCCATAGCATCAACATACATGAAAGTAAAGAAACATACACATCCAAGTATACAATTCCATAATTTCATAATCAATATCTTGAATATATATATATCAAATTCAATGTACATGTATTGGGCCATTGTTGTCAAAAAATGAGTGGCTATTGAATATGTGTATCAATGTTTGTACAAAAAAGATCTACAAATATATATCGCGACTACAAAACTGATGTACAAAAATGGAAGCTCTCTATGGCTAAGGCATGTGGCTCCTAGAACCCTTTGGTTGTGGTTGTTGCTATGGCCTAGGTAGGGTTTGCACTATGGAGACAAATATGGAATGATGCAAGTGTGATCCAAATAGGACTGTGTGCATCTCCCTGAGAATATCTACATTCATTCTTGCATCAGCTCTTGTTATAGTTGTTGATCACCTATCAAGATCACAGTTGTTGACTATCTCATGAGGTCATCGAGATGGTTTTGAAGGGCACCACATGCCTACTCAGTGGCATCAACCCTCATCATGGTTGCATCTTGCTATGTGATTTCCATCTACAACTCCCCCGATAGTTGGTCGTGTTGCCACTGCACTATGGTAACATCAATCATCCTCTACACCACCTCTACTTGTGCCTCCTCATATGCATTCCTCAAATGTGCTACTGGCTCAAAAAGGTGGACGTGTCATCCTACTGAAGCTGGTCAATACGAATCTAGAACTATCCCTTGAATAGGCACAATAGGGGCCACCTCTGATATGCACTAGGTGAAGAACCCTGTCCATCCTTGAGCATCCACTGCAACCACAAAAGTAGAAATTACATCAATATCAGGAAGTGTATAAAATCAAAACATGATATGATTATACATGAGATCAAAACTAGAAATATTGAAATGAAACAACATAAATAACTATCATACTTGGGTGCCCTGGCTACCAGAATAGGTCAAGGGGAGGAGGTGTGCTCGGTCCTGCACAACCAATGTTAGGAGCCACCCTAGATATGGCAAGGGTTGGTGGGGTTGATGAAACAAGAGTAGCCAATGGAGGGGATGACATCCTACACTACCTCTTGAATCTCGGTAGCATCGCCCTAGCCTCCTTAGCTCTTGCTCCTCCTCCTACTACTCCTCCTTGCCACCGATGCCTCTACACCTTTTCCTTTGTCTATGTAGCGGTGTCGACATATCCCTTTGCAAGATGGGATCCCCCTGGGGGCATCTGCTAGATAAACTAGGGCAGGATGATGTGTCATCCACCATGCCAAAAAGGCTTGCTCCATGCTGACATTATCTAGTGTGTCCATCAACAACAGATCAATGTCATTAGTATCATCATCGAAGAGATCCACAACTACCAAGGTAGCGAGGAAATGGTCCTCAGGCCTCACCCTACTCCACACAACTCGGGTGTATGTCAGCACAAGAGGGGGAATGGTATGAACCTACCTGTGCTGCCGAATGACCTGGCTCCAATAATATGTCATAATCAAAAAATTTGTGCGCTTGAGAATAAATCAGTCGCGCTGCACATTCTAGAGGAACCTATGATCATCCACCCATCGAAAATATCGATAAGGTCTCCACCCGATCCTATATAACATGAATGCATTGAACTACAACCACCATAATTACAAATCGGCATGCCTCCACTATCGAATGAGCTCATGCCAGTGGGCCATCAGGATAGTATAGTTCCACACCTGTGGATATCCCTTCAACCTAGTACACATGATGTGGGCAAAATCTGACACCTAAAGAAGTGTGCATATTGTAAATCTATGGTACTCATAGTGAATGTATCGACTAAGCTCCCGATAAAGGTGCGCAAGCATGTTACACCCCCATAAGAAGATAGTCTATCACTCCACCATCGCCTGAATGGTGTGGATGATACCCCCATGCAAGTGAGAGCCTCATGCATCTATAGTGACCCTCATGCCAACCATAACCACCATGATGCGATGTAGTAGGGGTAGTGGTATGGGCCTGATCAAACCATTGGGTGTAGATGTGCCCAGTTCCATCCCCACCGTCCATCTGGTCAAAGCAGTATAGGACCTCGTCTAATCGCTATTATGGTGCGAAAGAATCATCAATCACCACCCATCAGCCACGGATGGGAAGCCCAAGGATATGGTAGACATCCTCCAATGTAATGGTCATCTCTCTAGTCAGTAGCTGGAATTTGGAGGTAGTGGCATCTCATCGCTCCATCAATGCCATCAACATGTGATCATGGTACAACATCTTTGGCATAGTATATACATTCCAGAGCCTAACTCGTAGGTGGGTGGCCTCATCATCAGTCAATTAGTCCCTCTGATCTCACAATAGGTGAAGCACCTTCCCTTCAGGGTGCTCCTTGATCTTTGGATAGTTCTACGAAATAAGAAACAAATGTGTTTCAGTACATAGCAAATTATGAAAAAAATCTAAGTAAAAAGCATTTAAGGATGCATACACGCCACACATACATCTATGTGTCACGTAG
Organism: Sequoiadendron giganteum; assembly: GCA_007115665.2. Lineage (NCBI taxonomy): Eukaryota > Viridiplantae > Streptophyta > Pinopsida > Cupressales > Cupressaceae > Sequoiadendron > Sequoiadendron giganteum. The sequence goes on along the minus strand of CM021101.1, from coordinate 91,813,987 downwards.
GTGTCTCAATCCACCATCGATGGAACAAGGATGACAACATTCCCCTTGGACTCTAGTGCATCCTTAGGATGCCAATGTGCGCCCAAGACGCCTACGCACCAAAAAATCCAACAACATGCAAAAATTACTAAAAAATGACAGACGAAGCAATTTCAGTGCCTGCTTGGTCTACCTCGAGACCCTCGGCAATGTCTGCACACAACTGGTCTAGCCTCGGATCCTTGTAACCATGTCTTCTCAATATTTTGATGAATTTTCTCTCAAAAAAGTCAACAAAATCCTCACGATGAATAGTGCAAATGACCCTTCTCGGGGCCCACCTAGGTATATATAGGTCCCCCGAGGCCCATTTTTCCTGGAGTTTGTGGCTCCTTGGTTTCTTCTGATTTTACCCCACCCAACTAGGGGAAAACTCAAGAGGGGCCATATAGTCACCTCTTCACCATATTTTTCTTCCAAATCATCAAATTTTTCATGACCATTCTCATTGTTGTAGCTTTCAATTTTTGAAACTGACTTAAAATGGAGTTTTGCAAAGAAAAATTTCGTGCGATTTTCATGACCGGTCTTGCACTTATTTTTGAGCTCAATTGTTGGGGGGAACCATTAGTACCAGTCAGTTCGACCGTGGTAACCGTTGTGGTACCTTCTTTTGGCATGCAAATTTGTAAAATTTCAAGTTTGGGTGAAATATTTCCTTCTTTACTTTAGTGTGGCTGATTTTTCCCAAAATCGAGCCCACTAAAGTGGGGGAAAAATGTAATTTCATGGAATTGTACCTAGGGGCAATTCCACATTTTAGCACTTTGCCTAGCATTTATGATGCCTAAACGCATTAATGGCAAAAATCCCATGGGTTGGAATTTCACAATTCTAGCTCCATGTGGACTAATAGCGAAGCAACAATAGCCTGATGACATGTTTCTTGAAAAGTGATGCTTTGGATGCCTGTGTGGTGTGCGGATGTCTACACGGTGCGCTAGCGTCCTGGCAGTTTTCCAAGTTTGAAATGAGGAATCTCAAATCTTGACTCTTCACAGGTATCCCAACAGTCATATTTTTAGGTGTAACGACTCTTTGTTGCCCTTACATGCAACAAAACCCCTCATTTTCTCTCATTTTGGGGGTTCATTCATTCAATTAAGCTTTTGTCTTCAACTTCACTCTTGATAGCAACACTTCTACAAGTGAAGCTCTGCCAAACTGAGGTCCCTCCAACAACCAAAACTCTCTAGCAAGCATTCAGCGATGCATCTATGTGTTCAAGAGGAGTTCGATGCCTATTTTTAATGCTCTCTCACTCTTTTCTATTTGTGAATAGATTAGATCTCTTGTTCATTTACTACTTGGTGGTGTAGGTTCTACTCCTGAAGCGATTTTTGCTTTCACCACTCTCTTTGTCCATTTTGGTTACACTCTCTTTCTATCTAGTTGTCCATGGAGGTGGGAACACCAAAGTAGACATCTGACTATGACAGGCCCCTATACAGCCCCAACATTTTCCCTTGTTCATTTTTTGTGTAGATTGCAAAGTGGAGCTTGGAGTGAAGACTCAGACGTCTGATTGAGGGTAAGTTTTCTCCAAGTTCTCCTTGTATTTTCTCATAGTTTTTATTCTCTATTTTATTGTTTTCTTTAGTAGACCTCAGATCTAGGTTAGGTAGGGAAGCTCTGTTTCACCCACCTGAGTTCCTAAGCTCTTTATTTCTCAGGACGCCAGTGTGCCATTTGGACACCAGCGCTTCACGCTATCATCCTAAATCCATGTTTTTGTCCTTTGGCTGAGAGTGAATTTAGAAGTTTCACTCTCTCATAATCTAAATTAGTCTTCTCTAATAGTTAACTTGTATACACTTCCTCTGCAATTTCTTCATTCAACTTATGTTGAGGTGGATAACGACAGTTTGTTCCCTAGGATTCTCTTGAGAACGAAGAGACTCGTGTGTAGTGAATCCCCCTTATCTCACACCATGGTATGTGACTTATGAGGAAATGTCCATGTAAGTACACTTGAAACAAAAATAACCTATCATCAGGAAGAACATGGATAAGATGGTGGATGTATATACCAAGGAAACGGGTCTTTCTAAGGAAAGAGTGCAGTATGCAAGACAAAGAGCTAGAGTAGATAGCTATGGTTGAGAAGCATCAAGGAGTGCAAGGAGATCTTGTATAACAACTACCACACCTCCCTCTGCCTAGAAGTCCTCCGGGGATTTACCTTATACTATAGAGAAAAAGAAAACAACTTCTAGTCCTTCAGTGATGGAGAAATCCCCTCCAATTACACAAGTTATAAGGGTAGAAAAGAAGAAGACTATTACCACTGGACCTCCTATTGAATTTAGAGGCATTATATAATGTTTCACAAGGTGAAGCTAGCACCAAAAGGAGAAGAGTTGACATAATTGGCATTGAAAGTGAAGAAGAGATCAAGAAAGAGAAAGAAGCATTCAAGATACACATAAGAGAAAAGAAGAAGGAATCCAAGAAGGCAAAGAAGAAAAATAATGCAAAAGAAAAGAAGACCCGAGTAAATGCATACAAGAATGAATTTAGAGGCATTATATAATAGCATCTTGAAAATGATATGCTAGGGGAGACCACAACCCTATATAAGAATGCAGATGAGGTAGACAAGGCTACCATAATTGAAGCTATAGTTAAGTATATTGTTGTACTTGAAGTGGATATGTGGAACATTTTGTTGAAAAGGAGACAAGAGGTAATAAAATAACATGAAAGGCTTAAAGAAGAGGCTTTGGAGAGAGTAAGTGCTCCATTATCTAAGGATGAAAGAGCCACATTGGCTACTATGTTTAGCAAGGAGCCGAGGACTAAACAAAGGGTTACTACCCTTATGAGTAAAGATAAAGATGACCTTGAGAGAATAAAAAAGAAGAGCAATGATAAAGTAGAGGAGATTGTACAGAAGCTAGGATTGCTTCCAATGATTGAAGGAGAAGTAAATGATGATACCATTTCTCTAGAACCTAAGGTAGAGGAAGAAGTGCAGATAGATGATGCTCAACATGAGCATGACATAAATGTAGATGTTGCATAGGATAACACTACTCTGGAAGTGGAGGACATGATAGAGAAAAATATTGAGGAGGCAATGACCAGAGAAGACGTTACAAAGGAAAATACCACCACTCCTATAACTCAAGAAGAAACCACTCCTCCAAAAAATATAAAAAATACTGCAGAGGAAGAGAATGTAAAGGATGATGATAATGAAGAAAAGGTTGATGAAGAGAAATAAGAGCATAAGGAGGAAGATGAAGACAAGGGTAATGATACATTTTGAGATGCATAAAAAGAAAAATCAGTTGACTCTGGTACTACAGAGGAAAATGGAAAGGCTTAGAAGTTACTAAGGCTTTTGATGAATCTTTTGACCCCTCTACAGATTCTCTAAAGAATTTACTAAGAGTGTAACCTAGATTTCAACTAGTTGTGTCTTCACAATTGTTACAATTGCCTATGCATTAAGGGAATGTTGATATGGACAAGATATCTCCCATCCATAAGCTTCAATTGGGAGACATATTTCATGCATATGCTAGAAAGGAAATAATTGAAACATATCAAAAGAGTAGAGAACTATTGGATGAAGCAATCAAATCATTCCAAGAGATAACACCCATATCAAATGTTGACACCACTCTATCCGATATGGAAAAATTCAAACTATTGGTTGATTCTTTTAAGACTTATGCATCTAAATTGAAGGAAGAAGCTGAGAAAGAAGTGGAGAAAAGATTGAGTGATAAGAAGATGTTGGAGATGATAGAAAAATGTGCAATTGCACATTAAAAAGTTCTCATATTTTTTAAGGATGTGTAGATGAGGTAAAGGCCTTATACTAGTATGGAATGAAGTGGCCCAAAGCCACACAAAGCATAAGAAAGGAGATGAACTCTATTGAGTCCCAAATTAATGCATCCTCAAGTGCCTATGATCCAACACTTGACCTCACAAGTGTAACAAGGAATTCCATTAAAGACATGCACAAGAAGTTCTTCTAGTTGTAGGCACAAAAAGAACACATTATTTTGTAGTTTGGAGAGGTAAGGTATCTAGTCAATCCCAAATTCTTACTTGTTTCAAAAGCTCTTCTCAATTCTAACAAAGCAACAAAGATGAATCTGATACCAACTACTCCAAAAGAGGGAGAAGAACTTTGTTAGAGCTTGAAATGCATAATAGGCTGCTTGCAGAAGCTAAAAGAGAATGGGATAATAGAAGGCAAGCCTGGGAATATCACCTAAAGAAGTTGCAGGCATTAACCACCTCTAGTTGACTCATTTTGTATCCTTTTATGCATTTATGATTTAGATTCTTTGTAAATGTGTAGACAATATAAAGAAATTTTTTTAGTACCTTTTTTAGTTTTTTCTCTGATACATGACTTAGGGGGAGTCAATTCATTATTTCTCAATTGTATATATGACTACATAATTTAGGGAGAGTTTTGGTAAGAGTCAAAATATTTTATATAGGAACCTTTTTCCCTTGATGTTAAAAGGGGGGAGTATTTTTGGCAAGTTGTCATCAATGAAAAAGGGGGAGATTTTTGGAAGTTTGGAGAGATTGTTGAAGTTTGTCATTGATGATGTTGCTTGGCAACATGAGGATGGTTGGTGTGGAAAGTACATAATGGTGTGTTACAGTGTTGTCATTGATTTCAACATTGTTGTGAATCATTTTGAACAGTCCTAAAAAGTTTTAGAATTTTTAAGGAAGACATTTGTGCAAAGTGAGTTGGTTCGGAAAGATTAGTTACATAGAAATTTGACTAAGTGTCAAATCTTCTAGTTCATGTAACAGTGCATCAGTTTTTGGGTCCGCACCACTCCACAAATGAATATATCACTTTGTGCTTCTAACACCATTTTTATGGATGTTAGATATACCTAAATCCAATATTTCATCTTGTTTGGACAAGTAGTTTGAGAGATATGAATAACAGAGTTCGATCTAGCATATTATAGTCATTTTTTGTATAGTGTGTTTATGTGGGAGAATTCACACTTCTCCATGAATGAGATTTTGGCTGTGTGGTGTTGAGGATAAGTTTCCAGATGTCATTAGAGCATCAATTCTATATGGCATCGAGTTTTTGGGTCCACCTGTCAAGATGTGGATGCACAGATGAAGGTATTTTCTTTTAGGTCTTATATGGAGCTGACATAACACATTTGATGTTATGCAAAGGTTAAATATGTATTATTATCTTTTGTGGGATCTATTATAGGTTTATGCTAACCTATCTTAAGGTGTTTTGAGTTGAATTGTGGTGCATTATGTATATGAAATGTTTTGAGCTAACAAGTTGTACATTTTGGGTATTACATCTAATCAGACCAACCTAATTAATGTTATACTTGATGCAGATATATAAGTTGGATTTTTTTTTTATGTTGCGAGGAATAAATATGACATGTATTATTTGTGATGTGAATTTGATCAGAGTAGTGCGATGTTAAGTTGAAGATCAGAATTGTATGAATGAAGAGCGAGGCAGAGTGTTGAATCAAAATCAAATAAGGATTGTTATTGTGTTTAAATGGAACTATAATTCATGCATACATAAGATGCAATTGCAATAGTTCAAAAATAGGCTATGAGCCACCATTTATCTTCTATGTTTTTCTATGTGGACAGTGATTCCACTTGGATAGTGAGTCCACCTATAGTAAGCATTTATGTAATATACTATAACATGTTATAATATGTTGTGAGCTAACCCTCACTGTGGTTTTCCCCTTTTTATGTTTTCCATGTAAAAATCTCGGTGTTCATGTGTTATGTGATTTTGTGGATGTTTCATGTTTTATTTCCTTACTGTAGTTGAATATGCATTAGTGATTAGATGTTTAATGTTTGAATGGTTTAAGAGAATACTTATTCACCCCCCCCCCCTTGGTATTCTGGGTGTTCAACATGTACAGGTGTCATTTATATGCTTGGAGGTGGTGGAAAAATGTGCCAAGTGGATTTAGATGCCCATCTATTGTAGCCTCCTCTATAATTTACCTTCATACTTGTATTCTCTATATATTTAATATCTTGGAGTGGGTTTTATATGTTGTATTTTTAGGTATCATTATGTTGTCAAAATAATTCCAAAATCAACACTGTATACTCCTATATGAATACTTTATTTGCAAGATTGTAAATATTGTTTCATTCATAATACATTGAGAAAATATTTGGAGTGTGTGGTTTTTATCTTAAATGGGTTTTCGCCATGTATATCTTGTGTTGTAAGATTTTTTATATTTGCATGTGTGATAGATTATCTTCCTATTATTGTGTATCTCATTACTATAGCTAGTTAAAAGAAAAAAATGTACAAATCTCCTCACTAGATTGGTGTAGGAAGTGTGTTTCATGTACCTTGCTTCTTTTTAGTTGGTATCAAAGCTTGATCACCTTTGATTCTAGTTGTGGGTAGAATGATTTTTAGAGAAATGGATTGCACAAAGTATTTTTGATCTTTATTGTAAGAAAGATATGACAAGAAAATTTTGGAGGATAGAGATGGAAAAGTTCAATGGAGGAAAATTTAGGTTGTGAAAACTCAAAATGGAGGACACATTGGTTGATAGAGACATATGAACTGATATATCTAAAATATACCATTAGGCATGAAACAAGAAGATGTGGATCTAATGGATTGAGACGTTAAGGTTTTGATAAGACTCTATTTGGTTGCCTTTGTATTACTTAATGTTTAGGAATAAAAGACTATTGAAAACCTACGGAAGAAACTTGGTCAAATTTATTATTCCAAATCCTTGGTAAATAAGTTGTTCCTAAGTAAGAATATGTATTCTCTGAAGATGAAAGATGGAGGAGCTATCACAAATCACCTGAATGTGTTTAATATGATTGTTTTCTAGTTGAGCTTCGTTAGTGATAAAATTGAAGAACAAGATCATTGAGGATTTGCTATGTTCATTTTCAAATTCATTGGACCACCTTATCATGGCCATTGGGAGTACCACTGTCACTTTCAAGATGGATTATGTGGTCGCATCATTGTTGTCTGAAGTGATGCAAAGAAATATTTCTGAAATGACTAAGGAGGATCTTGTAATTTGTGGTAGATATAAAGTCAAAAGAGAGAAGAAGCACAAGAAGAAAGATAAGCAAAGATTAAGTCTTTTGGGAAATCTAAATCTCTTGGAAATTTCAAGGAAAAATGTTGGAATTGCAAAAAAAATAGTCTTTCACAAGGAGTGCATGGGGGAGAAAAAGAAGAAGAATACTTCGAGTTTAGTTCCTAATAAATCCTCTCAAGATGACCTTGATGCTTTTTTCTTTTCCTTAGAAACCCATGCACTGAAATATGTGTGGCTTATTGAATTTGGTGCATATTTTCACATGGCATCACATTAGGGTTGGATCACAAAGTATGGAGAATTTGATGTTTAGGAAGGTGTACTTGGGTGATAATTCTCATTTTAGGATCATTGGCCATGCAAAACTCATAATTTGATTCCCTAATGGATGAGTGAAGGGGATTAATTGTATTCTACATATCCCTATTTTTTCACGAAACCTCTTATCTATAAGTAAATTAAATGATGTGGGTGTGTAGGTTTTTTTCTTCAATGGAGGGTGCAAAATGACAAGAGGAGCTATGGTTCTTGCTAAGCTTTTTTGATTCGACACTCTGCTCAAGTTGGATGCATGCACAATCCAGTGCAATAGTTATTTTTTTATTCCTAAATCTTCATCCTCACCATTGGTTGCATCATCTATTGATGATCATATTTTATGGGTACCTAAGGGTGCTCATGCTTTGGAAATGAAACTTCATGTTGAGAAGACAATGTTATGGCACCAATGAATTGGTCATATTGGTGAGAAGGGTCTTAGAGCCTTGGAAAATAAAAGCCTTGTTGAGGGGCTAGATGATTGTAATATTGAGTTTGAATTTTTGTGAACATTGCATTTATGGAAAGTAGAACCAAGTTCAATTTTATTCTGGTTCTCACAAATTTTCTAAGGTGTTGGGACTTGATACATTCTGATGTTTTTGCTCCTATAAATGTTCCTTCAATTTTTGCATCTATTTATTTTGTATCATTCATTGATGAATACTATAGGACATGGGTTTATTTACTTAGGAGAAAATTTGAAGTCTTTATTCCATTTAAGGAGTTTAAATTTTTTGTTGAAAATCAAACTGGTAAAAAGATTAAGTGTTTGAGGAGTGCTAATGGTGGTGTGTGTTTTTCTATAGATTTTTGTAAGTTATGCAAATAAAAAGGGATTGAGATGAATAAGACAACATTGTATACATCTTAGAAAAATGGAGTTGAAATGAAGATGAATGGGATGTTGATGGAGAGGGCTAGGAGTATGCAAAGTGTAGCTAGCTTGGAACAAGCCTTTTTTAGGAAAATATGTCACCAGTACTTGCTATCTTGTTAATAGATCTCTTACATCAATGCTTGTTGAAAAGACACCCATGAAGTTGTGGTCAAGAAAGAATCCCTCATTGAGACATTTTTGATTCATCGGTTGCAAGGAATATGCACACATGTCAATGAAAATAGGACAAAGTTGGATAACAAGGTAGTAAAATGTATCTTCATCAATTATGGTATTGGTGTGAAATAGTACAAGCTTTGGGATGTAGTTGTCAAAAAAATATTGTATAGCATAAGTGTTATTATTAGATGGTTTAAATCTTCTTCTGTTGTTTTGTAGCCAGGGAAAGAAGAAAATAAATAAGATGTGGTTCATCTTCCTCCTACCCTTGAGAAAGAACCAAAAAAATTGTTGGACCCAATGATGATGAAAGCTCTAGAAACTCTAAAAGTGAAAAAGAATACAAACAAACTCAACCTTAATCTTTGAGGAGGTCTACAAGAGTTAGGCAAGAAACAAAAAAGGTTTGGTTATTCATAGTTGGATTATAGTTGTATTTTTTCTTTGATTTCTAATACTGATGAGCCTAGGACTATAAAAGAGGCTATAGGTATGATTTATGCAGATTCTTGGATGAAATCCATGGATGAAGAGATGACTGCTTTGAAGAAAAATAACTTATTGGATTTGGTACCTTTTCCTAATGGACAAAAAAAATTTGGTTGTAAATAGGTGTTTAAGAAAAAGTGTGGTTCTAATGGTAGTGTTGAGAAGCATAAAGCATGATTGGTCATGAAGGGGTATTCACAATTGGAGGGAATTGATTATGGTGAAATATTCTCTCTTGTAGCAAAGTTGGCATCCATTCATTTCTTGTTATCATTTTTTGCAACTTATGAATTAAAAGTTTGAGTAGATGGATGTGAAGATAAATTTCCTTCATGGTGACTTGGAGGAAGAAATTTATAAAGAGGATTTGGTTTGCAAGTTGAAGAAATATTTGCATGGTTTGAAATAGTCTCCTAGGATGTGGTACCAAAATTTTGACACCCTTGAGCTGAGTTTTAGATTTAAGATTTTTAAATATAACCATTGTGTATATTATAAGACTGATAATGGTCACATTCTCATTATTGCACTATATGTAGATGATATGTTGTTTTTTGGGAATGGTAAAACTTAGATTTCTGACTTGAAGTCTCAATTATCAACATAAATTGAAATGAAAGATCTAGGTGCAACTAAGTACATTTTGGGAATGAATATTACAAGGGATAGAGTTAGAAAAAATATTTGGTTAAGATGGAGAAAGTAAATTAAACTTAATGTTGGAGAGATTCAACATGTCAACTTGTATACCATTGATTGTTCTTGTTATGTTGGGGATAAATTTACTTGTAGAGAATTGTCCAAAATATCCTACTAAGATGTAGGACATGATGACCAAATTTCCTTATGCTAGTGTTGTAAATTTATTGTATGTCATGGTTTGTACTAGGCCAAACATTGCCCAAGCAGTGGGAGCCTTGAGTCGATTTATGATTAATACTAGATGTGTACATTGGGATGTAGTTAAGCGAGTGTTCAAATATTTGAGAGGTACTTCTGAGTATTCATTATGTTTTCATGGTTATCCTACTAGATCTCAACATTCATTTTTTATTCGTGGATATGTATATTTAGATTGGGCAAGTGACATTGAAAACAACAGATCCACCAATGGTTATTTTTTCATGATGTTTGGTGGTGCTATCAGTTTGATGATCATGAGACAAGTTGTAGTGACTTTGTCCTTGATAGAAGCAAAGTAGATTGTAGCTACTCATGCTTGTAATAAATTCATTTTGCTAAGACAATTATGTTCTAATGTTGGGCTTGATGTAAGGATACGTACCATTTATAAAGTGACAATTATAGTACCATTTTCTTAGTAAAGAATCTTAATTTCCATGATATAATGAAGCATATTGATGTTCAATTCCATTTTTATGACATGGTGGAAGATGGAAAGGTGAAGTTAGAGAAAGTTGATACTTTGACGAATGTTGCAAATGCATTGACAAAGCATGTGAGAACAAATAATTTCAAATGGTGTTTCAATTCCATGGAACTCTTAGGCCCTAGCATTTAATTCATGTTTACATTGGTTCTACTAAGGTGGTTGACAAGTGGGAGAATGCTGGGATTTAAGGTGACTCAACTTTAGTATTTCCTAGCATTGATTTAATTAATATTGTATTTGTATACACTCAAATTTGGTCTGGAGTATTAATTAAATACAAGTTATTTAATTAATAAAGATTTAAATTTTTTACTTATAAATAAATTGAAATTTTTATTTATATAGTTCATTTTCTCTAATTATTTCTATCCTAAATCACTTTCTTCATGTCTTAATTAAATGAACAAATTTAATTAGTTTGTTTTATTTAATTAATCTCCTCTCATTAAATTTAAATTTTAAATTTGAATTTAGGCACATTTCTACTAACTTCTTCCCACCTTCCACCTCATCATGTGTCTCAAGAAATTAAATATTTCTAATATTTAATTTGGCATTTATCATCAATAAATTCTAACTGATTTGGGACACTTGGCCTTCATCTTCATTTGATTCCTTTCCACACTTGGTAGTTTGTTCTGATGCAAGGAACACACTTCCCCTTTTCTCTCTAACCTCTTCATCTTCAATCGTTCATCTCTCCAGATCGTTGATTCCTACCACTTAGGCTCATGCCTTGGAAAATCTATAAATAGGCCCTCATTTACAACAAAAGAGAGTTGAGCATTTGAAGCAATTACACTCTACAGAATTTTAATTAGCATTGTCATTTAGTGAGCATTTTAGTATTAGCATTTTAGCATTACCATTTTAGTATCAAGTAGTTTAATCGTGGAATTTTCATTAGCAGCATCTTAATTACAACATTTTTATCATATCATTTTCATACAACAACATCATAGTAGCATTGTTATCTTTGCATATCATCACAACTAGTTTCATTATCATATAATGTAGAAAATATCTCTTGTATTTCTAGCATCTCATTCTTCAGGTTGTCATTTGGAAAGTCATGTGCACAAACAATCTAAGAGAAAAACTGACTTAAAGAATCCTTGGAGATAGAGGACAATGGGATGACATTGAGGAATTGGTTTATTATTTTGATTAGTTATTTTGAATTCCTTGATATAATGTTTCATTGGTGTGTGGTATAGTTTTACTTTGCTTATTCACATTATTTAAATACCCTCACATAAATTGGCACCCACCGTAGGGCCTAGCCCCATTTTTAACATTTTCTTGCAAGTTTTCGTCAACATGTTCGTTCGTGAATTTTGATATAGCGCATTTGCATCCTGTTTTAGCACATAAGTGGTGACTTTCGACGCATCCAAGCTTTGTTATAGCACATACACAACTCAAACCAACGCATCTACCTTTCATTTTTGCACATATATAGGATTTGGTTTCCCTTTTTCGCTTTCTAGAATAGAGCATTGAATGTGTTTAATAGCGCATATACTAAATATTTTAGCGCATATGCTCTTTGTTTTAGCGCATATACCTTTATTTGTAGAAATTTAAAATTTTGGAGGATTGATTTGTATTTTTCTATTTTGTAGGTACTCTATACGCTATCAAAGACATATCTAAAACTACTTACGATGTTTGCAGGGGCTGGATTTGTTTTCCTTTGATTAAATTAGGGATCTAGTTTAATTACAAGGTTAAAGAACACCATGTATGTTGTGTTTGAAAAGTGATAGGCCTATACTCTCCCCTTTACTGGGTGACCAGAATGTCAAACTCACTCTTTCATTTTATTGCAATAACACCTTTAGTAGGCCTGCCTTAGTGGGAAAAAGTACTCATGACCCTAAGGGAACGACCTAAGTGGGAGCAACTAAAGCCAAGCATTCCAACCCACTATAATCAAATGTGAATCGTGATGAAAACCACATTCAACGATAGTGTGCATTGATAGCCATCCCCAAAGCCTTTGTTCTAAAGGTTGGGAGGCCTCTTGAGGGAGTTTATCATTTTTTGCACTGAACGAAAGCCCTTACTAAAAAATTTAAGTGTAGTAGCCAAGATAAGTTAGTTTCCAAACATTATAATATTCATAGTGCAAAGGGAGGGAAGAATCTACTCCCAAGATCTACTCACCATATAACTACCAGGGATTTCTGGCCAAAAGTGGAGGATTTGACTTTGGTTAAGACCTGGAAAAGGAAAAAACACGGGCGCCCTCTAGGGGGTGACACGGTTGTGTGTGTTGAGTTCTAAGATGTGGGTTGTGATGTTATTAATGACCCTTGGAATTGGAAGAGTTTGACTGACCTGTTTGCTATTGTTTAGTACCAGTGGAAATCAAAGGGATCATACTAGATCATAGAACATACACTTAATGTTTAGATCATAAGGTGAAACAGTTGTTTTACAACTTGCTTCTATGTTTGAAAACTGTTATTCAGAATATCATCCATCAAAAACACTCAATTCATTGACTCAAAGACAAGAAAACCAGACATACCTTCAAAACAATGACCATTTCCAATTTAGCACATAAACTTCCTGTTCTGGTGCATTTTCCCCATCTTTTAGTGCATAAGCTTTATGTTCTAGCGCATTCACTTGATATTCAAACAAAGAGTAAATTTGAATTTCTAGCACATCTAGGGTCTGTTTTGGCGCATTTACCCCATTTTTTAGCACATATACAACTTGTTCTAGCGCATTTACCTGATACTCAAACATAGAGAAAAATTGAACTTTTATCTAACAACTAGAACCAAATTTAGGGACCCTTTTCATAGCAAAGATCATTTCTCATCACAAAATTGCTTTAAACTTGAATAAAATGGCTTTTGCAAGTGTAATCCATTTAGCTAAACTTAGATCAAACACCTTAAAGTGCCCAATCATCAATCTCATCTTTGTTTGTCAGCTAAGTTTCACTATCAAGATCTATCATCCTTCATCCTGAAACAAAATGATATACATCAGATTTAACCTATTCTCATCAATAGGATCTATCATCCTATTTGACTTAGGTGTATCATTGGCACTCACAAAACAAAGATCAAAGTATAGAAAAACTCTGACACTTGCATGCCCGTTTTAATAAGAGCTCAAAAGAAAAAACTCAGAGAAAAAGAAGTAGAAACCCAAACCATCATGGCAGAAGGAGAAGAAAACCCTTTTCATAGATTTCACCGACCTGACACAAATGAGACAACTGATGAGGACATTCAACAAGCTCAACAAGACCCTAAATTTCACAAGTTCATGGAGAAAATTCTAGAAAAAGATGGAGAGAAATACTTTCTGATGCTGGCCAATCAAGGTGTAAAAATACCCAATGATTTTGATATCAACCAATTGAAAGAATCTCCCAAGAAAATAGAAGCTAACTCAAAAATCACAGATCAATTGAATGCTTTAACTCAACAAATACAAGTTCTTCAACAACAAGTCCAAAACATGCAAACAAGAACAACAAAGAGATATTTTTTGCAAGACATATGTCCTTACCCCTTTGACAGAAGGGTGAACATGATACCTTTTCCACCAAATTATGAATTTCCAAGATATGACAAATACAATGGCAAAACTGATCCTCAAGATCATGTAAGAGAATTTTGCAGCATGAGTTTGGAATTTGCATGTGAAGAAACTTATCTAATGAGATTATTTCCAAGAAGTTTGGGTGGTCAATGCATGGAATGGTTTCCAAAAGTCCCACTAGGTATTAGATCATTTGAGGAGCTGATAAATAAATTTATTTTTCAATATTCATACAACATTTAGCATGAAATAACCATGAAAGACCTCTACAACACAAAAAAAAAAATGGCGAAGCCTTCCTTACATTCCTACAAAGATGGATATGATTATTTGTTAGATATGCTCGTCCTATACCTGAGAAAGAAAATATGAAAATATTTATTGATAATCTGAAAATGAGCTGAGTTATAGACTTCAATTGTAGTGTCCACCAAGTTTTGAAAAGATGATTGAAAATGGACTTAAAATTGAGGAATCCTTGGTTAAAAGAGGAGTATTGAAAATCTATAATGAAGGAACAAACTCTGCTAATCATCATAACAACAATGAAAAATCTAATTTCTTGACAAGAAATAAGAATGTTGGTAATGATGGTTTAGTTGATATACATAACACAAAACTACTTAATTTATCAAGAGCTGCACCCAAAAAAAATCAAAACAACAATGAATCTAAACTAGCTCCACCCCCACATCGCAAAAAATTTACACCTTTGGGGAAGTCACTTGAATTAGCATTAAAAGAGCTTCTTGCCAATAAAATCATAACATTACCAGATACACGATATTTTGAACCAAGGGTCAAACCATCATGGAGGAACAATGCATATTACTATGATTTTCATAGAAGAAAAAGCCATAAAACAAATTATTGTATGAAATTAAAACATTTGGTACAAGACTTGATAGACAGACATGAAATATCGATAGAACATAAAACAAATGATGATCATGGAGCATTTAAAAACCCTCTACCCAACTATGAAAAAGAAGAATCTTCTTCGACAAACAACAAAGGACAAAATGTGAATTATGTCTATGATACTACCATCCATCACATTTATGCAGCTAATAAT
Organism: Sequoiadendron giganteum; assembly: GCA_007115665.2. NCBI lineage: Eukaryota > Viridiplantae > Streptophyta > Pinopsida > Cupressales > Cupressaceae > Sequoiadendron > Sequoiadendron giganteum. The sequence continues at coordinate 91,798,949 of CM021101.1, read as the reverse complement.
CAAATCAATGATAAAAAAGACATTTCTACAGCTGATAATCAAATCAATGATAAACAAGACAATTATGTAGTTGATAATCAAATCAATGTCATCAAAATCAAGGGTAAACAAGATGACCTACCTATCAACATGACCACAAGAGAGAATTCCAAGTTCATATTGAAAGGAAATACATCTAACACACATGTTGCTTCTTCAAATTGATACAATATAGTGGATCAATTGCAAAATATTCCAGCACAGATATCTATTCTGGAACTTCTTAAAATTTCATCAGCCCATAAGGATAATTTGAAAAAAGCTTTAGTGGACACCACAGTACCAACCAATTTGGAGGTTTGTCAATTCAGAGCCATGGTGGGACATTTAATTGCACCCCATTATTTATCATTTTCAAAAAATAATGATGCATCCCTCACTCATGCACACAATGCTCCACTCCATATTGAGGTTCTAATCCATAAACATCAATTCAAATGTGTTTTAATAGATGGAGGAGTTGGTCTAAATATATGTACTTTAAAGCTTATCCATGCATTGGGATTTTTTGAAAATGCAATACATTCCAGAAGAAATTGTGATCCTATTAAAGTGTTGCTTCCTAAAATGTGAGATGTTAGATAAAACTAATAGTGCAATAAAGAGAAACAACAAGATAATAGGGCACCTCAATGATTAGCCTAAGAAAATGAACAATATGAAAGCAAGATGAACAAGTAAATTGCTGTTATACCTTCATGTTGTTGCTTCCTTGGTTGGCCCTTGATGTTGAAGTCTTGTGTGCTCCTTGGATGGCAATGAAAATGAAGTGGATGCAAGATGAATTGATGCAATATGGATGCTAAAATAGATGAGAGATTGAATGGCAATTTTGCAAGAGTTTATTTGCAAAAGACTTGATCCTCTAAAATGAAGGAATTGAAGGGGTATTTATAGGCCAAATTGAATTCTCTAGAGAATTCAACGGTTGGGATTGATCCAACAAAGATCAAGATGAAGGGCTATGGTGAGTTGAGGACTCACAAGCCCTCACATCTTGACATGTGGAAGGTGAGATGTCCTAAGGTGGAGTGATGTGGAAATGAGGTGGAAGAGAAGGACAAGAGGTGGAAGGGAAGTACATGAGGTGGATGAAGGACAAGTACCTTTGAGGTACCTTGGGGAATGAGAAGATTTCCTCAAAAAGGAACTTCTTGTCCCCAAATGAGGATGAAAGAGACTTTTGAGGAATTTTAGAATTCCTCAAAAATCTCCATGGGAAAAGGGGAAATGTGTGGGAAGAATAAATGTAAATTAAAAATTTACATTTAATGGAAGATTCATTGGATAAAAGGAGATCTCCAAAAAGCTGGAGATTTGTCACATGTGGGAGATGTGACAAGTCCAAGGTTCTAGAAGCCCTTGGCACATGTGAAGTGACAAGGCAAGGCTTCTAGAATCTTGCATGGGGATGGGAAAGACCTTGGAAGGATAAAAATGAATTAAAAATTCACATGGGGAAGAGAGGAACTTTGGTAGAATAAATGTGAATTAAAAATTCACATGGGGAAGGGAGTCCATATCAAAAATGGTAAGTGGGAAGGTTGACCAAAAAAGGTAAGCCAAATGTGGCTAATGATTCTGATTAAGGTTGTGCAAACACATGATTAAGGTAATTAATGGGAGATTAGAGGCAAGTGGGAGATTATGGAGGATGTGACATTTAATCAAGATTAAGTAGTGCACATCTTAATCACAGATTAATTAATTTAATCCGGATTAGAAGAGGGTTATGGAGAATGTGACAAGGAGAGAGAAAAGAGGAATTAAAAAATTGATTTTAATTCAAATGGGTTAAAAGACTAAATTAAATAATTTGTCATATTTATTTAATTTAGAGAAGAACAGGGTGTAAGGTAAAGTATTTAATTTATTTAATTAGATACTTTAGGAACCTTAGGTAGAAAATGAAATAATGATTAAATGAATTATTTAATCACCGTTAATGGAATGGATGAATATAATAGATGATTTTGATCATATGGAAGTGATCAAATTTGGATGTCTACAGAAATATCACCATAAAAGCTTATGATGATGAAGAAAGATCCTCTCAAGGATTGATAGTATTGCCAATTCAAGTGGGAGCCATTCAAAAGGATATAATCTGCCAAGTTTTAGACAAGGACTTGACCTTCAACATACTCTTGGGTCAACCTTGGATCCATGAAATACAAGAAGTGCCATCAACATACCATCAATGGACAAGAGATCACAATTTCAACAGATTCTAATAATCCACAATACTACAACACTCTCAATATGGTCCAAGATGTCTTTGTACCACACAATAGAGAAGCTCTCAATTCTACTTCATCAAGTAATGAAATCCAATGTCCTTCTACTTCCTCAAACAATGAAAACCAACTCAATTCTCTATCAAAATAGTTTGAGAAAAAGGTTTAGTTGAAAGATAAAGGCATGGGTGAATATTATTTTGAGCAGTCCTTATGTCTCTCACAGTTACTACCTTCTACAAAATCATATGGACAACCGTCAACATCTAAACAATAATCTTCACAACCCATCATTGTCTTTGATGGTAAATTTGTAAAAGCAGGCACCCTAGCTAATGAATCTGAAGACAAAGACATTATAAATTAGCTTTACAAAGATGAAGAATCCTAAGCAGCAACTTCCAATATACCAACAAAGCAATATGGGAAAGGGTCCAAAATCTTAGAAAAGATGGGATATGAAGGAAAAGGTCCTATTGGAAAATGAAAAGAAGGTATTGTGGAACCAATCCAACCTATCACACTCAATGCAAAAGACAAGATAGGATTAGGATACAAAGAAGAGACAAAAAAAGAATTCATTCAGAAGGTTTGTGAATGAATCCTCCAGCTGCAAGCTAGCTTTGAGACAGACTTAGATGAATATGAATGGGATTCACTATCTAAAGAATCTTGTCAAGATAAGGAAATCAATGTAATAAAGAGGTATGCACCCATATGTATGGAGGGACAAAGTTCAGGGTCTAGACCATTTGAATTTGGATCACAACATATCGATGGCTCTAGTGTGGATGACCATACATCGAGCGAGATAGATACTTTGAAGGAGAGTAACATCATAGAACTTCACATTACTAGTGAACACCCCGAAGATGTTGCCATCATGACCCTCATCGTCCTGGATCTCAACCAATTCGATGATTCCTTACCTTTGATACATCCCAAACTAATTGACTGGGAATAAACTGAGCCTCTTGATATCCCTATCTTTTCAAATGATGATGTCATTATCAATTTCCTTTGTTCTGAAAATCTAGAAACAAGTTCCACCACTGAATTCCATAATGAAGCTTCGAACTAGGGGAGTGCAAAATCTCTTAGCCGCAAATTAAAGTACAAAAAATTGATCTAATGGTGAAAACCATGCAATGGAAGTATTAGATCATGAAAAAGTAAAAAGAGTGTATCCAATGGTGAAAACCTATCTGAGGCACTGCAGGATGAGATATTTGACACTCTTCCTGAGCATTATCAAGAAAGATCTTTTGCATTGGTTGATCCTACAGAATCCATAAACATCGGTACTGTAGAAACAACAAATATCATACACCTAGCGGCATCAATGACAAAGCAAGAAAAGCCAAATTTCACCAAATTCTTTGAAGAAAGACAAATCAATTTTGCTTGGTCTTATGCTAACATGCCAAGAATAGATCCGGATCTAATAATACATCATTTATCCATAGCACCAGGAGTGAAGCTAGTAAAGTAGAAATTGAGAAAAATGCATCCACACATCACCCTACTAGTGAAAGCATATTTAAAGAAATTATTAGATGTGGGGTTTATTTGGCCAATCGACTATGCATAATGGATTTCAAAAATTGTACCAATCTCCAAACCATACAACAACATCAGAATATGCACAAATTTTCGGGATCTTAATAAGGCTTGTCCAAAGGATGACTTTCCTTTGCCCAATATAGACATCATTGTGGATTTAACAATAGGACATGCAATGCTATCACTCATGGATGGTTTTGCAGGCTATAATCAGATCAAGATTGCACTAGAAGATCAAGACAAAACAACATTCACATGCCCATGGGGTATATTTTATTGGAGTGTCATTCCTTTTGGACTAAAGAATACAGGAGCCACATATCAACGTGCAATGACAACAATATTTCATGACATGATGCATACATTCATGGAGGACTATGTGGATGACCTATTAGAAAAATCATTCACAAGGGAAGGACATCTAGAAATCTTGGATAAACTCTTTAATCGATTGGAAAAGTTTAATGTGCGATTAAATCCAAAGAAGTGTGTATTTGGAGTAACATTAGCAAAACTCTTAGGATACACAATCTCAGCTAAAGGCATCAAATTAGATCCCGCTAAAGTCAAAGAAATCATGGAAATGCCACCTCCTAAGAAAATTATCCAACTAATATCTCTACAAGGAAGATTCTAATCAATTAGAAGATTCATCTCACAATTTGCAGACAAGTCTCATCCTTTTACTCATTTGTTACACAAGAATGTTTCTTTCAGATGGGATGAAAAATGTGAAGTTTGCTTTAATCAATTGAAATAATATATGATGAATCCACCTATATTAGTACCACCAATAGAGGGAAAACCAATTCTACTCTACATAGCAACTACTGAGGTATCTTTGGGAGATTTTCTAACACAAGAAGACTCTACAGGAAAAGAAAAGGTCATCTAATACATCAGTAGAACACTGAATGGCTATGAAATTAACTATACATTCATTGAAAAATCTTGTTTGGTTGTGGTGTTTGCTACTCAACAATTGTGACACTATATGTTAACACATACCATCAAAATCATAGCCAAGATAGATCCATTAAAATATCTACTCAACAAAGCCACTCTAATAGGAAGATTAGCAAAGTGGGTGATGATATTGAGTGAATTTGACATTCAATATGTAGATAAAAGAGGAATCAAGGGACAAGTGATATAAAATCAGCTAGCTAAATCACTGTTACAAGATGGCCATCCTATACACATTGAATTCCTAGATGCAAATTTCCTCACAATGACAACACACCATTGGATATTATACTTGTATGGGTATTACACTCAACATGGATCGGGTGCTGGAATCCTATTTGTTACTCAAGGACACACTATCCCAAAATCTTACAGGTTGATGTTCCATTGTACAAACAACATGGTCGAATATGAAGTGCTAATCATTGGTATCAAGGTAGCAGTGGAATGGAAAATCACAAAACTATAAGTTTACGAAGACTCCCAATTAGTCATTAATCGGGTTAATGATGACTATCAAATAAAAGATGAAAAGATGATGCCATACAAGAGAATGATAGATGACTTCAGGAAATACTTTGTTGAGATCAAGTTTGAATAAATTACAAGAGTGGACAATAAATCTACAGATTCCATGGCAACCATTGCTTCTATTTTACAAATACCAAAAAAATGAAGTCGTTATGAATTCATGGTGGAACAATTATTTACTCCTGCATATGACAATCTTGAATCCCAAGTCGTGTGCCATCTAGTTGATGTTGATTCTTCAATCTATGGGAAAATTTATACCTATTTGAGAGACAATACCCTTCCACCTGACCTATTCTAGAACCAAAAATACAACTTTATCCATCTAGAAGCCTGACACACCTTAATAGCTAATACACTTTATCGATGAGGTCTTGATAGTACTCTTCTTCAATGTCTTGGATGTGACAAATCTGAAACCGCCTTACGAGAAGTTCATGAAGGTATTTGTGGTACTCATTCAAGTGGTTTTACTCTAGCTAAGAAACTCCTACGCTTGGGATATTATTGGTCAAACATGGAGAAATAATCTTTTCAATTTGTTAAGAAATGTAAGAAGTGTCAAGTCCATGGAAATCTCATACATGCACCGATGCAGGAGCTGCAACCATTCACATCAACCTGGTCTTTCTGTCAATGGGGACTTGATCTTGTGGGTAAGATTCATCCATATTCCTCTAATGGACATAAATTCATAATCACAACCACTAAGTATTTAACAAAGTGGATTGAAGCGGTCCCATTAACCATGATCACTGGAAAACAAATTGCTTCTTTCATCCTGAACTGCATTGTCTGTTAGTATGGCATCCCCAGCTCCATTGTCACTAAAAATGGTAGACCCTTCAAAAACCAAGATGTACAATAAATTTGTAAAAAAATCCATATCCAACACTAATTTTCCACACCCTATTACCCTCAAGGGAATGGCCAAGCAAAAGCCTCAAATAAGACCATTTTGAAAATCCTAAAGAAAACCATCAATGATGTTGGACATGACTGGCATGTCCAACTAAATCTCACCTTGCGGGCACCTTACTAGCATCTGCACCCCTACAGGAGCCACACCATATGCCCTTGTGTATGGATTAGAAGTCATCTTACCTATTGAGGTTGAGCTACCTTCACTCTGGGTATCATTGAAAGGAATCCTTTCAGAGGAAGACTATCGAGTATTAAGACTACAGGAGTTGGAATAGTTAGATGAACGTCGTCAACATGTTGTTGATCATCTGAAAGCATATCAACAAAGAATGTCGAGGAGTTATAATCACAAGGTAAGACCAAGAAAATTTAAGGTTGGGGACTTGGTGCTGAAAGAAAATCCTTGCAATCAACAAGATCAGGAAAAGAAGGGAAATTTTGAACCTAATTAGCTAGGTTCTTTTGTCATTATTTCAGTATATGGATTTGGAGCATATCAATTATCTACACCCGAAGGGGACCTATTTGAAGAACCTATCAACAACATTCATCTCAAGAAGTTTTATACATAACCCATCCAATGCACAGTCTCAAAAAGCAAAAAAATACAAAAATACAAAAATACAAAAAAAGCAAAAAAGCAAAAGAATACAAAAAAAAGTAAAAAAGAGAAAAAGTAAAAAAAAATCCTAAAATCAGAAAAAGTGCAATAAAAACTAGTGAAAACCTAGCAACTGGCGCTATTTGTGATAGATTAGCTTTTCCATCTATTGGAATGTGTGTCGATCATCCACTTTTTGCTGCCATTATGCTTGTCCATCATGGGAACCTCATGTACATATCTAGTCGTTGCGGTCGTGTCTCACCTTGGCTTGGCGATCATTGTGCGTATCCATAATCATTGGTTTGTTTCTCACTAGGGGAAAATCCTGAACTCGTTGGGGGCAATCTACTTTGAGCTTAAAATAATAGGCAAGCAACAGTTAGACAACATAGCAAGCATAACAATCACAGTGAAACTCAACGTTGAACATCAATCAAAATTTTGAGAAAAACACCCATCCAAATCAATAGTAAGCATAGTAAAATAAATTTTACTGCATGATGTTCTTATGAATCATGGTTTAATCACTTTAGCATAAATTTTCAATTGTTGTATCTTGATTTTTGCTATCATTTCTATGGAGCAACTCAAGGATGTCATGGACTAGAGAAGCTATGATGGAGTATGATATTTTTCTTTGTCTTTTGTCTGTGAGTTGATCATTACTACTATGTAAATTCATCGTGGGATGTGACCTACAAAGTATTATTGATGACATTTTGATTTACATAGGAAAAGGATTAGCTCTTGTCTATTCTACAAAACCAATACTCAGATCATCTTGGTTCAGTTATGCCTAGATGCTTGTATTACCTTGTAATATCAAAAATCCATGGAAGTTGTACTCAGTTCATCATGGTCTAATTATACCATCAATGTTTATACTAACTTTCAACATATCAAAAGCTCAATGATGATAAAAAGCACAACAAATCAGTTGATACGATGACAACATTGCATAATTAGATTTGCATGGTTAAGATAGATTGCATTCATATTAGTTTTTGCATGTACATTTTAGATGTTCCAAGGCTAGAAAATTTCAAAATGATTTTATCTCTCTCATTAAAGGATTGAGTACATTTGACATTGGCAAAATAAAAAGATCATTCACATTTAGTTGCATAATCATTATCATATCATACATACATTAGAAATTTTTATCATAAGCCATCCATCCATGCATTAGATCATATATTCACATTAGAAAAATACAAAAAAATAAAGTGCATCACATCTTATCTACATGACCAAAAATAGTTACATATCATAAAGGCATCATTCATAAGGCCATATAAAATCATAATCCATACATTATCATAATTCATCATTGCATTTGTACACAACCATGGCATAATCATATAAACATCGCATAGCATATAGAGCGGAAATCAAATGCATTCATCATAAGCATCCATCATAAAAGCATGTAGACAATATAGATCAATAAAGTCTTGCTGCATCTCATATAATCTCAAAATAACCAATGTCAAGTGTACAATGATATCACAAAATATGGAGAGATACATCAACACAATGGCAAGAAATCATAAAGTCCCCAACTAAACAAGTGAATACATCAAGTGTCACTACATAAAATATGAGTATACAACTATGTGTTGCTTCCCCAGATGTTGTAGGCCTTGTTGTGCCTGTTGTTGCACCACCAAATGGACTTATATCTGGATCTTTGCATGTTGGATCTCTAAGAGGTGGCCCAGTCACACCCCTGCTCATTGTTCGTGACTGACTCCGACCTGACCTGGCATTGAGAGACTAAGCATAGCTAGGGACACGTTGCTCTGTCAGAAATGCTTGATAATATTGAGATCTATAATACTCTGCCTCTTGAGTTGAATGTCGAACCTCTTTGAGCATATCCCCTATTGTGGTCCCCTCGAAAACTCTCAGCATCCTCTCGACTAAGGCCTTTGCATGCTCACATCTCTGCCTCACAGCATCTCTCTCTATTGTCAGAGAGGCAATCTACACCTGTGCTTGTGCTAATTGTCCTTGTAGGCCCTCCACTTGTAACCGTAAAGCATCAATCTGTGTCTGCTGCTGACGAGAAGGCACATGAATCTGAATCTGCGATGGTCCTACTTGTTGCTATCCTGAGGGAACCATAGATCTCCTCCTCTGAGGCACTCTAAAGTCCAACATCTATCTACCACCTGCATCCCCATCATCCCCATCATCTCCCTCATCTCCTCCATCTCCATCCTCTCCCCCCTCATTACCACCCTCTCCCCCCTCATCACCACCATCTCCCCCACCCCTCCTTCATCTCAATGCTGGCACTCTCTCATCATCATCAAATTCTGGTACTGGCTCATCAGGACTAGATATCGTCGATACATCATGTATGTAAAAATGCTTAGCATACTCATTTGTCATCACACCAGCTGTGAACTCTGGACACTAATCCCACACTTGTGCCTGTAATCCAAAATACTCCTCACACACTACATCATATGATAGAGTGAGTCCCCACTCTAGAATGTCCTGTTGTCTTTGAGCATATAATGCAACTCCTTGGGGAATCCCCTAAACTTGGCCATACTGACAAAGCACCCTCATGAGCATGAATCTCTCAATGATAAATCTAGTTTGTCCAATCAAATATCTTGAAGTACAAACATATGGCATCTCCAGCTCATCCTTGGGCCACTGCTCACAATCTAAGTATGGTTGCCATGTCACTGCCTCCAGATCATCCAACACTCATCGCCAATACTCCAATTTTCCTATCTTTCATTGGACATGAATACCTATGTACCCAAAAACATATGGCCTTCCAACTAGATGATCTCTATCCCCCAAAGGATGGGTAACAACTATATGCTCCCACTCCCAAATCTGAAGTAGTGTCACCCCAACTGATAAACTAGTAGCTCCAAGATACACCATCTGATGCAGATCATGATATAAGTGTGCTAGCATGCAGGGACCCCGTGCATATCGGATCCCCTGAGTGATCATCCTCTCTATCAATTTTCCCCAGCCAATGGGCAGTCCCTTCGACCTATGGTCAGGACATAGGAAACCTCCAACAAACCCATCTAAAATAGATGGTAATGGCTGATAAGAATCTACCATATCTTGCCATGGGATTTCATAACCACTAATCTTGTCATCATCAAAAATCCTCATCAGCGCCTTGGTACCTCCCTACTTTGTATGATCATAAACAACCAACTCTCCAACCACGAGAATCCCCAATATCTGGTACACATCCTTCAGGGTAATTGTCATCTCACTAGTAGCCAGATGGAACATGTTGTGGTCGCTATGCCACCTCTCAGCTAATGATGTCAATAGTCCCCTATTTATCCTATATTGGGGCATATCAAGCAAGGAAGATAAACTACATCACTCTATAACATCCAAATTCACCTACACTAGACGTGGAACCATATCTCAAGTCTTTGGGTAGCACTCCCAAGATTGAAGAACTCTCAAATCCTCTTATAATCATGAAGTATCGCAAATCAACATTTTATCAATCAACCTATCAATCAGTCTAATCAGCTTGCATGATATTTCAGTCAAATCTCATAAAGCACATGTCATTGAGTCTCATCTATCATGAGGTCAATCATCATCTATCCTATCATTGAGTCTCATCTATAATGAGGTCGATCATCATCTATCCTATCAAACATCATCAAAATATTAGCTGACGTGATCATCAAACATCAAAAGCAAGGAGAAAAATCAACATTTCATCAATTTTGGTATCAATGCGCCAAAACAATCAATTTATGCACCAAAATCTTATATGCACTAAAACAGTCATCAAATGTGCTACTTCACAACCTCTATGCGCTAAAACAAGTAGCATATGTGCCATTCTGTGACATAAATGTGCTAAATCTATCAATGCACTAAAAAATTCTATCTAAGTGCTAAATTGAGTCATAAATGTGCTACAACACTATCACATATTTTTGAAAACATAAAAAACATGCGAAAATCAAATTCAAATCTTTAAAAAGTGGTTTCTCGAGGTACATACCGAAGGTCCATACGTGGCAGGGCGGTGGTGTCATTGAACTCACTCGAATCAATGAGTGTGGTATGGGATCACCATTTTTTTGGATCACTCAGCTCAATCTCTCACTTGCAAATGAATTCAAATGACCTCCTTTTTCACCTTTTTACCTTTTAAAGGGGTAAATGGAGGGTATTTAAGTGGGATTTATTTATTTATTTATTTCAAAAAGGGCATTAATCAATCAATTGGCAAGGTCACTCTTCTTTATCGGGAGATAAATCGTCGCAAAATCTTAAAATTTTGAAAATCCTTATAAAATCATTAAAAAATTCAAAAAATCCTACAAATTCAAAAATTTTCCTGATTTATCTTCTGAGGGGGCATACATACATCATCACTCGAAATTAGCATCTGGGGCACATCGATTTTTTTTCACCACTATCGATAAATTTTTTCTTTGAAGCAACGTGTTGCAAACACATCACTTCAAAGAGGGGCAAAATGTATACACTCAAATTTGGTCTGGAGTATTAATTAAATACAAGTTATTTAATTAATAAATCTTTAATTCTTCTACTTATAAATAAATTGAAAATTTTATTTATATAGTTCATTTTCTCTAATTCTTTCTATCCTAAATCACTTTCTTCATGTCTTAATTAAATGAAAAAATTCAATTAGTTTGTTTTATTTAATTAACCTCCTCTCATTAAATTTGAATTTTAAATTTGAATTTAGGCACATTTCTACTAACTTCTTCCCACCTTCCACCTCATCATGTGTCTCAAGAAATTAAATATTTATAATATTTAATTTAGCATTTATCATCAACAAATTCTAACTAATTTGGGACACTTGGCCTTCATCTTCATTTGATTCCTCTCCACACTTGGCAATTTGTTCTTATGCAAGGAAGACACTTCCCCTTTTCTCTCCAACCTCTTCATCTTCAATCATTCATCTCTCCAGATCGAATCCAGACCGTTGATTCCTACCACCTAGGCTCATGCCTTGGAAAATCTATAAATAGGCCCTCATTTACAACAAAAGAGAGTTGAGAATTTGAAGCAATTACACTCTACAGAATTTTAATTAGCATTGTCATTTAGTGAGAATTTTAGTATTAGAATTTTAGCATTAGCATTTTAGTATCAAGTAGTTTAATCATGGCATATTCATTAGCAACATCTTAATTACAACATTTTTATCATATCATTTTCATATAGCAGCATCATAGTAGCATTGTTATCTTTGCATATCATCTACAACTAGTTTCATTATCATATAATGTAGGAAATATCTCTTGCATTTCTAGCATCTCATTCTTCGGGTTTCCATTTGGAAATTCATGTGCACAAACAATCTAAGAGCAAAAATGACTTAAAGAATCCTTGGATATAGAGGACAATGGGAAAACATTAAGGAATTAGTTTATTAATCTGATTAGTTATTTGGAATTCCTTGATATAATGTTTCATTGGTGTGTGGTATAGTTTTACTTTGCTTATTCACATTATTTAAATACCCTCACATTATTTATTTATTCCTATGTTGTAAAAAAAAAATTCATCTTATATCATAATCTAGTGTGACTTGACACAGTGAGTTGTCATCATGTTGGAAGGTGACATGGGAGGTGACAAGGATTTTTGTGTCCTCACATGGGAAATTAGGTGTCCCACTTTGTGATAGAGAATATTTTCCATGTGTTGACATCTTGTAATTATTGTATGACATATTTCCATGAAAAATTATGATGTGCAAGAACTAGACTCTATGATAGGTTAAACAAGTATTGGAAGGTATCTTTGCATGGAGAATCTAGGTGCCCAAGTTGGATTATGATAGGTTGTAAGGGAATGAACTATTATTAGTCAATTATGAAAAATTATCTTATAGTTGTAAGTGTTGTTATTTATGACCGATTATATGATAGTTGTAAGGTGTGTAAGAGAATTTGTTATACCGATTTGAGTAAAAATGGGGCACCTAAGTTTGGAGGTTTGAATTAGGAATCAAAAATCTTATACAAGTTTCATTTGCATGCTTGGAGGTGGTGGAAAAATGTGCCAAGTGGTTTTGGACAGCCATTTCTTGTAGCTTCTTCTAGAAGTTACCTTTATACTCAAGTATTCTCTATAAATTGGATGTCTTGGAGTGAGTTTATATGTTCTATTTGTAGATATTGTTATGTTTTCATAATAGCTCTAGAATCAACACTGTTTACTCTTGGAAGAAGACTTGCTTTGCAAGTTTATAAACATTGTTTTATTTGTAATGCATTGAGTAGACTTTTAGAGTGTGGGGTTTTTCTGCCAAAAGGGTTTTTCCCACGTATATCTTGTGTTGTGATATTTTTTATATTTGTATGTGTGTTAGATTATCTTCCTTGTATTGTGTATCTCATTATTGTAACTGGTAAAAAGAAAAAAATGTACAATTCTCCTCATTAGATTGGCATAGGAAGTGTGTTCTCTGTACCTTGCTTCTTTTCAATTATTATAGTCACCAAGGTGAATGCAAGAAGATGAGTCCACTTCTAGTGGAAGTTTTAGACTTTTAAAAAATCGAAGTCAGAAAAATGATATGGGATCCTATTATTTAGAAATGGGATCCCATTATGCTTCGAGATCCCAAGCTTAAATTCAAAATGGGATCTCATTTCATGGCGGGATCCTAAGCCAAGAATTATAAAATGAGATCTTGTTTACTATGAAATGGGATCCCGTTTACTACGAAATGGAATCCCATTTCTCAAAGGTTTTTTTTTTTTTAAATCATCTGCGAGCTCATTTTTACCAGAGCTCAAATAGTGAAAGAGAATGAGATCTCGAGTCCAAACATCAACCTTTCACCACCAAATGCCCTTAGGTAGGATTTTTGTTGCATTTTTTTCTATTTTGTTGAATATATTCAGGGTTTTTTGTAATTGCTTTAAATTAAGTTTTTATTTTGCAAATTTCCTACAAAAAATAACCCTGGAAATTGAAAAATTAGGTTTTCATTTGCATTGCTTTATGTTTTAATTTTTTATGCAAATATTTCAAAATCCATTAATACTTGCTTTATGTTTTAAATTTGTATACAAATATTTCAAAATCAAATAATACTTATTTTAAATATGTATGCAAATATTTCAAAATCAGATAATACTTAATTTCTTTGAGGAAAAAATCTAGGTTTGTCTAAGTGTATTTCATTTCATTATTTAGCACTTATTATTAATTGTTTCATCTAGCCACATGCAACTAGACTTTGTAGCACATGGCATCCATATGTACCCATGCACAAACACCTACTTGAAACCCTAAAATATTGCAAAGCCACTCCCATCACAATATCATGTGAGAAGAAAAAACTCAACATAAAACTACATCTAGTTAATGTAACACCTATGGTTAGAGAATGAGAAACCAAAGGCCATCCTAACTAGTACACTTACATAAACATACTAACACTAATAAATTTCCACCATGAGCGAGGATACACTACAAATGTAAAATAACATCATTATAGGTAGAACACTCCCACCATGAGAAAGATGCATCAATGCAAGGTGATCTAGAGAAACCACCATAATCATGAAGAGAAACTCCATTACCAAGAAGGATACACTTCAACACAACCTTGAAGGTTTGAGTTACCATCCCTATAACTCCATATGTAATTGGATCCATTTTAACATAAATTTGTTAAGAAAGATCCAAATAATAAAGGGAAGGCCACCATAACATTAGGCTATAAATACCATAGCATAAATGATGACCATAAATTATGACTACATAAAGGAATTCCTACTATGAAGTGCATAATAGAAGTATCTAGTTACAAAACTCTCTAAAATCTGGGGATAAGTGAATCTACTTAAGAACCCAAGCATTGACACTTGACATAGTTTAAGATTTCCAAATCATGTTCATAAAATAACTCATATTCATAGATTAAGAATGAAAACAAATAAAATAATTAGTGTGTGTAGGTGAGTTTGTTGAATTCTCTTACAGTTGAGAAAATTAACCATTATAACTAGATATTGGGCTAGTTCATTAACAAGTAGACAAAAGTCTACGCATTATAATCATGCATACTAGTAGAGATAGTTGATACGTGCCTAAGAATTGCTCCTTTTCTAGCCAAAAATAAATAGCCTTGGTGGAGTTATCTCTACTCTTGTCAAGGTATAGATATACTACCATTCAAGCATCTCTATAGTCCTAGTAGAAATACCTAGTTAAAGGCCATGTTAAGCTTAAAGTAAATGAACCCACATCATAAAATTAACATCAAGACCCCTATTCAATGTATGATCAAACTTTTACACAACCAAATCAAGGTCACAATTATCATGTTGGTCCCATTAATCAAATCCAAGGATAAAAATCCTCTCAATCACCCATCAACCCCATCTAAGAGCCAAATTCCACCCATTTTGTACCCAAAAACCTTTACCTAATGGTATTTTCTTAGCGAATAGATACTTTGAAAAGCCTAATATTACCTAGCCATCTAATGATGCATTTGCATCTTTCTTTCAAAGTAAAAATATCCCATTGCAAATTAAATGTGTCAAATCATGAAATATCAAGGAAAAGGATTAGGCATTCATGAACAAGGAATACTTGAACACATCCATATTTATGAAAATCAAGGATTCTAAGGTATTGGATCTATAAATCTCTAAATAAGAAAAATAAGGATGCTAAGTTCACATGAGCACTAGGGTAACTTCTCTCCACATCAAAATAAATTCATCTCATCATTCTATCAAGAAAATTACTACTATCAATCCTTTCATTGACCTACCGCCCTCACCACCAACCATTTTGTTGATCCTATACCAACCCTTTCATCAAACCCATCATGAAACTTAACCGTTCACCTCCTTTTCCATCACTATGGATCAACAAAATCACACACCATTCAACATCTTCCATAATGATGAATCGATCGCCTCCTTCATGAGACTTAAATATCACATTTTTCTCAAGGATTATAAAAGGAATTGAATTAGACTAGGGTACATTAGCATATCCCAGTAAGTCCCTCTAAATGGCTAAAATTATTTATCCCAAAAGGTCTCAATCCAAAACATTTCAAAGGCAAAAGGTCCACAAGTCTACATGGACAAAAAAATCCCCACACAGGTGTTATTAATTACCTCCTAAATGTAAATTTTAAAAAATAGGATATGTAATATAATGAAAAGTGTACTATCAATTAATTATTGGTGGTGGATTGAAAGTAAGTGATAATTAATCTAGAACAATAGTTCATCAAAATGTGGCTACAAAACTAGATTTCACATCACATTAATAATTATTTGTTTTTTGAAAGGTAGACTTGAACCACATCTCATTCTCAAGGGATGATCATAAAATGCATATCATGATCTCATACCATATTTTCTCTTTACACACTTAGGTCACATAAGAGGGCTACACCCACATAGTCCACACAATACACACCAAGTATGTATAGTAAATTTTATTTCATCAATAGGTTTGAGTGAGATTTCACATAAATATTTTATATGAAACAATTCTCCATCTAAAAACCATAAAATAAATTCCATTATCATCATAACCACAAGCATAGTTTTATATCTAGTCATAGTTTTATCATCCAATATGAGCATTGTGAAGATGGTTGAGGGGTGTTCAATTTTACAGTAACATTGATGATGGAATGTAAAATAAATAATAATAACTTTGAAATTTTCCCCTTATGTGCATGTGGATTCATATGCTTATTTCCTCCTTATACATGCATCCATATAAATGTAGCCTCTTCATGCCATAGATTAAGAGGATTTAAGAAAATGGATTAGGACAAAATCATTTCATTAGTATGGTTTATGGACCTAGGTTCAAGATGACATGGATTAAGGGGATTTAAGAAAATTGCATAAGGCCCATCCTATGATGATGCAGATGGTACAACTTGAAATCTACTCATTGTACCCTTAAGCCACTAATAATAGTCAAATTAATTATTCACATTTGATCAATTTGTATAATGTTAGATGTTTGAAGTTTTTAGAAACCTATTAAAGATCTATATATTAAACTTGGTCAACTTAGGAAAAAATCATTCCATTAGCATGGTTTAAGGACCTAGGAAAGATGACATGTGGATTAAGGGGATTTAAGAAAATAGGATTTAAGGGGAAAGTTCACTATTCCTTGTAAACACTTTAAATTACATCAAGCCACAAAATTTCACACGCCATAGACATAAATAAGCCTTACACATTTTTTCATTTGTATCATTAGGTCATTTATATCATAGATTAAGGGGATTTAAGAAAATGGCTTAAGGGGATTAAATTTACCTTTTTGTGTATGTTTTAAGTTTATTTTTTTAGTATGTACATGTATTAAAATTACATAGTTCTGGATCTCAAATTTTTAAATTTGTTTTTATGCTCAAGTTGAATGATGTATGTGTGTGTATGTATCCTATTTTTTCTTTTAAACAGTTAATGTATGTTTAATTTAAATAGTTCTTGCAATTTCTCAACATGTATAATATCTAGTTTTTAATATGTTTATTTATAATTTATATATAGATTCTTAAAATTTAATTTTGTACTTGTTTGTATATTTATATATATGTGGGTTCACTAAAATATATAATGGATAACTTTGATATTGAGGATATTCTTAACCCTCCACCACCACCCCCTTCACCTCAATATCCTCCACCCCCTCCACCTCCACCCCCAGGATCTAATGAGGCTCACTTGCTAGTGTAAGTCTTTGACAATATTAGATCCATAGAAGATAAAATTAACACAATTCAGAATGAAGCATTCATTCCACCCCACCTGATGTGTTTTTAAACTTCAATGCAAAATATTGTAGATTTTGTTAGGTCCATTGATGTGGACTTAAACAGTCATCAAGTATGGAGAGAGGAGAGGTGGTGATATTATTCTGATGGTTTCTCCTATAGGGAGATCCTTGACCTCAAAATTACAAAAGCCCATTTAGCTCCCTATTTTATCAATCATGTCAGCAATCAACTAATTCCCATAAATAAAAAATAATCTATATTAGATCTAGTGTAGACATCCACAAATGGCAACCAATTTTTGGGATCGATGGTGGATGGTATTTGATCATCCACCACATGCTAATTGTGAGGTTCTACTCTATTTTGTGAAAATAATATGTAGAGTTTGTGTTGGGTAGGAAACCTAATTATTTTGATTTCAAAGCATTCTAGGATGTTGGTGGCGACATGCCACAATAGAGGTTGGGGGTATGGTTTGATCCCCAATGACCTGTGCCTGATCAACCTCTTGTTGAACCTCCTGTTTCCATTCCTATACCCATCCAACACTGTGCAGTGGTATCTATAATAGGAGCATTGAGTGAACTTTCGGAAAACCTCAATGAGCAGACTTCCAAGATGGCAGTTGGATATTGTGGGTGAGACCATAGAGGAGTTGATGATGGAGTTGGTCCTAGTACCACTCCACCTATATCAACGCCTCATCTGTGTATGAGTTTTCATAAAATATGTTATGGACCTTATCTAGTTGCATCCTCTTCAGTTGCATGTGGAGCAATTGAAGATATCAGTTCATTTACCAAGTTGATTTTTTAGTGTTGATGATCACCCTATAGATCATCTGACATAGGTATATATGTTGAATTTATAATAATTTTAAGCACATGTTTTTAATGAACATATATCAAAAAAATTATAATATTTTAACAATCAAATTATTTGGTGTATACAATGGCCACAGGGACAACAAATGTTTTTGATCAAATTTGTTTTTTGTTGACACCTGTGCAAATCAGCCACCCATTTGGAGTATTTTGATTGATATTTTAAATATATATTAAATAATTTTAACTTGATTTTAATTTGTAATTCGTTCCTAAACATGTGGTATTTATATTTATACTAGTTTAGGGAAGTCATCTGACTTCCATGTTGGATCCACCATAGAGTGTGTTGAGCTCTCCTCCATTGTTGGGCGTCTCCTATGAGCCACTCGTATGTATATTGTTTTAAAAAACTATACTTTTAATTTTGTATTTTTAATTCACTATATCAAACGTGCATGTACTTATATTAAAAATATATGTCTATATAGGTTGACACAACCATGAGGATGGGTTTTTTCACACCTAATTGATCTAAGCCGATTTCAGGAGTCAGCTACATTTTAGGTTATTTAAAAAAAAATCTATGTGTGCATAATTTGTAGGTATTTTAAATAGATTAAAACAAAAATTGGGTACATATGTGAATATATATGTTTTAACCTAATTTTTATGTGTGTGTGCTTTATTTGACCTTGTAGGGCCTTGTTGGAAATATTTTTTGTCTTGATGATGTCATACTACCTACAACACATGCAGAGAAAGATGATGAAGGAGATGAGCGGCCTCATATGGTAATTCAAAATTTTGATTATATTTAAAGTAAATTATATTATACATTGTGAATGACTTAAAGTAAATTTCAATTGAACATAGGTTCATGTGTTAAATTATTTTTCTTCTATAGCATGAGATAGGTCATGTAGCAAAGCATGCAAAGGAGGTCGTCATAGGAGATGAGTAGCCTCATATGGTAATTTTTACGATTTTATAAATTAAATTGACTTAAATCATTTTTTAAGATTTTAAATATGATTTCAAGTTTATTTCTCTTCTACATATTGATTCAAATCATCCTAGTCTACATGGAGTGAAGAGGTCTCTTGATTATACGAATAATAGGAGTTAGATATATATGTTTTAGTACATTTCATGTTTTAGTAGATTTCATGGACTCTATATATGTTTTAGTACATTACATGTACTCTTTTATACATGTTTCAGTATTTCAGTATTTCATGAACTTGATCTATATGTGTTTTATTATTTCATGGACTCTTTATGTACATGTTTTAGTATTTCAGTATAATTTCATGAACTAGATCTTATATATATATATATATATATATGTTTGAGTATTTTCATGGAATTTATATATTGTTTCATGGACATATAATTAATTTCAATATTTTATAGACTATTATTGTTAAATAGTAATTTACATATGTACATTTATGCATTTTAACTTGAACAAATTAGTTATCGTCATGAGATAATATTTTATCATTAAATTTTAATATTTTCATACATTATAATTTAGGAGTTGAAAATTAGTTTAATACTTACATTATCTAATACATTAATAGGGCATTAAGTGGTAGAAATAACAACAAATGTGAAATTAAAGTTGAAATTAATAGGACATTTAAATATTTTTACATTACATTCGATTCATAGTCAAGACATTAATAGGATATTAATCTAAAATTATACAAATGTGAAATTATAAGACATTCAAATATTTATACTTTACATTTGATTCACAGTCATGACATTAATAGAACATTAATGTGAAATCATATAAATGTGAAATTAATATGAAATTAAAATGACATTCCAATATTTATCATTTACATTTGATTCATAGTCAAGACATTAATAGGACATTAATGTGAAATTATACAAATGTGAAATTAAAGTTTAAATTAATAGGACATTTAAATATTTGTACTTTACATTTGACTCGTAGTCAAGATATTAATTGGACAATAATGAGAAATTATAAAAATGTCATTTGAATTAATATGAAATTAAAGTTGAAATTAATAAGACATTCAAATATTTGTACTTTACATTTGATTCATAGTCAAGACATTCAGTAGTATTAGAATTTAGGATGACTCATCATAACAATCACATACTATACCAAAATAGTGTCAATGTTGATATAATTTATGTCCTAATAGGGTTTCTTAAGGTATCTTAATAGGATGTCTTAATGGGATTGAAGTTCTCATAAATTGCTTAAGGGGATCAAATAATTCAAAGTATGTCTCATGTTCAATCACATTAGATATATATAAATAAGGATATGTGAATTAAGGGGTCCTAGAAAAAATGATGGCTTAGGGGGTCCTCATAGGATGTCTTAAGGGGTCCTAATAGGATGTCTTAAGGGGATCAAAGAAGTTCTCAAAATTTTCTTAAGGGGATCAAATAATTCAAATTATGTCTCATGTTCAATCACATTAGATAGATAAAATTAGGATACATGAATTAAGGGATCCTAGGAAAAATGATGGCTTAAGAGGTCCTTGTAGGATGTCTTAAGGGGTCCTAATAGGATGTCTTAAGGGGATCAAAGAAGCACTCAAAATTTTCTTAAGGGGATCAAATAATTCAAAGTATGTCTCATGTTCAATCATAATTGATATAATTAATTAGCATATATATGAATTAAGGGGTCTTAGGAGAAATGATGGCTTAAGGGGTCCTTATAGGATGGCTTAAGGGGTCCTAATAGGATGGCTTAAGTGGATCAAATTTGGTGAAGTTGCCCAAGGCAACCAAATTTAGCAGTAATATACATGATAAAGTGATTCTTCTAGACCAAATTTTAATTTTTAAAGTAGGAAAACATGCACACAACGAATAATATATATCAAATAATGATTTTTATATATAAGTGTAGAGTAATTGTGTATGTACATATACAAATTTTGCATATTTATAAAATGTGGCTATGTCATCTTAAGAAAATCTAAAACTTGTGGTGGATCATCAAAATGTAGCCTCTTCACTCCACCTGATATCAAAATGACAATAAATCAATTTTAACTATGTATATAAGAAATATCATTATATTGAATCAAAACATGTATTTAAATTTATATAAAACTATATATGTACTTACCTGTATTTACAAGTATTTTGCATGTTGTAGGTTGAATCTGCATCCTCTCTTTTTTGTCTCAAAGTATGTGATGAATGTGATGGTAGCTTAAGGATACAAAAGAAAAATAAATCAATTTTAACTATTTACATAAAAAATATCAATATATCATCAAATTATGTATTTAAATATATATACTCAGGTTGAATTTGCATCCTATCTTTTTTTCTCAAAGTATGTGATGAATGTGATGATGGCTTAAGGACAAAAGGACAATAAATCAATTTTAATTATTTACATAAGCAATATCAATATATCATCAAAATATGTATTTAAATATATAAAACTATATATATACTTACCTATATTTACAAGTATTCCATGTTGTAGGTTGAATCTGCATCCTCTCTTTTTATCTCAAAGTATGTGATGAATGTGATGATGGGTTAAGTATACAAAAGGACAATAAATCAATTTTAACTATTTACATAAGCAATATCAATATATCATCAAAACACATGTATTTAAATATATAAAACTATATATACTAACTTGTATTTATAAATATTCCATGTTGTAGGTTGGATTTGCAACCTCTTTCTTTTGTCTCAAAGTATGTGATTGTGATGAATGTGATGATGGCATAAGGATACAAAAGGAAAATAAATCAATTTTAACTATTTACATAAGCAATATCAATATATCATCAAAACATGTATTTAAATATATAAAACTATATATATACTTACCTATATTTTCTTGTTCTATTGTACCATTTTCATCCTCTCTCTTTTGCAATGCATCTATGATTGTATCATGCTCCTCCATAGAGATTTTCTATAACTCTTTATTTGCAAGTCTTCCATGATACCTCACTAGTTTTATATTTGTTGCCACCACCAAATGTTAGTGTATAATCTTCTTATGTCTTTCATAATATTCAAATATAGGCAAACCATTCTTCCTTGTTAGGTATTTTCATAGTCAAGTGCCAACAACCACCACCAAACCTATTGGATAATGATAGCCATCATCATCTTCTCAAGTTTCTATTAAATTATGTTTAGTCTCCACACATCGAGCCAACCAATATTTTGTTTCCTCTTCATTCTCCTTAGTGCAATAACAACATACACATGTCCTACAAAGAAAATTTAATTAAATAACTTGTGTGACATATAATTTGACCAATCTACATACATGCATTCATAGATAATTTAATATATTATAAAATAGTAATAAAATGAAATAAATCAAATTAAATTACCTTCCTGTACAAGGTTTGAAATACAGTCATAGTCATCTAATGCAAACACTTGATCATTGTATTCAACTATCATTGAACATATTGATCATGTGTTTGTGTAGGTGTCAATGATATTTGCTTCCACTCTTCAACCCATTCTATATTATCACATGCTTCCCAATCTCCTGAAATACAAAACTGACAAAAAATGCAATCTCCCTTATCCAGATAGTCTATGTTCTCGCATTCAAAATCTTAAATGAATGCCATTTAATAGATCCATTGATTGTCTCACAATCAATTTTAGGTAGAATATTATCTTCTTCAACCAGCCAAAAGAATCATCAAACTATAGAGTGCCCACTTGATCCTGTAGATAACTTTGTATTGCACCAATCTACAATCGCACATGCATCTTTAAATTTTAAGTATGCATCCTCAAATTTCAATTTCTTTCTAGCAAGAATTATTTTAACACGTGCACCGACTCCATCACGTTCTCCTTTACCATGCCCAGCTTCAAAATACTCCACATATGTTGGACATTATGTTCCTTGTCCTACTTAACCAATAGAACATCTGAGCATTCTTGAATTGTCTCATACAAGTATCTGACCATATGAGATGTTATGACATTTGGTTTCCTCTTAAATTTGTATAAAATATATTGAAACAATATTGAACAAACTTTGAAAAGTGTAACTGGTTGTTGCTCAAATAGAAATGATACTCCCTCAATATTTTTCTATCATCTTCTATGCTATCATCTACATGCTTGTATACAATATGAAAAAACATAGCCACCTGCACTGAATTGTAATATTGTGATTGGATTTCCTCTTGTGGAGCAAGAGTATAGTTTTCTATGAAATCAACCACTAATGGTATAGTTCCAACTGAAAATGAGTTTCAACATGTGTGAAATTGTGCATCAACCCATTGAGCATGTTGAGAGTGCTTGACATATTCAATCTTACTCTTAGATTATGATATGAATGTATGTACACTAACTTTTTGTCATTAAATCATAATTCTTTCCAACTTTTCCATCTTTTAAAGAATACTCAACATTCTTAAATCTTTTAACATCCACTAATTATTGTCCAAAATTATTTTCAACACTTTCATGCATACAAACTCCTAAGAATGAAAGATTGTCACAACTAGTGCATTGTTTAGAAATACATGAACTTAAATAAAATATTTCCCATTAGACCTTTCACAAAACAAACCTGCTATAAACTCCTTGATTGTTTCAAGTGGCATATTAATACCACATTCTTACATAAGCATGTTAATATGTAAAGTACAATGTATATAACGAAAAACATCATAGTAATAATGAAATTGCACATGCATTTTACAACAATAAGAGATTTTTTGCTTTTTAATTTTGACATACCAAGGTTTACATATTTCAAAATATTTTTGACTTATGCTAATATTACCAGGAAACATCGAATCATCAAAAAAATTTATATAAAATTCAGTTTGAGTTGTGTCAAATAGGTGTTTTGGATGAGGATCATGAATTTTGGACCCCACTCTTAATTTCAAAACATCTCTAGCATTAGATGATACCCTAGTATTATCATGCCAACATTTTTCAACAAAGATTTGATTTTAATATTTAATTCCATTTCAGATCTTGGGATTCGACCACTAAAACTCCAACATTGGTTGATTGGATTGTTTTCTATACTTTCTCTTCTCTTTGTCGCTCTTACCAATGTTTTAGGATGTACTTTTAGAATTCCACTAATATTGCTTAACATTCTTTTATCTAAAGTTGTTTTATTAACTATAGTAGTTGTTATAACTCTGTTGATGGTGTTTTTATGCACTTCACAATATAGGTAATACATAGGTGCATTACCTCTCTTGAAAGACAATCTTCCACAATCAAATTGCATAATACTATCCCAAGGTCTCTCGAGTGTCAGGCCATGACAATGCTTGGGATAAATCAGTTGTTTGATGTGATTTTGTTGGAATCACAAGGCAATCTTACATGGTCAAGCAGTAGGAGAATTGGGTCGATGAATGGAGTTTTGTGGATACGGAATTACTGTACCTTGCTGTAGGTTCAGGCAGCAGTCCTGGACTCCATTTCTTCATCAGATTTGGCTTTACAATGTGGAATGAACCTTAGCACAAGTTGTTTCTAAAACAAAAAGTAAAAAAGGGCGAGGAAGAAGGATGGTTCCTGGACCTGCAACTACCGATGAATAGTGATCATGGAAGTCCCTGCTGTGGACACTTTCCTTAAACAAAATTTCACTTAATCTGAATTCTCACAATATCATGAAATCTATGCTATCTTCTAAGGACTGCAGATATTCATCATTCATTCACCATGGAAATGTGAATAAAGATAAATTTTAATGAGCAGCAATGAAATTAAAGCCCAAGCTAACTTTACACAGTCATCTACCAGCAGCAAATGACCAAAATTATGGACAAGGAAAGCATACACACAGCAGCGATCTTCACAACCAAAGACATCATATCAAATCTACCAAAGCTAACTAAGGAAACTAAAGCAGCAAAGTAACTTGAAGCAAAGTTTTAACTAAAGGGAGAAGAATCATTAAACATGTGGAGAAAGCCAGAAATACACCAGAAATGACTTTATTTTCTATTATAATTTCAGCAGCATGTCTTTACAACAACTCAACTCTCTTAAAATGAGAGGAGGAGAGCCCTATTTATAGTTTTCAAAAAGCAAAATGAGTGGCCAAGATTCGATTCTATTGTGTGGCCAAGATTCACTTTACACTAGGGTTTCACCTACCCCCAAATATATTACATTTATAAATCAATTCTTGTCTTTTCCCTTTTTTGTCATCTAGTGACAGCACTATAGCAATTTATTCTTTTAGCAAATTGCCCTCTGTTGTAGCTATTCTTTAAGGAATTCTTCATCGATGACTGGATTGCCTTCATGCTTCTTCAGTGCTGCATACTCCATAAAGCTTAATATTAGTGCCTGGAGCTTATCCATCTCCATGATATCTGATCGCAGCACTTGGTAGCTCCATTCCTGGGAATTGCTGACAAGATTTTTCTAGTCATCATCGTTTTTGGCAGCACTATCTTTGAAGAGTTCTGATTGCATGAAGGCTTGGGCCGCAAAACTCATGAACTCAATGGTGATTTCAACCAACATCTCATCTTCCGTGCTCTTCAAGAAGTGGGGCCTTATGCTTTCTGGATTTACCTTGACGACGGGCAACTCATACCCCATCATTAGTTTGAGGTATCGAGCGCACTCTTCTTTGGAATCCCTTGCCCATTCGATATTCGTCAATATCCGTTCCAAGATCTACTCCAGCCTTCTCCTCCGGTGATCGAAATCTCACTTCCATATATCCACTAACCAATGGTCATCGTCCTTGAAGGCTAGGTCCTTCTCCCAAACCTTCTCTGGCAATGTGAGTATAGCCTCAATTTTCAGGTAGGTTGCCTCGTACTTTCTTGGGAACCCTTCATAGACCTGCCTCGTTCCCTCAAGGGTTCTCTGTACCTCCAAGAACTTATTTGCTGCTCGAATGGCCAAATTGATGCCCGTGTTTCCTATGTCCATGACCTGTCGGAACTAGTTTTTCGTAGTCCTATCCAGGTTCCTTCTCTTTTCTAATTTATCAATTTGTTCTTGGGACAACAGTTGAGGTGGGGCGGATGATGCCATGGGCTGCTCATCCGGGGACGACCATTGTTGAATGTAGGTTGTTAGATCAACCACTTGCTCCTTTAGTTCTTCCTTGGAGATCTTATCCTGCTGGATAAGATGCACCACTGTGGCGACTGACTCCTGGAGGTGATCAACCTTTTGCTCCCTAGTGGCCACTCCCAAATCGATGGTGGAGACATTATAAATTATACCTTGTTCTCCAACCACCAATGTTGCTATCTGTACTACCCTAGATCTTGAGGCATCCATGGTCACCTTTGATCTGATCTTTGGTTTTTTCTCCTTCTTGGTGCTTATTCGTGCCCTGGCCAGTATGGCTTCCAACCTTGCCTTAGGATCCTTTGCGGTGGGAGTCTTTTGCTTTAGCTACCTCTGTAGCCAATCGGGTATTTGGGGCTCCTCCCTAGGTGGTTCACTTCGACTCACATTGTCCCCCTTCTCAAGCTCAACGGCTTTGATTACAAGAGCCTTCTCTTTAGTCCTCGCATCTTCTTTCTCCTCATTGGAGTCTTGTTGAAGGGTTTCATGTTTAGTGGGGGACTCGGTGTGCAACTGCTCCTTGGGTGGATCTTCTCTTTCAGCATCCCCCTCTTCATCATTTTGATTGTATTCATGCTCTTTGGGGTTTTCCTCTTCCTCATCTTCATGGAGGGATGCTTCCTTGTTGTGCTCTAGGGTCCGGTCATGCCCCTCAGTCAGAGACTTGCTGCCCTCAATCTCTTGAGCAA
Organism: Sequoiadendron giganteum; assembly: GCA_007115665.2. Taxonomy (NCBI): domain Eukaryota; kingdom Viridiplantae; phylum Streptophyta; class Pinopsida; order Cupressales; family Cupressaceae; genus Sequoiadendron; species Sequoiadendron giganteum. The sequence continues at coordinate 91,771,689 of CM021101.1, read as the reverse complement.
CAATCTCCTCTTCTTGTGACAGCTAATCCTTGGCCTCTTTATCTTTGATCTCTTTAAGTTGCCTGCCCCACTCTTCATTGAGTTCAGTATCATTCATTTCTCTTATTAGTTATGTGTCCACTTCCTTGCTACTCTCACTGGAGGACTCATAAGCTACCTTGTCTATTTCCCGACGTTCAAACAGTGGATGCTCATGGTAGACAAATTCTTCGTCTTTTGGTGCCTTTGTAGCCTCTAGTTGTCGTTGCTCAAGCTCATCTGATATTTGCATTGTTGCCTCCATCTTCAGTGGTTCAAAAGGTGGAGGGAGATCCGAAGCGTGAGCCATAGCCTAAGCTATTACAACTTGAACCATTGGGTTAGTGAGCATCCCCGAGAGCTCGGATGGCACGTTTTGCATGTATTTCACAAAAGACTCTGGGAGACTAAGGGTAGGCATCGTAGCAGCAGAAATAGAGGGTAAGGAAGGAGACATAGAAGAAGAGGAGACTAGCGAGGTCGTGGAAGATGATGAGTCCACTAGAATAATCTGCATGATTGGAGAGGTGGAAGCAAGGTGGACAGAGATTTCCACCGCAGGAGGGGAGGAAGCGAAAACTGCGAGCGAAGCATGCGAGGCGGGGGCAGCAGCAGTGATTGTAATAGGAAGAGACCTTGGTGAGTTAGATCCATCTCCTCTGATCCCAAGGGGTGGACCTTCGGTCATCACAGTCGTCTCTGTGCCCCCAGTTATTTTTCTCTTCTTCTTGGAAGGCTCGGGCTCAGAAGCCTCGCGGGCATAGACCTTTGGTTTGGGCAACTGTTCACTAGCCTCCTTTCTCTTCTTAGTCTTGATCGATGGTGGTGTATTGGATGCTTCCCCAGTTGCAGTGGTAGTTGCCCCTCCATCGGAGCCACTTGGTTCACTTTCCAATCCCTTGAATGTCAAGGCGACTCCTTGTTGTTTTAATCAGGTCACCTATTGGTCAATCCATGCTCTTGTTCGGATCTCGACAGGCCTAGTGAGAATGCTGATGTCGTCAAGTTCTCACTCATCCTAGTCAATTGCAAGCAGTGGTAGATTGGTGATGACATCATACCCTAGATCGATCACCATATCCTCATCTTCTTCAAGTTGGTCAGGAACTGGGCATAGGTTGATTCTACAAACGTAGATGGCAGTCATGCGCATGTAGTGCCGCAACCACACCTCAAGATCATCCTTACAATTGGCCCAAAAATCCTCGACGTTGTGGAGGTGGGCATACTCCCGTCCTAGTGCCTTCCTGATGTGCCCGTATGGATCCATTCGAGGTCGGGCTGTATATTGCTGGAAGTGGTACTCGACCAACTCCCTTTCTGAATACCCTGCACACTGGGAGGTATGAATCTTGTACATTCCTTGGCCGAGCCTAATGGTCTAGGGTGTGCCTACCAGATTCTTGCTACTCAAGATGTTATGAATGTGCCTCAGTTGCCAAGTCAGCTCCAATAATATAATTCGATCATTGGGGTACCGGGGCAGCTTGTTTGGTCTTTCAATGAATCCTTGGGCATGGATGTATGTGAACTTTGGAAATTGAATGTAAAGGAAGGCATATTTAAGAAACCATGTAGAAACCCTAGATCAGACATGCAAACCTAAACACCTTCCACAGAAGAGAAAACATTAAAAAAGCAGAGCTTTGCATGTAATGTGCAAAATATTATTATTCAGGAATTCAATATTACAATGAGATGATTTGCCTTATAAAGGCAAAGTATGCAACCCTAATGTTGACCTAAAATTAGCTCAACCTAAGTAAAGTTATGCAAGTGTAATTAAATATTAATTACACTAACACCCCCCCATAAGTGCAACTTAGGGAGACTAGATAAGCATGCACCTAAAACTAAGATGAATGCAAGAAAGCATGAATGGGTCCCGGCAACAAGGCCTGATTAGGTACCCATGTACAAATGCAATAATGAGGTAGAGAAGGACAACCCAGTGGGACAACCCCCCCTACAATGAGATGACTGCTGCAAAGAAGCACTGGAAGAACACTGTGGAGTAACACTGGAACCACAATCCGGCAAGCAAGGAAAGATACTTCTGTCTACAAGAAACCATATCAGAATCATAATAATGTGACAGCAGACCCGATGCCACGGAACACTCGAAAACACCAAACTGGAACAACCCTGGAATCCATAAAGCAACAGTAGATGAAATGATGATGACAGAATCTGGAAGCCATGAATCTCGATGCCGATGTCAAAACTAAGACTGAAACTCTTCCATGGGAAAAAGTACCATACAGACTCAGGAACAATAACCACAAATTTAGTGGCCCTCAAACTGAGATGGATCCGATGCGGATCACTAACCATAGGCTCTCAATCTAAAGTGTGAACCAAAATGAATCTGGTATGTGTCAAACTAAGACAAAATATGGCCAAAAAGAAACTAAGAAACCAGATTACAACCCATGCGAGTTTCCATCAAAACATGATGAAGATTATTATGCAAGAAACCCCCCCGAAGGAACTTTATAATAGTTCATTTATTACAATCCCCAATGACTGCAAAAAGAGAGAATGCCTAACATGCATAAACAGAAAATGAAAATAGACCTCAGATCTGTGTAGAGGACTAAACCAGCTTTCCAACGCCACAAGAATGGCGAAAAAAGGATCACCGAGTCAAAAGATATGCCCTCCGGAGTGAAAACAACAACATCTGAGTTCAAGGACCTGCAAAACAAATCTGGAGCAAAATCTGGAAAAACTAAAATGTTGAATAGATCGGTGCCGGAATCAGCTTTCCAACGGTATCTCGTTTGCAAAAAACGGACACCGTACGCAAAAGTTATACCCAATTTCGTGAAAGTGCTCCAGAAAGGCCAATAAGGCCTGCAGGCAGCCCAGGGGGCTAAAAAAATCTCGGCCCCTAGTCTTGCATGCGACCAGGGGCTGGCGGATAGGGGCCTGGGGCGGAGCCCCTGGTCGCCCATACGACCGCTGCTGCAGAAAACAAGCCCTCAAGGGCTAGCGTGTAGCCCCCGGTCTCCCATATGACCGGGGCGGAGTTGCAGAGGGCCCCGGGGGCTGGGCGGACCCGGCGGTGGATGGAGGGGGAGCCACCGGGGGCGGCGGCGATCCGGTGGCCGCCTGGTGGCCGCTCGGTGGCGGAAACCTTCAACACTGTGAGTGCCAGCGAGCTTCCCAAAAAACGCATATTTTGAATTTTTTTTCGAAAACCGCGCCTCGTGAAGTGTGCTGGGGAGGCCGTACGGCTTCCCTGACAAACTTTTTTTGCCTTCCGGATCAACTTCACCAAAATCGATGAAACGAAAGGCGATTTTAGGGTTTTTGGCCGCTGCGAATGCAATGGTGACCTCCGTTTCTGCTCAAAATGCTTCAAAAAACCGGCTACCTCCAGAGCTTGCAAAAAAATACCAAAACTGAAACCCTCATAGATCTGGCAAATGATGACCAAAATCTGCAAAATAAAAGTCAAACCTGACTTTTTCCAGTGCTCTGAATCCAATGGTGAAGCCCGATCTAATCCAAAATGTTGCATAAATGAGCTCAAGGCAAAAAATCCTCGAGGAACCCCGAACGAAATCTGCAATGGTTTTCTCCAAAATATGAGAAGGGGCTGCATGTCAAGGCTCTGATACCATGTTAGAAACCCTAGATCAGACATGCAAACCTAAACACCTTCCACAAAAGAGAAAACATTAAAAAGCAGAGCTTTGCATGCGAATGTGCAAAATGATATTATTCAGGAATTCAATATTACAATGAGATGATTTGCCTTATAAAGGCAAAGTATGCAACCCTAATGTTGACCTAAAATTATCTCACCCTAAGTAAAGTTATGCAAGTGTAATTAAATATTAATTACACTAACAATATTGCCTAAGGAGGGCTCTGGCACTATGTGAAACTCTTCTCTGAAATTTGCCTCCTAGGGATCAGATGATGTGGGCGATGAACACATCATTCACTCGGCAATAATCTTTCTTGAAATTTTGGAACTACAGTTGAGGGTACTTATCATATGGCTTGGGCTCTACCCCTGATGCCTCATTGGGTACCCTAGTCAATCCCTGAAAGTGTCGCTGGTCTACGAGGGAGTACACCAAGTAGGAAGTCATGAAGAGCTTGGAAGTCTTCTTTACGGTCGTAAATTGTTCATGGAAGCGGTCACTGATTATCTCTCCCCAATAGAAGGTGATGCCATTGTTGCGGAGAATCTACTTCATGAAATAGAACATCCATTCCTAGAAGTAAACCACAGTAGGGAGGCCAATCACTCGGCTTAGCAAAGTTACAAGGCCATGGTAATCCTCGAAGAAATCACTGCGATAAAGCTCCTGAGGGAGCTTGCCAATGCTACCTCGCTTATCCTTCAACCAATATTGATTGATTAACTTCTTGCGCCTCAACAAATCCTGCTCCCATAGTTCTTTGCATTCCTCCATGGTGGGGGTCTTCATGCTCTTGAAGGCAAGAATGTGGAAAGTTGTTGTTATACCCGACGGGGACATGTCTACAAGGATGTTTCTGTCCTGGTCCACTATAGTTCGGGTCTCCTGCTGATATGCTTCCACGCATGCCATTACCAGTTCTAGGGCCACCAAGGCTGGTAGGAAGCCTACAACTTTGACAATTCTGCTGCTCCTTATCAATTTTGCATTCTCTGTCTTGAGGTTCACCCTGACCCTTTGTATAAATTCATCAACATCGACCTGGCCAATGTTGGTATTTGTGACATCTCTCCAGAGAGTGGTGACTCTGGATTGTAAGGGGACCCCTTGAAATTTGTACTTCATCAAATCCTTATCCTCCTTGCCTCGAGGTGTTTTGGCTATTCCTTTCCCCTTTTCCTTGGAGGCACCGGAAGTCTCTACATCGGATTCCATAAATCCTGCACAAAAGACATGAATCAGTAACAATAAACATGAACCAATGGTCCTAGACAAGCTCCCACACATCAAACTTAGCCCTGCAATCATCATTCATATCCAATAATCACATAACACTTGATACTTCATCGCTTAGAAAGCAAGGCAGACAAACCAGGTTCCCAGGGTGGGAATTCCCTTAGCATAATGCCGCTTGGAAGGGCAAATTGAGGATGGAACTCCCAAAGGCATTTCTCGGAGTTGGATTTGGTTAATTGAAGGTTGTCATGAAGGAAGACCTAATTATAGCAAGAGGGTTGAAATCCATTTTGGATTTGGAGGTCATTTGAGCCTTCAATTGGGAATTCAGGCATCAGATGCAGGACAACTGTTTGAAACGGCGCAGGGGGAATGGAACTCTAGGTGGTGGAATTCGGGTCTCGAAATTGCTGTCGCTAGGAAGCAGCTATGGGTCAGTCGTTCAGAATGGCGAAATGGATGCGGCAATCTAGGTGAGGAATTCCAGAGGGCAATCTTCGGAGACAGTTTAAGGATTCAGGAAACTAGATGGCAGATAG
>CM021101.1:91710058-91766137 GCA_007115665.2 Sequoiadendron giganteum | reverse complement strand
AAAAGTAGAGCTTTGCATATGAATGTGCAAAAATAATATTATTTAGGAATTCAATATTATAATGAGATGATTTGCTTTATAAAAGCAAAGTATGCAACCCTAATGTTGACCTAAAATTAGCTCAACCTAAGTAAAGTTATGCAAGTGTAAATAAATATTAATTACACTAACACCCCCCATAAGTGCAACTTAGGGAGACTAAATAAGCATGCACCTAAAACTAAGATGAATGCAAAAAAGCATGAGTGGATTCAAGTGATAAGGCCTGATCAGGTACCCATGTACAAATGCAATAATGAGGTAGAGAAGGAAAACCCAGTGGGACAACCCCCCCTACAATGAGATGACTGTTGCAAAGAAGCACTAGAAGAACACTGTAGAGTAACACTGGAACCGCAATCTAGCAAGCAAGGAAAGATACTTCTGTCCACAAGAAACCATATCGGAATCATAATAATGTGACAACAGACCCGATGCCACGGAACACTCGAACACTCCAAACTGGAACAACCTTGGAATCCATAAAGCAACATTAGATGGTATGGTGATGATAGAATCTGGAAGCTGTGAATCTCGATGCCGATGCCAAAACTAAGACTGAAACTCTTCCATGGGAAAAAGTACCATACAGACTCGGAACAATAACCACAAATTTAGTGGCCCTCAAACTGAGATGGATCCGATGCGGATCACTAACCATAGGCTCTCAATCTAAAGTGTGAACCAAAATGAATCTGGTATGTGTCAAACTAAGACAAAATATGGCCAAAAAGAAACTAAGAAATCAGATTACAACCCATGCGAATTTCCATCAAAACAAGATGAAGATTATTATGCAAGAAACCCCCCCGAAGGAACTTTATATCAGTTCATTTATTACAATCCCCGATGACTGCAAAAAGAGAGAATGCCTAACATTCATAAACAGAAAATGAAAATAGACCTCAGATCTGTGTAGAGGACTAAACCAGCTTTCCAACGCCGCAAGAATGGCAAAAAAAGGATCACCGAGTCAAAAGATATGCCCTCCGGAATGAAAACAACAACATCTGAGTTCAAGGACCTGCAAAACAAATCTGGAGCAGAATCTAGAAAAACTGAAACATTGAATAGATCGGCGTCGGAATCAGCTTTCCAATGGTATCTCGTTTGCAAAAAACGGACACCGTACGCAAAAGTTACGCCCGATTTTGTAAAAGTGCTCCAGAATGGCCAATAAGGCCTACAGGCAGCCCAGGGGGCTAAAAAATCTCGGCCCCTGGTCCTGCATGCGACCAGGGGTTGGCGGACAGGGGCTGCGGCGGAGCCCTTGGTTGTGCATATGACCACCGGAGGTGCTAAGGGCCGGCCGGGGGCTGGGCGCATAGCGCCCGGTCCCCCATATGACCAGCTGTCTGAGCATTGGAGCCCGCGGGGGCTGAAGAAGGCCGGCGGAGCTGAAGGGGCAGCCACCGGCGGCGGCGGCGGATGGGTGGCCGCCCGGTGGCGCGGCGGTGGCGACCAGCTTAAAACTACAGGCGCGAAAACCGATGGGCTTTTTCCATTTTTTTTTTCGATTTTCGTGAAGAAAACTGCCTCGAAATGCGTGCTGGAGAGGCCGTACGGCTTCCCTGACAAACTTTTTTTGCCTTCCGGATCAACTTCACCAAAATCGATGAAACGAAAGGCGATTTTAGGGTTTTTGGCCGCTGCGAATGCAATGGTGACCTCCGTTTCTGCTCAAAATGCTTCAAAAAAACGGCTACCTCCAGAGCTTGCAAAAAAATACCAAAACTGAAACCCTCATAGATCTGGCAAATGATGACCAAAATCTGCAAAATAAAAGTCAAACCTGACTTTTTCCAGCGCTCCGAATCCAATGGTGAAGCCCGATCTGATCCAAAATGTTGCATAAATGAACTCAAGGCAAAAAATCCTCGAGGAACCCCGAACGAAATCTGCAATGGTTTTCTCCAAAATTTGAGAAGGGGCTGCATGTCAAGGCTCTGATACCATGTTAGAAACCCTAGATCAGACATGCAAACCTAAACACCTTCCACAGAAGAGAAAACATCAAAAAAGCAGAGCTTTGCATGCGAATGTGCAAAATGATATTATTCAGGAATTCAATATTACAATGAGATGATTTGCTTTATAAAAGCAAAGTATGCAACCCTAATGTTGACCTAAAATTAGCTCAACCTAAGTAAAGTTATGCAAGTGTAATTAAATATTAATTACACTAACAATATTGCCTAAGGAGGGCTCTGGCACTATGTGAAACTCTTCTCTGAAATTTGCCTCCTAGGGATCAGATGATGTGGGCGATGAACACATCATTCACTCGGCAATAATCTTTCTTGAAATTTTGGAACTACAGTTGAGGGTACTTATCATATGGCTTGGGCTCTACCCCTGATGCCTCATTGGGTACCCTAGTCAATCCCTGAAAGTGTCGCTGGTCTACGAGGGAGTACACCAAGTAGGAAGTCATGAAGAGCTTGGAAGTCTTCTTTACGGTCGTAAATTGTTCATGGAAGCGGTCACTGATTATCTCTCCCCAATAGAAGGTGATGCCATTGTTGCGGAGAATCTACTTCATGAAATAGAACATCCATTCCTAGAAGTAAACCACAGTAGGGAGGCCAATCACTCGGCTTAGCAAAGTTACAAGGCCATGGTAATCCTCGAAGAAATCACTGCGATAAAGCTCCTGAGGGAGCTTGCCAATGCTACCTCGCTTATCCTTCAACCAATATTGATTGATTAACTTCTTGCGCCTCAACAAATCCTGCTCCCATAGTTCTTTGCATTCCTCCATGGTGGGGGTCTTCATGCTCTTGAAGGCAAGAATGTGGAAAGTTGTTGTTATACCCGACGGGGACATGTCTACAAGGATGTTTCTGTCCTGGTCCACTATAGTTCGGGTCTCCTGCTGATATGCTTCCACGCATGCCATTACCAGTTCTAGGGCCACCAAGGCTGGTAGGAAGCCTACAACTTTGACAATTCTGCTGCTCCTTATCAATTTTGCATTCTCTGTCTTGAGGTTCACCCTGACCCTTTGTATAAATTCATCAACATCGACCTGGCCAATGTTGGTATTTGTGACATCTCTCCAGAGAGTGGTGACTCTGGATTGTAAGGGGACCCCTTGAAATTTGTACTTCATCAAATCCTTATCCTCCTTGCCTCGAGGTGTTTTGGCTATTCCTTTCCCCTTTTCCTTGGAGGCACCGGAAGTCTCTACATCGGATTCCATAAATCCTGCACAAAAGACATGAATCAGTAACAATAAACATGAACCAATGGTCCTAGACAAGCTCCCACACATCAAACTTAGCCCTGCAATCATCATTCATATCCAATAATCACATAACACTTGATACTTCATCGCTTAGAAAGCAAGGCAGACAAACCAGGTTCCCAGGGTGGGAATTCCCTTAGCATAATGCCGCTTGGAAGGGCAAATTGAGGATGGAACTCCCAAAGGCATTTCTCGGAGTTGGATTTGGTTAATTGAAGGTTGTCATGAAGGAAGACCTAATTATAGCAAGAGGGTTGAAATCCATTTTGGATTTGGAGGTCATTTGAGCCTTCAATTGGGAATTCAGGCATCAGATGCAGGACAACTGTTTGAAACGGCGCAGGGGGAATGGAACTCTAGGTGGTGGAATTCGGGTCTCGAAATTGCTGTCGCTAGGAAGCAGCTATGGGTCAGTCGTTCAGAATGGCGAAATGGATGCGGCAATCTAGGTGAGGAATTCCAGAGGGCAATCTTCGGAGACAGTTTAAGGATTCAGGAAACTAGATGGCAGATAGCGGGTCGGGACCCGGAGGTCAGAAAGTCACTCAGAATTCACCGTTTAAAATGGCAACAGTGGAATGGAATTCTGAGGGTCAGGATTCGAAAGAGGCTTAACCTCAAATTTTTTCTTGGATTTTAGTCTCAGCGAGGAGCGGACCAGGGTCCGGGACTTGGAAGGACGGCCGTGTAAAATGACAAAAGCGACACGAAATTCCAAGGATGGAATTTTGGAGGTTGGGGTCCAGATAGCACTTGGATGTTGGATCATTCAGGTAAGTTTGAAATGGAGGATGAAGCGTCGGGGCCCGGGAGTCGGGAAGTCATCTACCCATTGCCATTTAGAACGACAAACTCAAGATGGAGCCCCGGATAGAGAAGTCCAGCTTGATTGTGGATGTTGGTTTCTTCACCAAATTTGGGAATCGGACATCATGTAATTAGGGTCCGAGGTCCGGGAGGATGCTCGACACAGGCCATCAGAACGGCGAAATTAGGACGAAATTCCGAGAGGGGAACTCCGAGTGTCCGATCCCGAGGATAGTTTGCTCCCCTTTGCCGATTTTGACTTCGTTGAAGTTTTGACATGGACACCGCGTGGGTGGGGTCCGGAGGTCGGAAAGACACCCGAGGAGGGTCGTTTGAATGGTGAGAGCGACACGGAAACCCGCAATGGGAAATCCGAAGGCCAGGGTCCAAGACAAATTTAGGTGCGCGAAATCTTTGAAGTTTAGCTTTGAGCTTCGCGGACGGTCGTCGGAAGGCCCGGGCCTGGGAGATGCTGACAACTATTCCAAAGAACAGTTGTGGCGAGGTTAAGTTTTGGATTGAGTTTCAAGGCCTCGAACAATGGATTTTTCATTTTTAAACATATGGGTTTTCTATGGGAGGGCACCAATTTGCCAGTTTTGAACCCAACTTTATGTTTTGCATTGCTTAAGACTCGAAAATTCACAAAATAAAGGACAAGGCACATGGATGGCAGGCGTACCTCAAGATCCCGAAGAAGCAGGCTGCCGAATGCGCGGGAGACATCAGAAAAAGAACTCGGACTATGGGGATGAAAATGTCGGACGTCCTGGAGCTCTACAAATTTTCTATCACTTAGTCGGTTGATAATGACGGCCGAAAAATTCGTTTAAATAGCCAAAACGGCCATTAACACAACAATAAATTCCCTCGTACGACGGCTCGAAAGTTGGTGGGTTCAAATTGCAGATGGTGGCAGACTCCATGGTCGGGAAGACATCCAGCCATGACTGTCAAGACGACAAAGTTCAAGCGGAATTCTAGACGCGGAGATCCGGGGTCCGGAATGACACCGTGCCGCTGCTGTTTGAAATGACAGAACCAGGACAAAAATCCAAAAGGGGAAACCCGAGTGTCCGGGTCCAAAGAGCACAGCGGACGCCAAAAAGGCATTTTGACAAGGGAAACCTGAATTGATCCCAGATTTAGCATTTTTAAAGGGGGCGACTTTGGTCAAGCTTAAAATATGACTTTTGGGGAACGTGCCGACCCTCTAGGGCATAAAAATGGGTATGCAAAATGAGGCAAAACAAAAGGACCCAACAATCAAAAGAGAGAAGAGAGGGTCCCCGTTCTGAACGGGGCGTGTGTGCAAAAGGCACAACAAATGGTGACTCCACTGGGAGAACGCTCTCGACGTTCTAGAGATAAATATTAATTCTGAACCCATGATCTCTGGTTTCGCAGACCAGAGCTGATTTCCAAAGCTGAACTAAGAACAGTTTTAAGGAAGGCAAGATTGAATCAAGTTGCGACTTCATCATGATGGTGTGTGCATGGTGGGTTCATTTCCTTTCCTCGGAGATAGCATGAGCAACCACTGTTCGGGAGAGATAAGCTACATAGTTCATCTAACCCCAAAAATAACCTGGACATTGCTCCATTGCCAGTCAGGCATCCATAGCCCCGATGGAGTTGTCGCTGTGACCCCACGAACATAGCTCTACTGCCAGTCAGGCGTCCATAGCCTCGATAGAGATATTCGCACACCCATACGGTTGTGATTTTCACTTTATTTATGTCATTTATTTGATATTGCTTTCAGCACGTTCTCTTTTCTCTTTTATTCAACCGCGTGAGCAACAAAGCTCACAATGGGCTTGGGAATCACAGTGGTCACTAGAGAAAACTTTAGATTTTTCACTTATCCCTTCCTCCTAGTAGTCACCATACCATTCTTCAGAAACATTAAAATGTGTTTTTGTGTATTTCACGATAAAAGTAGGGGATTCAAGCAAACAACCATCCTAGGTTAGTTCAAAGATCAAAGTTGAAAAATGATGTTGAGGAGCATTCAGAGGGTAGCAGTAGGGAATGAGGGCTTATCTAGAGAATAGCATGAGAGTGGGAAATGAGGCAAACCACCTATCAAGTCGAGCACAACCACCATGGCAGAACAAGGAGACTCTTCCAAAATCAAGACCAAAATAGCCGGGATAGCGAGCAAAAACAAAGGAAAAAGTAGGAAACCTATTCTAACCTATGTACAGGTATTTACACAGAAAACTCCCAAAAGAGCTCAAGCCTGGAAGTAATGCTTAAGGTGTTGTCCGTTCACAGGCAACAGGATGTCTTCACCAGAGAGAGTCTTTAGGCGGAAGACATTATCTCCTAGGATTTCAGCAATCTAAAAGGGGCCAAGCCAAAGCTTGTCAAATTTATTGTGTCCCCCTTTCTTTTCATGGGCCTTATCCCAATAAAGGACTAGATCAGAAATGTGGAAGGCCTTAACTTTGGCTCAGCGGTCGAACCATCTCTTGACTATGCCCTGATGCTTGGAGAAATTTTTTGATGAGCGATCTCACACTTCTTCGAGGTGCAATAGCTCAACGAAGCGAGCTTCTTTGCGGTCTCCTCCTTCATAATAATCATTGACAAACTAGAGGGTAGGGATTTTCAAATGTATGGGAAAGATGGGCTCTAAGCCATAGACTAGGTGGTATGAAGAATCTCAAAGGGCAGCCTTGTGACGAGTGCGATCCACCCACAAGGCGAAACGAAGTTAGGTATGCCAATCCTTGGGATTCCTATCTAGCAGCTTCTTGATCATCATGATCAAGTTCTTATTGGTGGACTCAGCAAGGCCATTATCTTGAGGGTAACAGTTAGATGAAAATTTGAGGGTAATGCCATAGTCAAAGGCCCAACTTGCAAATTTTAATGAAGCGAACGCAGGGCCGTTATCACATACTAGAGCATATGGGCAATAAAAACAATTCAAAATGAAACTTTCTAAGAAATTGGTTACTACTTCAGTTGTACATTGCCTACAAATTATTGCTTCTATCCATCTAGTGCAGTGATCAGAAGTAGCTAGGATGTACCTATGTCCCGTAGATGATGGAGGACTTACCGAACCAATGAAGTCAAGACCCCATTGCGCGAAAGGCCTTACCTCCAGAATAGGTTGTAATGGGACAACAACGTTCCTTTCTCTGGTGGCAGAAGTGTGACACATGTGGCAGGTATAGACGTGACCATGAGCATCTTTGAAAATGGTGGGCCGATAATACCTAGCTCTCAATATTTGATGTGCAGTTGATAGACCTGAGCCATGGCCAGTTTTGAACTTGTCATGGAATTCTTTAAGGACACGATTAACCTCCTCCTTACCAAGGAACCTCAAATAGATACCTTCATGATTCTTCTTGTATAGTATAGCGGCTTGCAACATATAGTTGTTGCTTTTAAGCCTAAAGGCTCATCTTTGGACTCCCTGCAGATGAGGCAGACATTTATGGTTTAGCAGGTAGTAAACTATGTCATCATACCATTCTCCCGGGGAGACATCCTCCAGCTGGTACTGTTGTATGGTGAGTTCAGGTCCAACGTCAATAACTACCTCTTCCATTGTTCGAGCGAGTGCCTGCCCTCTTACCAACTTCATTAGTTGGATCTCCATGTCGTACTCCTACAGCACCACAATCCACTTTGCCCTCTATTCCCCTAACTCATTCTGCATAAGTAATGTTTTCACTGCGGAGTCGGGAACTATGGCAAAAACCTTGTTGCGTAAGATATAGTGCCAGAACTTCTTGACTCCTTTAACAAGGGCATAAGCCTATTTTTCAACGTTATGATAGCGTAGTTCGACATCCTTCAGGGGGGTGCTCATGAAGGTGATTGGATGCTCGCTTCCCTCTTCATCCTTTTGTGTCAAGATGCTGGCACAAGAATGATATGAAGCAAAGGAGTATACATAGAAAGGCTTTAGGTAATTAGGGCTGACCAGCATAGGGGCATCAGCAATTGCTTTCTTGATCTCCCCAAAATCTTGCTTTGCTTTAGGAGTCCACTCAACCTTGGTGTCTTGCTTTAGCATGGTATTGAGCGGTTTGACTATTTCTGTGAAGCCGGTAATGAACTTGCAGACAAAGTTAATCTTTCCGAAAAAATATTTCAATTCTTTTTTGCTGCCAGGCAGTTGGATTTTCATGATGGATTGGATACATTCGGGGTCAATATAAATTCTCTGTTCTGACAAGACATGCCCAAGGAGCTTCCCTTGAGTGAACCCGAAGATGCACTTCTTCGGGTTAAGGGAAACCCCAAATGCGCAGCACCTCTCAAAGAATTTGCATAAGTCAGTGATGTGATCACCCTATTGTTTTGAAAATACTATTAAATCATCCATGTAGATGATTATGCACTTGCCAATCAGGTCCTTGAATGCAATATCCATGGCGCGCTAGAAAATGGCGCCAACGTTGATGAGCCCAAACGAGATTCTTCTATACGTGAATGTTCCCCACTTGGTGGTGAATGTTGTCTTATGTCGATCTTTGTACTGCACCATGACCTGGTTATATCCCGAATATCTGTCCAGGAAGGACATCATCTAGGAACCGTTTACTACCTGTAACACCTTGTCCAATGAGGGTAGAGGGTAGTTATCTTTCTCCGAGGCCTGATTAAGGTTGCATAAGTCCAGGCACAATTTGATTTCCCCATTTTTCTTTCTGATAGGAACCAAGTTCGCTACCCGTGTAGAGTGTCTAACCAGAAAGATGATCCTGGCTGACAACAACTTTTGCACTTCCTTATATATTATTGGTTCCAATAAAACATTGACAGGGCATTGCCGCTGCCAGAACAGTTTTGTATCTAGTCTGAGAGGGATAGTGTGTGTGATACTCAACATGTCATATGTCTTGAGATCGTCATAGCTCAAGGCGATGATGTCGTGATACTTTCTCAGGGCCTCAATTATCCATTTTTTATCTTCATGGGTGCACACCTTACCTATGAACATGTTCTTGGTGTTTCCATCCGTACTTAGATTGTAAGTGTCACATTGGCCGCTAATGGTATCTTTTTTAGCTTGTTGATCTTGGTCTCTGATTTGATTAAGGTCAAAGATTCGCTCCAATTGAACCATTCCCCTAGGGATGGTGTTGGTTTTCAGGTTGATGATCCCTTCTATATCCAGGTCCACCTCTTGGGGTTCGACTTCATTGATATCTGTGTAGTGAACACATCCGAACTATGATGAAGTCCAGAATATGCTTGTCGTCATTGAATACCTGGAAATTAGCTACATTATTTGGCATTGATGGGACGGAGGTGAGTTCCACCATGAATCTTCTGAGGCCAGATAGGGATAATGGTTGCAGCGTGCTTGCTGCCTATGCTAAGGCATTGGCAGTATGATTCTAAGCACGCAGAATCAACTAAATGTTGAATGCATCCAACCCTTCCAGCAAATCCCATATGTGGTGTCGGTAGTTAGTGAGTCTTCAATCATACAGCTTCCTGACCTGTTTTATGACTAACTCTGAATCTCCATACACTTGGAGCATTTTGACATCCTTTCTCAACACCATTAAGAGGCCCAAGACCAACGCTTCGTACTCTGCCATGTTGTTAGTACAATAAAACTAGAGTCTATGAGCATAAAAGTATGATTTACCTTTGAGACTCATCAATTCGAAACCTACCCCAGTTTCGTGCTTGGATTTAGAACCGTCAAAACGTAGCGTCCAGAATCCAGGAGAATCCTTGAGTGTAGGGCTGAAAAATCCAACCTTGACCTTCAGTGGGGGCTACATTTCAGTGACCGCTTTGGGCACCACAAGGATGGAACATGTTCGCTCACTTGATGCAAATCATGTTTTCTTCTTCGGAGTAGCCTATTTTTTAACATGTTCAATTGTTGTTTGGCACAAGCAGCAGTCAAATTCTGAGTGAGCGACATTGTGCACCCGACACCAGTTAGGGAGCAAGAGTTCCTAGAAGTTCATTCGAGTTCACAAACTGAGCTAGTCACGCACACATTTCTCCATGAAATCCTAGAAACCATCGAGCAGTCCCAGACTATCATTCTCTCCCAGCTCTTCATCATTGGATTTGATGAGCGCTTCAGTGCTCTGAGAAGCATTGTTCAAATTAGCAGGCGGGTTGCATAGTACAAGGAAGACCTTGCTCGTTCCCTCGTCTTCAGGGTATTCCTGTCCATTCTGATATGACACTGGAGAATAATTCTCCAAACCTGTTTCAGCATACAACACCTCGTTCGTGTTGTTGTACTTAGTAATCATAAATTTCATCTATGGTTCTCTATCAATCCGAATCTGATTGGGAATTCCCTTCCATGGTAGCCACATGTGCGAGTAGTCAGTCACGGTGTATTTGTTCAATGCCCTCATAAAATCCCTATCTAGGATTATACCATAGGTATCCGGGATATTAGCCACCTGTATGTCAATAGTTTGTTGGATCTAGGGGTTGGCAGCAACCTGCATGGGTATTCTATTAATTTCCCCTACTATGCTAATTTTGGTCTTGTCAAGTTGTGTCACCTTTCATCGGAAGGGAGTTGGCGTTATCCCAAGTGCCTTGCACATGCTCAGGGGCATGACATTAGCTGATGCTCCTGAATCAATCAAGCAATTGTCGAGGTTCTTCCCGAACACACGGATGGTGGTGAGAAAGGGAGGAGTCTCGAATTTCCCTTGAAACGTCCACCTGAGTGACTTGGCCTTTATCTTTTTCGCTGCCCTTATTTTGGGTTGGTGTCTGATTAGCTACCCTGTCAAGCTGCTTGTTTGTCTGCTGACCTACTGGCGGGTCAGCCTTACTGTTAAATATTTTCCTAACAACCAGTTCAATTGGCTGATCGTTAAAGGAGACCTTCTTTACCAGAGTTTCTTGAGCTGGCCCCTGTGACGAAGTGCCATTTATCATTCTGAAAAAGGTATTCCAGATAGCAGGCACCTTTAAAAGTTCAAAAGCCGACACGCTTAGCTTCACCTTTTTGAATTCCTCAGCAATATACTTCCCCATTTGCTCAATCTCTTGATCATGGGAAACGTTTTGGGAGGAGCTAGTGGTTTGACTTTGGTTGTTGTTTTGTTGTTTATTTCTGCTGAGATATCACACAAGTGTATGGGGAAAACCCGGATTATAATTTGCATTCAGATCGGGAGGGGCACTGAAATTGTTTGGCGGGGTGGAGGTCGTAAAAGGACCCCCAACACGACCTCCAGCTTGCCTATTTATAAGGTCGTAAGGGGTAGTCTGCTAGTGAAACATTTGGACTTCATCCTCCCTAAGCTCTTCTTCGTCATCCTTAGGACCATTATCTATTGAATCAAAAAGCTGAGCTAAAGGAATTTCAAAACTTACCTCTTATGCCTTGTCGTCATTGTTGTTGGGATCGACATCCTCTAGCTCTAGTGTGTTGCATTCCTCCCTCAAGAAGGGAGTCTGGTTTAGCACCAACACCGAGGAATCGTATGGATCGGATGGGACAATGTCCCTGCATCCCGAACTATCAACTACATTTTGAACCTCTACTTGGAAAATCTCGGTGGCAGTTTGGAATTATGGACAATCTAGTTCAGAATGGTGGCTCGTTTTGTGAATATGACACCATCTAGACAACGCAACCTCTGCCAAATAGACTCCACTTGTGGGGTTTTCATTGTTGTTGTTGTTGGGCTGGTCAAGAGGCGTGGGAACACCACCATTGTTGGGGTGTGTATTCCACATCCGATTTTGCCTTTGAAAGGGCCTTCTGTCGAAGTTCTGGCCTGAATTCTAATTTCTGTTATAATTCTGCCCCGATGACGTACTAACATTGTGATTGTCCTGGCTTTCTCGTTGATCTTTGCTTTCCCTATTAAGGTTAGCCTGGATACTCTTTTGTGACGCCTGCAGTTGGTTGTTTTGATTCCTCAGGTGTGTTATTTCAATTGATATCTTCTTGATCATTTATGTGAGCTCGTCAATTCTATCATTTTCAACATTGTTTGATTGCGGTGCAGTGTTCTGAAGGAACACGGGCTGTGCCACCGGCTAATTTTCATGAGCGGGTGGGAATTTTGCTGCTTGAAGGTACACAAGCACCTGGGATTGTTGAGGATGTGACTATTGTTCCTGGGCTAGCAAGTAGTGAGGTACTGGATATGCCTAGTTCATCGGTTGCCCCGGATGCAGAACCATAGGTAGTTGCGGCACTGGATTTAGAAAAGGCGTTTGATGCTGCAAGGCTTATGTGAGTCCCTATATTTGCGTCGAATGTGCAGTTTGCCCAAGAGAAGGCAATGGAATGGATATATTCTGCCCTAAATCTATGCTGACAATAATAGCTTCAGCGTATGCATCGACCAACCTAGCGAGTGGCGGTCTCATTTTTTTTACCAAGGCTGAAGTGAGGTTGTCCAACACTACATAGTAAACAAGCTGGACATCAACATCATTGAAAACGTACGGGGCTTGCAGCCGAGTATATGCTATGTGGAAACAGTCATTGAATGAGCTGATTGGTTCATTGATTTCCCTTTGAACCGACATGAAGTGTCGATACGAATCAGCGGCGCTGACAGGGGTCTTGAACTTCTGCAGAAATGCACTCTTCAAAAGATCTCATGTGTTGATAGTTTTGGCTGGCAGGTTGATGTATTAATAGAAGCCCTCCTCCCCTAATGAGTAAGGAAATAGCCTACAAGCTACATCCTCGTATATGATCTGCATAGTCTTTAGGGCAATTTCGAAGATCTTGACATGCTCTTCGGTTGTCTTCTGTAGATCCCGGGAGTTGAACTTCGTGGATAAATTCTCAGGATTCTTTGGCATATCATGGTAGAGGTTGAAAGTGAGAGGAGACGGGTTATTACCTAGCCATGCCATTGGGAAAGGTGGTGGAGGTGGTTGCACCAGATTGGTCTGTGTCTATAATGGGATGGCAGCAACAGATGAGAGAGCAGTAGGGCTAGTGATTGTGTTTGGCTGAAAGGCAGTGCTCAGCCCAGATGGAGTGGTAACCTGGAAGGTTGTATGGATCGAATGAGCAGAAGATGTTGCTAACCTCTGTGAAGGTGGAGGAGATGGGTATGAAAGAGCAATGAGCTGCTCCGACGAATCGGTGATAGATGGTTCCCCTTGTTTAGCTCTTTTAGCTTGGACAGGGGGCTATAATTCATGTAACTCTCCTTTTTTTGGTGTAGACCTCAAAACTCGGTGGAATCTTTTAGGGGAGAATGACCCAATTCGATCCAGCTTTACCTCTCAGAGCCCTCCTTCTAGCACTAGTTCTATTGATGGTGTTTTTATGCTCTTCACAACACAGGTAATACGTAGGTGCATTACCTCTCTTGAAAGACAATCTTCCACAATCAAATTGCAGAACACTATCCCAAGGTCTCTCAGGTGTCAGGCTATGACAATGCTTGGGATAAATTAGTTGTTTGATGTGATTTTGCTAGAATCACATGGCGGTATTACATGGTCAAAGCTATAGGAGAATTGGGTCGATGAATGGAGTTTTGTGGATACGAAATTACTATACCTTGCTACAGGTTCAGGCAACAGTCCTAGTCTCCATTGTTTCATCAAATTTGGCTTTACAATGTGGAATGAACCTTAGCACAAGTTGTTTCTAAAAAAAAAAGAAAAAAGGATAAGGAAGAAGGATGGTTCCTGGACCTACAACTACTGATGAACAGTGATCATGGAGGTCCCTGCTATGGACAGTTTCCTTAAACAGAATTTCACTTAATCTAAATTCTCACAATATCATGAAATCTATGCTATCTTCTAAGGACTGTAGATATTCATCATTCATTCGCCATGGAAATGTGAATAAAGATAAACTTTAATGAGCAGAAATGAAATTAAAGTCTAGGCTAACTTTACACAGTCATCTACCAGCAACAAATGACCAAAAGTATGGACAAGGAAAGCATACACACAGCAGTGATCTTCACAACCAGAGACATCATATCAAATCTACCAAAGCTAACTAAGGAAACTAAATCAGCAAAGTAACTTGAAGCAAAGTTTTAACTAAAGGGAGAAGAATCATGAAACATGTGGAGAAAGCCAGAAATACACCAGAAATGACTATATTTTCTATTATAATTTCAGCAGCATGTCTTTACAACAACTCAACTCTCTTAAAATGAGAGGACGAGAGCCCTATTTATAGTTTTCAAAAAACAAAATGAGTGGCCAAGATTCGATTCTATTGTGTGGCCAAGATTCACTTTACACTAGAGTTTCACCTACCCCCAAATATATTACATTTATAAATCAATTCTTGTCTTTTCCCTTTTTCATCATCTAATGACAACACTGTAGCAATTTTGTCTTTTAGCAACTTGCCCTCTGTTGTAGCTATTCATTAAGGAATTCTTCGTAGATGACTGGATTGCCTTCACGCTTCTTCAGCACTGCATACTCCATAAAGCTCAATATTAGTGCCTGGAGCTTATCCATCTCCATGATATCTGATCGCAGCACTTGGTAGCTCCATTCCTGGGAATTGCTAACAAGCTTTTTCCAATCATCATCATTTTTGGCAGCACTATCTCTGAAGAGTTCTGATTGCACGAAGGCTCGGGCCACAAAACTCATGACCTCAGTGGTACTCGGCCAACTCCCTTTCTGAATACCCCACACATTGGGAGGTATGAATCTTGTACATTCCTTGACCGAGCCCAATGGGGTAGGGTGTGCCTACCAGATGCTTGCTACTCAAGATGTTATGAATGTGCCTCAATTGCCAAGTTAGCTCCAATAATATAATCCGGTCATTGGGGTATCGGGGCAGCTTGTTTGGTCTTTCTGTAAATCCCTAGGCGTAGATGTATGGGAACTTTGGAAATTGAATGTAAAGGAAGGTATATTGCCTAAGGAGGGCTCTGGCACTATGTGAAACTCTTCTCTGAAAGTCGCCTCCTAGGGATCAGATGATGTGGGCGATGAACGCATCGTTCACCCAGTAATAATCTTTCTTGAAATTTTGGAACTGCAGTTGAGGGTACTTATCATATGGCTTGGGCTCTACCCCTGATGCCTTACTAGGTACCACAATCAATCCCTGATAGTGTCAGTGGTCCGCGAGGGAGTACACTAGGTAGGAAGTCATGAAGAACTTGGAGGTCTTCTTTACAGTCATAAATTATTCATGAAAGCAGTCACTAATTATCTCTTCCCAATAGAAGGCGACGCCATCACTGTGAAGAATCTGCTCCACAAAATAGAACATCCATTCCTCGAAGTAAACCGCAGCAGGGAGGCCCATCACTTAGCTCAACAAAGTTATGAGGTCATGGTAATCCTCGAAGAAATCACTGCGATAAAGTTCCCGAGGGAGCTTGCCAGTGCTACCTCGCTTATCCTTCAACCAGTATTGATTGATTAATTTCTTGCACCTCAATGGATCCTACTCTCATAGTTCTTTGCATTCCTCCATGGTGGGGGTCTCCATGCTCTTGAAGGCAAGAATATGGAAAGTTGCTATTATACTCAACGGGGACATGTTTGCAAGGATGTTTCCATTCTGGTCCACTATAGTTCGGGTCTCCTACTGATATGCTTCCACGCATGCCATTACCAGTTTTGTGGCCACCAAGGCAAGCAGGAAGCCTGCAGCTTTGGCAATTCCGCTGCTCCTTATCAATTTTGCATTCTCTATTTTGGGGTTCACCCTGACCCTTTGTATAAATTCGTCAACATCAACCTGGCCGATGTTGGTATATGTGACATCTCTCTAGAGAGTGGTGACTCTGGATTGTAAGGGGACCCCTTGAAATTTATACTTCATCAAATCCTTATCCTCCTTGCCTCGAGGTGTTTTGGCTATTCCTTTCCCCTTTTCCTTGGAGGCACCAGAAGTTTCAGTACCAGATTCCATAAATCCTGCACAAAAGATGTGAATCAATAACAATAAACATGAACCAATGGTCCCAGACAAGCTCTCACACATCAAAGTTAGCCTTGTAATCATCATTCATATCCAATAATCACATAACACTTGATACTTCATCGCTTAGAAAGCAAGATAGACAAACTGGGTTCCCAGGGCCAGAATTCCTTTGGCAGAATGCCGCTTGGAAGGGAAAATTAAGGATGAAACTCCCAAAGGTATTTTCCAGAGTTGGATTTGGTCAATTGAAGTTGTCGTGAAGGAAGACCTAATTATAGCAAGTGGGTCGAAATCCATTTTGGATTTGGAGGTCATTTGAGCCTTCAATTGGAAGTTTGGGCATCAGATGTAGGACAAACATTTGAAATAGCGTAGGGGGAACGAAACTCCAGGCGGAGGAATCCGGGTCTCGGATTGCTGTCACCGGGAAGCTGCTATGGGTCAACCGTTCAGAACGGTGAAATGGATGCGGCAATCCAGGTGAGGAATTCCAAAGGGCAATCTCCGAAGACAGTTTAAGGATTTGGGAAACCAGACAATGAATAGTGGGTCGGGACTCGAAGGTCGGAAAGTCACTCAAAATTCGTCGTTCAAAACGGTGACAGTGGAACAAAATTTCGAGGGTCGGGATCCAAAAGAGGTTTGATGTCAGATGTTTTCTTTGATTTTAGTCTCGGTGAGGAGTGAACCTGGGTCCGGGACTCGGAAGGACGTCCCAGGACGGTCGTGTAAAACAGCAAAAGCGACACGGAATTTCAGGGACAGAATTTCGAAGGTCGGGGTCCGGATAACACTTGGATGCTAGATGATTCAGGTAAGTTTGAAATGGAGGATGAAGCGTCAGGGCCCGGGAGTCGGGAAGTCATCTACCCATTTCCATTTAGAACAGCGAACTCAAGACCAAATATCGAAGACGGAGCCCCGGATAGCGAAGTTCGGCTTGATTGCGGACGTTGGTTTCTTCTCTGAATTTGGGAATCGAACATCATGTAATCGAGGTCCGAGGTCCGAGAGGACGCTCGGTACAGGCCGTCAGAATGATGAAATTAGGACGGAATTTCAAGAGGGGAACTCCGAGTGTCTGATCCCGAGGACAATTTGCTTCCCTTTGCCAATTTTGACTTCAATGAAGTTTCGACACGGACACCGCGTGGGCGGGGTCCGGAGGTCGGAAAGACACCCGGGGAGGGCCTTTTGAATGACGGGAGCGACACAGAAACCCGCGATGGGAAATCTCGAGGCCAGGGTCTGAGACAAATTTGGGCATGCAAAATCTTTGAAGTTTAGCTTTGAGATTCGCGAACTGCCGTGGGAAGGCTCGGGCTCGGAAGATGCAAGCGATTGTTTCGAAGAATGGTTGCGGCGAGGTTAAGTTCCGGATTGAGTTTCAAGGCATTGAACAATGGATTTTTTTCATTTTTCAACATATGGGTTTTTAGGGGAGGGCACTGTTGATGGTGTTTTCATGCACTTCTCAACACAGGTAATGTGTAGGTGCATTACCTCTATTGAAAGACAATCTTCCACAATCAAATTGCAGAACACTATCCCAAGGTCTCTTGGATGTCAGATCTTGATAGTGCTTGGAATATTTCAGTTGTTTATGTGATTTGTTGGAATCACAAGGTGGACTTACGAATGAGTTACAAAGCAGGGAAGTTGGATCTGCAAATGGAGTTCTTAAGATGGGAAAGTTGTTGAGTGTTTGCTGCAGGTTCAAATAGCAGTTTGGAACTCCATTTCAACATCAGATTTAGCTTTACAATGTGCAATGAACCTTGCCTAAGGTTACTTATTAAGAAAAAAGGAAAAAGAGCAGGGAAGAGAAAAGGTTCCTGGATCTGAAACTATGAATGAATAGTGATCATGGAGGCTGCTACAGTAGACAAACTCCCTAAACTAGGTTTTGCTTGGCCAAGAGAATCCTACAGTTACACAAAACCAGTACAATCTTCTAAGAACTGCAGATTTTTAGTTTGCATACACACATCATGAACATGCAAATGAACTAAGTTACAGCAATCAAATAAAAAAAGCCCAGGCTAACTTTGCACAATAACTTGTCATCAACAAGTGCCAAAAGTATGGGCTGAAAGCTCATCAAATACTATAACAACAATCACCAAAACCACTTCCATTCAAGAAACTACAACTAAAACTAACTTGGAAGGTAGAACCATGCACACATAATGAGCAAACTCAAAAGGTAACACCCATAGATCATGCAATGCTACTTTCTATTGTTGCAGAATGTTTTTACAACAGCTCTCCAACCCCTACAAATGAGGGGAAGACCCCTATTTATAGTTTACCAAATCCCAAATGAATGGCTATGATTGAGTTATATTGTGTGGCCCAGATTCAATTACATTAGGGCTTCACCTACCCCACAATATTCAGTAATTTAAAATACATCTTTTTCTTTTCCCTATTCTGTCCTGTAGTGGTCAGTCACTATAGCAGTTTTGTCTTCTAGCTGATTTCCCTTTTACTGTAGCTAAAACTGCCTGAAAGATGCCTTCTTCCTGATGGAATTGTAGCATTATTCATTGGATCAAATGGTTCTATCGACGAACCTATGGTAGGCTTCTTGAAACCAGAAATGAGAGGCCGAAATGCTGTTCTGGAAATGCTGTTTTGAAACGGCCGCGAGAGCATGGAGCTCTGGATGGTACTTCCCGGATGCAAATTTGGAATTTCAAAAGCCAGGGGAGGATAAGACCCCATTTTAGCATCTGGGTAGAAGTCCATTTTTGATTTTGAGATGCGCTAGTACATTCCAGAAACATGAGCCCGGAATGCCACTATAGGAATGATGTTTTGAAATGGCCGCGAGAGCACGGAACTCCGGATGGTACTTCTTGGATGCAAATTTGGAATTTGAAAAGCCAAGGGAGGATAAGACCCCATTTTAGCATTTGGGTCAAAGTCCGTTTTTAATTTTGAGATACGCTAGTACATTCCAAAAACATGAGCCCGGAATGATGCTATAGGAATGTTGTTTTGAAACGACCGCGAGAGCACGGAACTCTGGATGGTACTTCTCGGATGAAAATTTGGAATTTGAAAAGCCAGGGGAGGATAAGACCCCATTTTAGCATCTGGGTCAAAGTCCATTTCTGATTTGGAGGTGTGCTAGTACGTTCCGGAAACATGAGCCTAGAATGCCACTATAGGAATGTTGTTTTGAAACGGTCGCGAGAGCACGGAACTTCGGATGGTACTTCCCGGATGCAAATTTGGAATTTGAAAAGCCAGGGGAGGATAAGACCCCATTTTAGCATCTGGGTCGAAATCCATTTCTAATTTGGAGGTGTGCTAGTACATTCCGAAAACATGAGCCCGGAATGCCGCTGTAGGAATGCTGGTTTGAAACGGCCGCAGAGCACGAAACTCCGGATGGTACTTCCCGGATGCAAATTTGGAATTTGAAAAGCTAAGAGAGGATAAGACCCCATTTTAGCATTTGGGTCGAAGTCCGTTTTTGATTTGGAGGTGCGTTAGTACGTTATGAAAACATGAGCTCAGAATGCCGCTGTAGGAATGTTGTTTTGAAATGGCCGCGAGAGCACGGAACTCTGGATGGTACTTCCCGGATGCAAATTTGGAGTTTCAAAATCCAAGGGAGGATAAGACCCCATTTTAGCATCTAGGTCGAAGTCCGTTTCTGATTTGGAGGTGCGCTAGTATGTTCCGGAAACATGAGCCCGAAATGCCGCTATAGGAATGTTGTTTTGAAATGGCCGCGAGAGCACAGAACTCTGGATGGTACTTCCTGGATGCAAATTTGGAATTTGAAAAGCTAGGGGAGGATGAGACCCCATTTTATCATCTAGGTCGAAGTCCATTTTTTATTTTGAGATGCGCTAGTACGTTCTAGAAACATGAGCTCGGAATGCCACTGTAGGAATGTTGTTTTGAAATGGTGCTGCAGAAATACAGTTTTGGAATTTTCAAAACTTGTTGAAATTTAATAAAACCTTGTCGGTTCACTTAGGCACCACAAAAACATCCAAAATCCATAGGAAATCTATCCCTAAAGTCAAAGAATAAAGGAAAAAGCGAATCGAGCGAGCAAGCGGGGGTGAAGCCTGAAAAACCCAAGACTTAGCCATTCTTTATTTAGGGGGAAAAATATGGTCAACAAAAAATGAGACTTTGAAGGGCACATTGACCAACTAGGACAACAAAATGAGGGACACACAAAATGAGATAGGAGCAAAGAAGCTCGTCGGGAGAGAAAAAGAGGGTCCCTGCCTATGGTGGGGCGTGTGTGCAAAATATGCACAACAGGCACCAATTTGCCAGTTTTGAACCCAACTTTACGTTTTGCATTGCTTAAGACTCAAAAATTCACAAAATAAAGGACAAGGCGCACGGATGGCAGGTGTACCTCAAGATCTCGAAGAAGTAGGCTACCGAATGTGCGGGAGACGTCGGAAAAAGAACTCGGATTGTGGGGTGAAAAATGTCAAACGCCCTGGAGCTCCACAAATTTTCTATCACTTGGTCAGTTGATAATGACGGTCAAAAAATTTGTTTAAATAGCCAAAATGACCATTAAACAACAATAAATTCCTCCGTACAATGACAATTTGGTGGCTTCAAATTGCAAACGACGACATGCGACCCGGAGTCCGGCAGCCGGGAAGACGTCTAGCCGCGGCTGTCAGGATGACAAAGTTCAAACAGAATTCCAGACGCGGAGATCCGGGGTTCGGAATGACGCCGCGCCGCTACCGTTTGAAACGGCAGAACCAGGACGGAAATCCGAAAGGGGAAACCCGAGTGTCCGAGCTCGGAGAGTGTAGTGGATGCTAGAAAGACATTCTGACAAGGGAAACCTGAATTGACCCCATATTTAGCATTTTTAAAGGGGGCGACTTTGGTCAAGCTTAAAATATAACTTTGGAGAACATGCCAACCCTTTAGGGCACATAAATGGGTATGAAAAATGAGGCAAAACAAAAGGACCCGACAATCAAAAGAGAGAAGAGAGGGTCCTCGTTCCGAACGGGGTGTGTGTGCAAAAGGCACAACAAACTCATCATGCCACACATTTTTATTTTTAGATCGACTCGTATTTGCAATAGACTCAATGAAACTAGCAACAATAGATGTTAGAGTAATAAATTCATCACCTAATTAATTAATTAGGTCACTTTATGCTTTATTACACTTAAGCTAAACTTAGGAGTGCTTTTATTTTATTATTGGCTTTTATTAATTAGTTGTTTTTTGCATGATTAAAGCTTCTAATATTAAAACATGTTGTCTCATTCATTTGTATGAGGACACTTGTCATGTTCTAATCTAACCCTAATCTAGGGTTAGCTTTCATCCTTTTCATAAGGATTCATTCATTGTAATTGAAATTCATTTCTCTACGGAAACATATTGAATGCAGTAGTTGTTCACATAATGCATATTTGATGTTTTATCAGATCTGAGTTGTTGAGAAATAATATCTTGCTTATTTCTTCATAGTGTGATAGGTTTATCATTGCATGTGATTCTTGGAGTTATGGGAGTACATACATCTACTCTAACATAGTATCAGAGCATCAAATCAATAGTTGCCTTGTCTACTTTTCTGAAAAATCAACTCATGCATTAATATATGTGATTTGTGGTCAAATTTTGAGCATTCCATTGAATCTAGAGCTACTAGAATAGTTAGGTTTGCCTTTCGTTTCATCAAAAAAGGCCTTTGTTTGTTAGATCTACGAGGCTTTGAAGTTTATAAGGGTTTCTAGATCTAGAGGATACCTACAATTTTGGAGCGTTTTGAGCCCAAACGGACCTCACCATCACATTCAGAGTGCCCAAAAACCCAAAAATTGACTGTCAAATTGTCGAAATTAGACATAGTGACTCCAGGGGGCAATTTTTTTCATTTATGGGTTCGTACAACCTGGTACAACACACAATCCAAGAAAAATAATAAAAAAACAGTGTTATGGGCGCTGTCGTCAGTAAACTGCTAGTGGTTAACTACTAGCGGTTAATGCTAGCGGCTAGCCAAACTACCGAGCTTAACCCCCAAACCCTTTTGGAGCAGTTTTGGCATTTTGGCCATAACTTTTGCATACAAACTTAGTTTTTCGAAAACAAAATATCATTGTAAAGCTGGTTCCAAGACCATTCTAGTAGTGTAGGTTTTATTAATTGGTTTTTCTATTTGCTACATTTTGATTTCAGTCAAAGTCAAATCATTATTTTCGCATTTATGGGGGCATATCTTATGCATACGAACTCCATTTTCAAAAAAGAATAGGTGTTGGAAAGGTCTTCTAGTGCTATTTCCAGATCTATATATTTATTCTTCAGAAAACTTACCAGGTATATTTTATTCATCTTTTTGTGTTATCATAGTTTTCTTAATTACTTGGACGTCTTAACACTTGGTAACCTCTTGTTTGCATCATTTGGCTCTATTCCATTTGATCTACATGCAATAAGGTCAATTTTCTCAAATTATTTAATTTGAAGAGTTATCGTGGGTTTTACTACTCACCCTTCAGTTGTAATCCTAGAACGAGGTAATTATGAGTCATGGGCAAAGGGCATACTTACACATTATAAGTGGCTTAATGTTTTGCCTTATTTGTATGATCTCATACCTGAACCAGCCACTCCAGGGGGAAAATTAGCTTGGGATATCACTAGAGACCACATAGTAAGACTTATATTGTCTAGTGTTGATAATGACACTATGTGGGTTGTATCAGACATTGATTATGCCCACCCACTTTGGACACACCTTTGGGAGATCTATGGAGACCCCAATCTCTCTCCATTCCCAGAGGATACTACTTCATATTGTCTCTTACCCATTGCTTGGAGAGAGAATATACCCTTTGATCATGATACTTTAGAGGAGCTTGAGTATTTAGACATTCTTGCATGTTTCAATGGATCAAAGGCTTGTCTCATAGTTCTAACTCTTCAAACTAAGATTACACATATATCATTTGTTGTTCTTGATGACATCAGTATTGCCATATTGGCCCCTATAGATTCAGTTCAACATCATGACCATCTTGGTCATTCATTATCTTCTACATCATTGGATTCTTATCTTGCAGACACATTCTTGTTTGTTGAGTCTCACATTGTAGATCCTGAGGATTATTTTGAGGACATACATCTCCTCTACCTTGATAGTCAAGTTATCATTGTACGCCCACTATTATCCATGCATTTAGAGGTTACATTTCAGAATTCTCCACATCGGTTTGGATTTGGCATCATATGTTTCAGTTCAGACAGAGAGATTCTTTAGCATCCTATCATGGCACACATCTTGAGATAGATTGGTTCATCACTCTTCACAGGATTTCTTCGGCATCATCCTTTGGATCCATTTCTTCCCAAGGGGAGGAATGTTATTTTCCACTTCAGGATCTCTTTTTGGATTCTACATCAGGCATCTACCATTGCGATAAGAGTTTCTTCATTGTGGGGGGACCTTGTTGTCTCTTTCTATCTCTCTTATGGAAAGCATTGCATATGTAATTATATGCTAGAATTTGTCTATGGGGGGTATCATGTAATCCACCTCCTATCCTTCTTTTATTAGTGCATTGCATTCTTTTATTTTCTCTCTTTTGGGGGGGAGGTTTATTCCCATGTGGTTTTCTCCCTTTCTCCTTTTGTGAGAGATTAGTATGTTGTACATGGGTACCTCATCAACTATTAGGGCGGGACCCATTCATGTATTTATTTATCATAGTTTAGTTTCTCCCTAGTTCATCTTAAGGGGGGGTGTTAGAGTAATAAATTCATCACCTAATTAATTAATTAGGCCACTTTATGCTTTATTATACTTAAGCTAAACTTAGGAGTGCTTTTATTTTATTATTAGCTTTTATTAATTAGTTGTTTTTTGCATGATTAAAGCTTCTAATATTAGAACATGTTGTCTCATTCATTCCTATGAGGACACTTGTCATGTTCTAATCTAACCCTAATCTAGGGTTAGCTTTCATCCTTTTCATAAGGATTCATTCATTGTAATTGAAATTCATTTCTTTACGACATCATATTCAATGCGACAGTTGTTCACATAATGCATATTTGATGTTTTATTAGATCTGAGTTGTTGAGCAATAATATCTTGCTTATTTCTTCATATTGTGATAGGTTTATCATTGCAGGTGATTCTTGGAGCTATGAGAGTACATACATCTACTCTAATAGTAAATATAGTATGTTTAAGTGATTCATCTTTTCTTTTTGGTTTCACAAAAATGCCTAACTTTTACATTACTTTTCTCATTTTCCACATTCTCATCAATTACATCATGAGTTGACATTGAAAAGATGTTTTTTCTTGATAAAAAAATTGTTTGTATAATTTATTGACATGTGTTCTTATTTATCTCCAAATAATCTTACCAAGAAGATTATCCAAAACAATACTTTCAATTTTTTTATAAATATTTTCATTTTCAACAACACTTTCATTTTCATTTTCAACAACAAAAAGGTTTTCATTTTCTACTAGTTGTCTATGAATAGAATCGATCTCAACATTGTTATATCCAATTTCTTTTAAATCATCTAGAATTGCATTTTCCATATCATTCAAAGGTGGATCTGAAAACGTACCTAGATTCATGCCTATTGTCACATTCTCCATAGCATTGAAAAGTGGATTTGAAGACATACTAGGATTAGTTTCTATAATTGTATTATCTTCCACATTCACCTCTTGCAAATTTGCATCATCTACATTCATGGTCTCTTCAATGTTTTTATGTTTAATAGTCATGGAACTAGATGCTTCAACATTATTCATTGTTTGAATCCTCATTCTTCTATCTCTTTGTATTTTTTCCTCCTCTCTCTTTTCTTGAATTTCTTTAGGGGTCAATACTTTCCTATCTTTCCTCTTTTGATGATGTTGTGATTCCATGATTATAAAATTATGAAGTTCAAATAAATTTCAATAGTAAAAGTCTCTTTTTTATTCCTCCTTCAAATGAGTAGAAAATGAACACAATTCCACTCCAAAATTGTCCCAATGTTGCCTCCTTTCAAAATTCAAATCAAATTGCAAGTTCAAGAGCCTATAGGGGACAAGATTTAATAAATAAAAGAATTAGTTGCTATCGATTGTACATTGTCAAGTTGCAAAATTGACAGTAATATTTTAGCAATAAAAATTTAAAAAATGGTAAAAAACAATAAAGCAAACAAGATCTCGTTTAGGAAACGAGGCTCGTTCCCAAAGTGGGATCCCATTTCTTAAAATTTGAATTGTGGGTTGGGTTTGTGCTTTGGTTTTCGATTTGGGAAAAGGCTTGGGGACTTGAACCTAAGCTTTGGACTTGCTTTGACCTGCAACTTGAAGGCCATGTCAATATCACAAGAAAAAGAGTGACTTTGGACATATGTCTGAAGACCTTTTTTGTATAATGTTTTGACGAAATTAAAACCCATTATAGATGGGATTGTGTAGATTCCAAATATGTATTTTTTTTTACAATTGTATTATTTTTTCTATTTTTCAAATAATTTTTGATGGTACTGGTCCATAAACTTTAAATATCAAAGTTTTTTAATATTTAATAACTTTTTATTAAAATAATTTTTTGAGAAACAAATTATACATTCACATTCTTCAACAATTCTTTTCAATTTGAAAAAAATAAAAAATAAAAAAGTTTAGGTCATCTTATGCGTGATGTACATGAGGATTTTTCAAAACAACAAATATGGCCAATAAAAAATTAACAAAAAAAATTACAAAAAAATATCGTGCACATTCTTCAGTGTGTTACAAATCTTTTCCCAAAAGGATTAAAAAAATTACAATTATTTAGGTCAAAATATGGATGGCGTACATGTGCATGGTATGTAAAAAAAGTGACTTTTAAATAGTTGTTTTTAGACACGCCTATTGAAAATCAATTTGTATCAATTGGATATTAAAATAAATTACATATTTAAAAATTAGACTGAGTACTATATTTTATATTACTGAATTTTTTAAAGATTCAAGCTTTAAGTGCTTCAAATTTTTAGGTCAAATGAGACAAATTTTGAAAATCAGAAAAAAAAAAAAATCACTTCCACTTTTTGGCCAAAAAGTGGACTCAACTTCTTGCACACATCCACCAATTCTTTAGCAGTTCACTTTAGGTCTAGGTTCAACTTCACACCCCAAATCAAATTTGAGGGTACAAAGATTAGTTTCACAAATTTAGTTTTGAACTAGAGCAAAGTACAACCAATTAATAGATTTTGAAATATTTATTTAGTCGAATTCTATTTTTTGGGATAAATAATGGCCTTGTGGCTTTTGTACACTATAAAAGAGAATAATACACTATTCACAAAAAAAGGTGGGCAAGGGGTAAAGGCACACCCTTAAAGTCTAAGTGAGGCCAATACCAAACAATAAGATAAACCAAAGTCTAAAAGGGTCAATCCCAAACAATAAGAACCAATTAAGTTATTAGGTGGGAGAGCTACACCATCAAGGGGGTTAGAATAAGCTAATGTGTCCCATACATTAGCGAGGATGGAACCATCAACAATTGATTCCCAATTAATAAGAGAACCCTCCTCTTCTCAATCTTCATTTGTAGGTTGATGAACATGAATACAAGAAATAACTAGATCTATGCAAGAAAACTTGTTAAAATCCGACTAACCATAAACATCACATCCATGAGAATAGATTGATGGTAAACTGGAAGATTGAGACCACTCATGAACAACACATTAACCAATTAATTCTTAACATCTTCAATAATATATTCCTCAAATCTAAAATCTCACTAAATATCACATTTAATTCATTTAAATTCCATAAATATAACTCTACATTTACTCTTCCAATCCTTAACCTTCTAAGATTGTTTAATTATTTGTTCTATAATATTTTTATGTGGGGCATTATTTACTCCCTTGCAATATTATTTAATTGTTTTGAACTAGGACCTTTTGTGTGAAAGGGATTTTTTATTCTCCCTTTTAACTAGAGGGGCTGAAATAACAATGACATTGTAAGGCGTAGATTCATTCCAAGAGCTTGGGATAGAAGCCTCTTAGAGGGAATTTTATTTGTTTCACTTTTGAAAGTACAAATTCTAATTATTGAACGACTAAGCAATCGGATGCCATCTGTCAAGATCAGACGATAAGTTTAGGTCTAGGTAACTGAGCCCCAATGGCCCCTCCATCACATGCCCCCAACACAAACGTCATGCTAAAACCCTAAATGTAATTTTACTTTTCTCTTAATAAACAATTAAAAAACAATAAATCAAAACCTAAAACCCTAGACTATTTCACGGGCAGCGGGGCCTAACGGTCAGCAGCGACTCGTGCAAGTCTAAGTCGGCAAGATCTGCCCGAACTGCCCGGTGGAAAATACCCGTAAACTCCTGCCAAATCCGTAATCTGTGAGTAAAATTGCTAGGGTTTTACAAACCGTAAACGCGAGTAAAGGCTCACGGCTACAAGACCCGAGCTCGAGCCGGACCGAGGAATCCATCGGAGATCTAGCTCGCATTGCGTGCAGATTAGTGTCTGTTAGGCGTCTGAGGAAGTCGCTGGTTTGAATCCCGGTGAAATTTGACGAGTTTTGAGCCCCTTATCGTATTCTGAGGTGGGAGCTGCAGCTTTAATCATGGCGGAGAAGTTATCGGTCAATTTCCTGGTTTTTTGAGGCTCGGCTTTGTCTTCTGAATGGGAGTGAGCGCCTTGGAGGTGCAAGAAGTGCAACGGGGTTGACTGCCGTTGAACCAGGTTTTCGTTATTCGAAACCCTAATGAGAATTACTGTTTTTGTCCATTTTGTTTCATGAATTTAATGGGTTTTGCTTTGCCTTTGTTTTCTTTGGACGGCCATAAGGGCAATATTATTTTTGGTATAGCTTTGTTCTCACGGGGGGTTTTTAACTGTAAAAATGTGTGTTTTAGTTACTCGAGTGGTTCCAGGGTTTGTGCATGGAGGTCGCGGGTTCCAAACTCGCCGCTGGCCTCATGGCCGAGCAAGTTTATCTTTGTCAAGGGGCTTGGAGTTTGCTTGTGGATGTCTTTGTTCAGAGGGCGGTAGAAACTTTGTTTTTTTCCAGTGTTTGCATGAGGATGTTCGACGGCCGTGAAAAGGTGAGTGTTTTTTCTCCGGTCCGAGAATAATTTTGGGTTTCCGTCTTTATCATTACTGAATTTTCTTACAGATTTTTTTCCCTACCCATTTAATGTCAAGAGGATTGCAAGAGGCTTAGTTTAGAGTTTTCATTTGCGAATTTTTTTATTCTTCTTTTTATGAAGTCTGAGTAATGGAGCTTCCTGTTGTACAGTTTTTTTTTTTTCCACGTTGTCGGTTAATTCTGGTTATTTTCAGTTCTTAGTAAGAACAAGAATTGGTGTTTTCACAGTTCTTATTTCTGTAAAAAATTATTTTATGTTTTCGGAGGTCAGTTATAACTCATTTATTGGTTTCTCTTGAAAGATGAGTTCTTATTGTTTTAAGATCTTAAGATTTGTTTGGGAAGCCAGTCTTAAAGTCAGTTTTTTGTTGGCTTTGCTCTTGAAATAATATGCAGGCTAGAGATTCAGTTCTTATTTCTCTAAAATTTTATTTCATGTTTTCGGAGGTCAGTTATAACTCATTTATTGGTTTCTCTGGAAAGATGAGTTCTTATTGTTTTAAGATCTTAAGATTTGTTTGGGAAGCCAGTCTTAAAGTCAGTTTTTTGTTTGCTTTGCTCTTGAAATAATATGCACGCTAGAGATTCCAAGCTCCCACAGTTCATGATGCTTAAGAAAACAAGCTTTGAGAAAAAATTGAATATAAATTTTGCTAAATCTTTTTCTGGGCCAGGTCAGGAATGTTGATTTAATTAATTTTTCTATTCAGTATTTTGTATAAACCTGTTTACTTAGTTTTATTGTATTTTTCTTCATTATATGTTGGTCTCTGAATTTGTTTTCAGTAGTTTCCAAGTATTTAGTTTGTGCTTTTATAGTATTTTCCTTTAATATATATTGGCCTTCGAGTTTGTTTCAGTAGTTTGCAAGTATTGTTGGTTTTCTTAGAGGGGAACAAGCGTGCATATCAAAATTAACTAAACCCCTGCAAACTGGCTTGGTAGCCTGGATTTTCCAGGGATTCGTGTAATGTGGTATTAGTTCCTGTTAGATTCCACAAGTTTTGGTTGTATTTACTTTACAAGGGGGTATTATATAAAAATATGGTTTATAATCTTCAATAATTTTATTTGAGATTTCTTGGTCTACACTGCTTTGTGGGCAGTAGTTTTGTTTGGCTTTGTCCGGTTCTGTTTTATGTTTCAGTATTTTGCTCGTTTGGGGCACTGTTATCAAAAGTGAACGTATATAAATTGAAATAGCTCTTGTAGGCTTGGGATCTGCTTGTATAATTCGTTGCAATGTGAGGGTTTGAATGTCTGCTACATATGACACGGTTAGGTTGGATTTCTGTTGCCTATGCTGTATTAGATTGGATCCTGGTTGCATCCATGTGGCCAAAACAAATATATCTCTACTTCGTTCCTTTATATGCATAAAGTTGTGTAAAGAAGTGTTGGGGTTTGGTTGAATTTCCATGGACAATTGTTTTGTAGTATTTGTTAGATTGGAAGACTTTTGTGAATGGGAAGTGTACTTAGTCGCATATATTGCTTTAAAAGATAGATCTGCTTTGACTATGTTTCTCTACCATTGTTGGTACCTTTTTCTATTATTGATTTGGTGTGAATAGATTATCTCCACTTTTTCCCTTTCTTCTATACCTGCCTTTTGTCTGTAGTGGTAGGGAAAGGGTCAATAGAGTTTGATGTGGACTAATCTTGATTCATGACGGTTAAAAATGTAGGACTGGATTATTTCTGGTTTATGGCTTGAATATTTAAGGCCATGTGATAATGAACTGTTTCTTCAGCTCTTTGACACCCTTTTATTAAAAGAATTTGATTATTACCATTGGGTATTACGCGAGTCTCATGGATCTCTTGCATCTCAAAACCCACATGGTTGTCTTATTATTGGCTGTTATATCTTTATGGTGAGGAACTTTTTCATGCAAGTCCAGACATTTGAATTATGCTGAGTTTTAGTCTCAAATAGCTTTTTCTTTCTTTCTGTGAGTAATGGTACAGGTTGGTTTTGATTCCGGCATGGGTACAGTTGAAACTCAGCTGAAAGGAACAAGTCCCAGGTGATTTGTGGTTCTGATACTTTTGTACGGAATGTGTTTTATTGGATCCAGTTTGCATAGAAATCTGATCCTGACATTTGAACTTCTTACTCTTATGATTTGCAGAATAGATGGGGCGGTGGAATGCTTCTCTACAATAGAGGTGTGCAAGATCTCAAAAATAAATTATCGATGACAGTTTTTTTCTGTATTTGTTTGTATTCTGGAAATCTGCATGTGTTTTTGGCTGAGTCAATGATGCAGAGAGTGACATGACTAGGTGGCTCATATACACTTAATATATTTGATGTGCAGGATTTGACCAAAGATGTAAAGTTCATCAATGGGCCTGACACCAACGCAAGGATCAGTAGTGCCATTAAAATATCTATGGCAGCCACAAGTAAAGATGAAGGTGAGAGTGAAGATGACAAAGATGAAGATGATGAGGATGATGACAACGAAGAAGACCTTGGTGAAGAAGAGGGCGAGGACGATGTGTCTTCTGAAGATGGAGGAGAAGAAAACAATGGTGTTGATGAACCTGAAGGTGGTGGTGGCGATGAAGATGAAGAAGACGATGAGGAAGATGATGCAAATGACAATAATGAAAATAATGGCAGTGATGACGATGAAGATGATGATGATGATGATGATGAGGTAGTTGAGGAAGAGGATGACCATGCAGAAGGGGGTGAAGAGGAAGATGACGAGGGAGAAGATAAAGATGAAAAAGACGACGATGAAGAAGATGAGGAAGATGAAGAATCTCTACACCCTCCTAAGAAGAGGAAGAAATGAAATCTCTTTGTAATGTTCTAGTGAATTTTGTGTAGTCTTTGTTTTTCCTTCTCGTGTCGTTGAATTTAGGATGAATCGGATAGATGAATCAATACAAGCTTTGTTGAAACTAATGTAGAATCTCACGAGCTTTGCTGGAAAAAAAAAGTATTTTTTAATGTGAAATGTCTTTTTAGTTGGTTTGTTGGGTGAGTTGGATGGTGGTTGTGATTTGTCAATCTACTTTATAAAATTGAAATTAGGAGAACTTAAATATCATCGTAATGTTAGAAAGCACTTTCTTTTGAAAATGGAATATAATAAATGAAGAATATCCTTCGTGAAAATGGAGAACCAACTGAAGTGGATCGTGGCAGTTGAGTTTCAGATTCCTGCCTATTCATTCTGATGCTAAAATCTGTGTACTTGCAACTCAGTAAGGGAGATCAGGGGTTTTTATCAGGGTAGAGGGAAGTAGTTGTGCACGTTAACGAGGGATAAAATTAATATTCGCACCTAATAGCCAATGCCAGTCAGTTCCTGATGGTTACCACTGTGGGTGGGAATCAATACCCAGATGATAATCGTGAGGTTCGATGTTTAGATATTTTATTAAATTATACGGACAGCAAATGGAGGGTGGGTATTAAATTTTTTGTTATTATGCCATTTGGCCTAAAGTTATTGTTCGTTCTCTACCAAGAAAACCCGAGCTACACAGCAAAAAGTTTAGTCCAACTCCATATTTTGTTAATCAGAGTCAACAAAAGAGGTTTAATGCCAGAGGTTTAACTTGCATAGGGATTTATCAAAATGGTATTTGAATAATTTAATGGCTATGATTTTAAGATTGGTTTACTCTATGGGCACTGAACAGTAGTTAATATATCTCCATAGAAGTTGTAAGTGAATTCATCTACATGGAAAAACCTTAAATTTTTTATTTCAGTCATTTAGTAAATCAGTTTAATCCTGAAATTGCCATATACCTTATCAGAGGCGTTTATTTTTTTATTTTTTTTTGGCTGTAGAGTCTTTTGTTCATAGGTATTTTATTTTTGTGGGAGGTCGCTTGACCTACACACTTGAGTCTATCTTGTCAAGGAATTCATTGCTGGGATAAGGTAGGTGTTGCATGGGTGAAAAGAGTGACCCCATGACATTATTCTTCTGAGAGATAAGATTGTTATTAGTATTGATAATTATAATTTCTGGTGGGTCTTTTACATATAAAAGATAAAAGATAAGGGATCTCTAAAGAAAAGAGATGATCAATAGTAAATCATTAGGTGGTAAAGAAATTTCTTCCTTACATAAGAAGACAAATTAAAGATCTGTTTTGGATTTTTGTAAGGTAGGTGTTGCATGGGTGAAAAGAGTGAGACCCCATGACATCATTATTTGAAAGATGAGATTGTTATTAATATTGATAATTATAATTTCTGTCGGGTTTTTTACATATGACAAAGATACATATAAAAGATAAAAGAGAATGGACCCCTGAAGAAAAGAGATGACCAATGGTAAATCATTAAGGTTACTTTAAAAAAGGAAAGGGTGTGTATTGGTGGTAAAGAAATTTCGTTCCTTACATAAAAAAACAGGTTAAAAATCTGTTTCTATAAAAATAGAAGGATTTTTTTAATTTTACAGAAATTTTAACTTAAAAAGTTGGATTTTAAACTGGTACTGTTTGAAATCAAGTTAGAAATTTTGTCCAACAGATTAGAAGCATTTTTGTTAAATAACCTTGTTTAATTTTTGGGAACACCCATTTATAAGTAGTTAAATCTAAGTCTGAATATGGAAAACATTTTTGTTAAATAAACTCACTTAATTTTTGACAACACCCATTTATAAGTTAAATCTAAGCTAGTGTGGACTGACCTGCACACTGTTGTGGCTAAATAAAATTTATCATTAATTATTTTTGAAAATAGAAATGTCTATACATCTCCCAGAATGCATATTTGATCATAACTGAAAAAAAAAAATCATTGTATTCTGATTTTCAACTAATTAATAAATACAGTTAAATATGCATTAAGGCATAAATTTCTAGTCCATGCAAATAATCAATTGGGTTTCTTGACTGAAACTGTCCGTCATTGAACTTTATAGGACTAAATACGTTTCTTATCATTAATGAAGTTGAATACGGTGTTTATTGATTTGCAGAATTTCTGAGTATACACTCCAACCCCAGCCTGGACTTTATCCACCGTTAGAATATATAAATTAAGAAAATTGATAATGATCAGTTATAAAATTGAGAGAGATATTTAATATTTTTTGGCCAATTCATTGGTTAGACTCTTTTTTTTTTAAAATTTTTTTTTTTGTAGTATGTCAATATCTTTATCAATTGATTCAAAAATATTATCCTGCACGTAAATTTTCACCATCTATTAAACTATGCACCCAAACAACCAATATCAAAAACCAGTCATAACCAAAACAGAACCAATGTAACCATTGTTTTGCTGCATTGGTGGTATAAACTGTTTTTAACAGCTTTAGTTTTAAGGAGCAATTAAATGCAAATGTAATCATTTAGTAAAGTTAACATAAATATACAAGGTGTTTAACTTGGACCATATACAGAGATTGATGCTTTTGGAACAAAATTTAGGGAGTTTTTAATGGTAGGAAAATTTATTGTAGTTCTTCAGTTAAAATAGTAAAACATGAGATAGATTAATTAATTGCTAATTATTTGTAATAGTATAATTTGTATATTTATATTATTTAGAATGTTAAATGGTATATTCTTAGTATAAAGTTGCGATTGACATAATTTTTTTTTTAAATGTTAATATTTGTATATATTTTCACACATTTAATTATCACATTGATGCTCTCATTTCTTTATCTTGGATCAATATATTTATAAGTGGTATGCTCTTGTTTAAAGTTGACTCATTTTTTGATTTGTCATCATTTGTACTCATTCTTATACACTTGAGCTTATCCTATTAATATTAGTGTTTTCTATATGAAGTGAATACTCCGTTTTTTAAATTAATGGTTGAAAATCACACAAAAGATGTAAGACTCCTTATATGAAGTGAATGACCTTTATAAAATCAATGGTTGAAAGTTGCACAAAAAATGAAGACTATTGAAATGATCTCAACCATCAATTTTCTAAAATATTAAAAAATATAATATATAATTTAAAAAATATATTTTTATCTAGTCTTAGTAGATTTTTTTTATTTATAAAATATAAAAAATAATAAATATAATGTATAAATAGTTAATTATATATTTAGGACTTAATAAATATTATTTTTTTATTTTTAAGGTTTTAATAATTATTATATTATAATATAGAATAAATATAATATATTAATTAATAAATTATGAATCGATTTTTTATCTTTTTAATTTTTAAACTTGTTTTAGATTTATTTTATTTATAAAATATAAATATAATGTATAAATAATTAATTATATATTTAACACTTCATAAATATTATTTTTAATTTTAAGATTTTAATCATTATTATATTATAATATAAAATAAATTACGAAATTGATTTTTTATTTTTTAATAAGTGCTATTTTGTTTTTAACTTTTTAAGTTTGGTGTTTGTTGTGTAGGGGAGAGGAGCTGATACGTACACACCCAAAATCGCACGGTCCTATTGGCAGGCCAAGTGGACCAATAGCATTTAAAAAAAAAACACCCATTATGCAAAAACGAATATTAAACAATAAAAAAATATTTTTATTTTTATTTTCTTAATATTTTGCCATGTAGAAGGTCGAAATTTGTTCACGACTGTTAAAAAACGCAAAAATGACCCGTCGACCGATACATAGGCACCTCGGGTGCCACTACCTACGTGGCTTGGCGTCCGAAGTTGACAGCCTTGCCACGTCAACTTCTCCCAATCCGCCACCCTAAGAATCCACTACATCGCATTTATCACTCACCGCCACTTCTTATTCATATCGACTGCCAGGTATAATTATTGTCACCTCTCCTAAGCTCCACACCCTGCGTTTATTTCGAGCTTAACTGCATTGAATGCTCCCAATGCCTCACTCTTTTCGCCATGTTTTCAACCTTTCATTCTACCAAGTAAACATTCCTTCCTCATTTGCATGCCAGTACCTGCTCGTTTCATCATTTGCAACCTTCGTCGTCTCACCACAACCTGCGATGCTTGGAGATCATATCGTGTTTGGGTAGAAGCCAATACAGAGATGGGTAGACGCCAGTTACCGAACGTTACCAGTGGCTCCACTTCCGCCATGCAAGCAACGAACGAGTTCCTCACTGCCATGAACAGGTTCCTTGCCGCCATGAATGGGTTCCTTACCGCCATGAAGGTCACCGCAAGCAACAAACGGGTTCGTCGTGTGTTCGACCTAGGTGAGCTTGCTCACTAAGGCTCGCCATTATTCGGTTGTTTGAGTTTGGTTTGCAATTTCGGTTTGTTTTATTGGTTTTTTGGTGTTGCAGATATCGTTTATTTTGTTGAAGTTTAGTGTTTATGAACACTGTCCTATTTGTGTTCATAAACACACTAAATCTTTGGAAATTAATCTTCTGTTCAAGCATCGCTCTGTTTATATAATATATAATACTGCAGTTGGTTGTTTTCCCGCCATTGAAATTTTTAGGGTTATTTTCTTCTTTCAGTAATAATAATGTTCGTTGTTTCCATGCCATAGATGAAGTTGTATTTATCTTTATATGTTTTTTGCTCTGTAGGGTTTATATTGCAAATATTACACTCATATTTTGGCATTTCTCT
Source organism: Sequoiadendron giganteum (assembly GCA_007115665.2). Classification (NCBI taxonomy): domain Eukaryota; kingdom Viridiplantae; phylum Streptophyta; class Pinopsida; order Cupressales; family Cupressaceae; genus Sequoiadendron; species Sequoiadendron giganteum. The sequence goes on along the minus strand of CM021101.1, from coordinate 91,730,448 downwards.
TTTAGTAGGGTTTATTTTGAAAATATAGCACACATAGTTTAGCATTTATGTTTCCCTAGGGTTTATTTTGCAAATTTTCCAGTCATAGTTTTACCATTTTTGTTTCATAGGTTTTGCATTATCATATACTCTGCTTATCCTATTCTTTCTCATAGGTTCTCCATTATAATTGAATCTGGTTACCCTATTCTCATAGGTTTTGCATTGTCATTGACTTTGCATATCGTATTCTCATAGGTTTTGCATTATCATTGACTCTGCTTATCATAATCTCACAGGTTATGCATTATCATTCACTCTGCTTATCGTTTTCTCATAGGTTCTACATTATCATTCACTCTGCTTATCGTATTCTCATACGTTCTACATTATCATTGACTCTGCTTATCATAATCTCATAGGTTTTGCATTATCATTCACTTTGCTTATCGTTTTCTCATAGGTTTTGCATTATTACTTTGCTTATCGTATTCTCATACGTTCTACATTATTATTGACTCTTCTTATCATAATCTCACAGGTTCTGCATTATCATTCACTTTGCTTATCGTATTCTCATACGTTCTGCATTGTCATTGAGTTAGGTTGTCTTCTCTATTTCATCAACCAAAAAAAAACATGTGGGTTAATGTTTTTTTAGGTTTTGCTTCATCTTTTCAGTCACTTAAAAAAATTATGTTATTTTTGTGTCATAGATAAATATGTTGGTGTTATTTATATTGCAAATATTACACTCATAGTTTAGCATTTATGTTTCATATGTTCTGCATTATCATTCACTTTGCTTATCGTTATCTCACAGGTTATGCATTATCATTCACTCTCCTTATTGTTTTCTCATAGGTTTTACATTATCATTGATTCTGATTTTCGTATTCTCATAGGTTTTGCATTATCATTGACTTTGCTTATCGTATTATCATAGGTCATTATCATTGAGTTAGGTTGTGTTCTCTATTTCATTAACCAAAAAAAAATGTGGGTTAATCTTTTTTTAGGTTTTGCTTCATCTTTTCAGTCACTTAATAAATTGATGTTGTTTCTGTGCCATAGATAAATATCTTGGTGTTATTTATTTTGGGTTATGCTCCATCAATTCAGTCATATACATATGTGATAATTTTTATACTCTTATTGTTTTCCATTCGTAAGCTTTATATTGTTCTTCATTACAGCCATTACGGTCATGGGTTAATGTTCACATTTCGATTAATGTTGTTGAGTACCATTTGTACGTGCCATTGATAAAACTGGGGGTTTAGGTTTTTCATACGTGTTGCTTCATTCATTCATTATTGCTATTTTCTTTAGGTGACATTCATTAAATTGGGGGTGTTATGTTTCCCAATTATTAGGATTCATCAATTCAGACATGCAATTATTGAAGCTTTTTTTGTTTGCATTACAAAGATTTGGGGGTCTTGTTTTTTCATAGGATCTGCTTGATTACATAGGGGAGAAGAGCCGATACGTACACACCCAAAATCACACAGTCCACATGGCAGGCCACATGGACCAATAACATTTAAAAAAAAAACCCATATACATAAAACGAATACCCAACTTCATCATGGTTAGTCTTCATTGATAAATATAGGGGTGTTATGATTATCATATGTGCTACTTCAATAAATCTGTAATGCAAATGTTTCTCTTTTCTTAGGTGCCATTGGTTAATTTAGGGGTGTTATCTTTTGCATAGGTTATTTTCCATCATATTAGTCATCCAATTATTGTACCTTATTTTTGTGTCTTGGAAATATATGGGGGTGTTCTATTTTTTTTAGGTTCTGCTTCATCAAATCAGTCATGCATATATTGTACCTTTACATAGACATGTATATATTAAATGCACGTTTACTCGTTTATATATATGTATAGACTATGCATAGACATATACATAGACATATGTATATGTATATCAGATATTAAATGCACACATAATTGTAATTATTTTGAAACAAAACAATTACATGTCGGCAGCCAAACATGATGAAGTGTATCCAACTTGTATATGCTCAAGGTCTTTGCATCTTACTTATATATATGCATATGTATAGACATATTCATATACATATACATATGTTTATATTTATGTATATGTATATGAATATGTCTATATATTTATGTATATACATATACATATACTACTTTCACGAAATCCTGCATATTTTTCGAGCCAACTTGCATCCAATGCTCGTAATGCCTCAAACACTTGTCAACTTTACAAACTTTCATTCTAGCAACTTCTCATTTTTTCTTCACAATGATGGCAATGTCTGTGTGTGTATGTGTATGTGTATGTGTTTCTGTATGTCTATATCTATGTCTGCATGTATGTCTATGTCTATGTCTATGTCTATGTCTATGTCTATGTCTATGTAAATCTAAATATGTATGTGTATGTGTATGTGTATTTGTATGTCTATGTCTATGTCCATGTCTATGTCTATGTCTATGTCTATATCTAGGTCAATGTCTGTGTGTATGTATTTGTATATGTAAATGTGTATGTGTGAATGTGTATGTGTGTGTGTATAGATGTGTGAAGAGGTCTTAAGTGAACAACCTTGCCACATCTACTTCTCTCAGTCAACCACCCTAACACTCCACTGCATTGCATTTATCACTTGCTGCCCCTTCCTATACTTCTCTATAGTCATGTTTAATTCACTTATGTCTATGTCTGTCCGTATGTGTATGTATATGTGTATGTGTATGTGTATGCTTCATAAATCCAAACCTAAAACAATTGTATCTTTTGTATGTGCCATTGATTAATTTGGGGGTGTCCTCAACTTTATATGATGTGCACCTATACAACAGTCCTCCACAACTTAAAAAATAATTCATCCATAAATAGGCATGATGACATCAAACATAAATCGGATTTAAAATGCACACTTAATAACATTCATTTCAAAACAAAACAAGTACACAGAGGAAGCCAAACATGATGAAGTGTATCCAACTTGTATATGACATATAGCAAGTACCATTTCAACATGGAATTTAAACACCCCAAACATTAACACATGTACCCTTCCTTGTAAACTGGTAAACCCAAATGTTGCACCAATGCAGGCGTCACTTTCACATTAATCACAACTACACAATGTAAACAAGGTGCCAAATCAACACAATTCAAACCCATGTCACCCATCTTTGAGTGACTACCAAACCCATTACAACTATGTTTCCCATCGTAGCATAACCAAACCAACAAGCAAATGCATCCGCCTGTCTAATCAATCATGAAACCTACAACACATATCAGCACCAATCTATCCCATCTCTCCAAGTACGGTGCAAATGTAGTAGTGGTGAACTCCGAAATCCTATCTGCTTCCATTTCTACAAGTTGTAAGGCACCCATTATTAAATACAAAATTATGGAAACAATTGCAAACAATACACCAAACTAATCAACTGAATAATTAATGGCTGAAATCAATCAGATTCACCAAACAACCATCAATTAGATTCAAATAATTCCCAATTCAAATAGCCACGAAAACCTTCAAGTATTCACATGTATTACCATAGATCAATATTGAGCACTAAAGCTTTCTTACAACATGTATTTAAGGGACCTGATTTTCCCAAGGCCTTTCATGGTTGCCTATGTAGTACTTCACATAGATTACCATAGCTTTGTATTTGAATGACTTAGGGGACTTGGTTTTGTGAAGGCTTGTCATGGTTACCTATGCAACACTTCACAATTCGAATGGAGTTGTGGACCCGTGCAACATAGGTTTCCATCAAACGAGCGTTCATAAAATCAAGTCTCCCTAAACCATTACATCTTGTAACAATTGCACATACTTTGACACTACAAATTGTGTTTAATATTTGTATGGTTGGAATTTACAATTCTTTTCATGGTTCGAACATGAAGCTCTACTATTCAATTATTTTTGGGGGGTTCTCTTTTGCATAGGTTATCTTTCATCAAATCAGACCTGCAACAATTATATCAATTTTAGGTGCCTTTAATTAAGTGCAAGTGTGTTCTATTTTGTAGGTGCTTTGATTCATTTGGGGGTGTTATCTTTTTAATAGGTTAGGGTGATTCAATTGAATCATGCAACTATTGTAGCTTTGCATTTGAATGGCTTAGGGAACTTGGTTTTGTGAAGGCTTGTCATGTTTACCTATACAACACTTCACAATTCGAATGGAGTTGTGGACCCGTGCAACATAGTTTGCCATCAAACGAGTGTTCATGAAAATAAGTCTCCCCAAAACATGTCTCTATTGCTTACTTGACTGAATTGATGAAGTAGAACCTATATGTATATTTGTATGTCTATGTTTTATGTATATACATGTGTGGATGTGGATGTGTATGTGTATGTATATAGATTTTCTTACATGCACAACCTATGAAAAAGAGAACCCCAAATTTATCTATGGCATCGAAACAACCAACAATATTATTTGTTACTGCAATGACAAATTGCAGCATTGCTTATATGCATTCATTTGAAAAATTGAACAACCCCAAATTTATCTATGACACAGAAACAACATGCAATGTTATGTATATGTATATTTGTATGCGTATGTGTATATGTATATGTATATATATCTATATGTATACATTTATGTATATTTGTGTATACATGTATATATATTTACATATACATATATGTATATATATGTGCATATGTATATGTATATAGAATTGCTTACATGCAGAACCTATGAAAAAAGAGAACAACCCCAGGTTTATGAATGGCATCAAAACAACCAACTATATTGTTTGTTACTGAAATGAAAAATTGCAGCATTGCTTACATGCATTCATTTCCATGAATGAATTGAATCACAACATAATAATATATATGCATTCATTTACATTGAATTGAAGATGAAGCATCACCTATGAAAAATTAAACACCCCCAAATTCATCAATGACACTTGAAAAAGATAGAATAGTTGCACGACTTAATTATATACAAATATGTATATGTCTATGTCTATGTCTATGTATATTGGTATGTATATGTATATGTGTATGTACATTTGCATACATATACATATGTATATGTATGTGTATGTATGCATATATATATACATATACATATGTATATGTATATGTATGTGTATGTATGCATATTTATATACATATGTATATGTATGTGTATGTATGCATATTTATATACATATGTATATGTATAGATATATGTATATGGAACCCGTTCATGGCGGCGAGGAACCCATTCATTGCTTGCATGGCAGAAGTGGAGCCGCTAGTAACATTCAGTAACTTACATGTACCTATCTCCTAATCGGCTTCTACCCAAATACGAACCGGTCTCCGAGCATCGTAGGTTGTGGTAAAGGTTTTAAGGTTGTAGACAATGAACCAAGCAGGTAGTGGCCTGCAAGTGAAGAAAGAATGACAACTTGCTAGAATGAAAGGCTGAAAATTTGGCGACAAGAGCGAGGCATTGGGGAGCATTCAATGCAGGTTGGCTCAGAAAATATGTATGTATATGTGTATACATATACATACATATACATATACACATGTATAGATATGCATATACATACGTATATGTATATATATATAGGTATATGTATATGTATGCATATGCATATGTATATGTATGTAGATATGTATATGCATATATACATATGTATATGTATGCATATACATATGCATATGTATATGTATATGGATATGTATAATATACATATGTATATACGTATATGTATATTCATACGTATATGTATATGTATAGGTTGGTTGGAATAAAATTGCGGGGTGGCGAGGAGCTTAGGAGAGGTGACATCAATTGAACATGACAGTCGATAGGAATAGGAAGTGGCAGCGAGTGATAAATGTGATGTAGTGGATTCTTAGTGTGGCGGATTGAGAGAAGTTGACGTGGCAAGGCTGTCAACTTCGGACATTGAGCCACACAGGTAGTGGCACCCGAGGTGCCTATGTATCGGTCGACGGGTCATTTTTGCATTTTTTAATAGTCGTGGACAAATTTTGACCTCCCACATGGAAAAATAATTGGAAAAGGAATAGAAAATGACAAAATGTCAGTGAAGAAGCAAACATTTGAAATGAAAATAGTGACACATTAAAAATTACATAGAACACACATTGCAATATGATCATAATATATTGTAAATCAAAACAATAACGATGCATCTGTAATTTTCATATATTTAAATCTGTCAACGAAGAAGCATACATTGCAAATCAAAACAATAACACACATTGCAAATTACATACAACACTTTTTTTAATCTGATCAGATTACTTCACAAACCAAAATAATAACGGTCAATTTGTACTTATCAAAAAATTACAATTGTCCACAATTTTGGTGCATTTGTAAATATTAATACTTCTGAAGTATATGAAACTAGCATTTTTAATCTAGCTATTGTTGTTGTGAAAAGGATCTTGGCTGGTTGGGGTGCCAATTGCCTTGTTCTCATCCCCTTCTAGTCGACGGGGATTTCTGCATACATGAGTGGGACTTGGAGTGGTAAATTAGGTGCAAGTGACATGTGTTGGGGGCGGTGGTGAACACATTTGTACATCCTGAGTGCCAAATTGATATGGCTATTGACTCCCTTGAAGTCAAATTGGGAGAGGCTTGAATAATTCATTGCTATGGAGAACTGAGGGATAGTAATGTTGAGAATATCACAGAAGACTCCATTACTTTGAGACAACGGAATAGAAGTGTTCCTTAACTACCTCTCTCTCTATAAAGCCCTCTGTGCCTCCTCAGTCTCTTTTTCCTTTCGGTCATGTTCCTTGTGAAGCCTCTCTTGCTCCTTTTTCGCATCTCTATCCTTTTTTTGTTGTAATTTATGTTGCTCTTTTTCTTTTCGCAATATGTCCTTCTCAATTCTAGCATTCTCCTTCAACTCCGCTGCCACAATTCTTGCTACCCTTTTCTCCTCATTTTTTTGTCTCTTTCTTTATTTTATCTCCTTGACCTCTTTCTTCCTTTTCTCTTGCTCCATTAACAACCTCGTGTAGTCATCTATTGTCAAAAATTGAGACTGTCTACTGATCCAAATTGCACTTGCTTTGGATTTCATTTGATGGACAGTGTGCACAGGCAACTTGAGGAACTTGTTGATGTGCGAAACTGTTTGTGTTTCTTGTTTCCCATCTGACTGTGTGCCAATGATCTCCTCGACTACCTGTGAGCCCTGTGGTACATCTTCATTGCCTTGTAAATATGAATTGCAAGAAGGAGCATAGTAATGTACAACTTGAGAAAGGTCAATTTCTAGCAGTGGTGATGGGAAATTATAGGTATCATGTTGTTCAGGGACTTTCAAATCAATGCCCAAGTTCATTACTCCCTCAACCAACCAGGATGGTTGGCTTCGTTGTGATGGAAGATCTAAACTTTCACTGAATTGATCAACAACCCTGTCCACCACGGGAGGGGTGTATTCATTAACCACCACTTGTGCAACTGATTCAGCAGGACAGGTATGAGGTGAGTGTTGTGTTTCTGTTGCAGGCTGCATGTGTCCATCTGGAAGAGTGGACTGCAATACTGCGACATCATCTCTTGACACACCAAGTCCAGAAAGGCTGAGAATGTTTTCAACTGTGTCAGCATCCTCGCTAAGCACAAATGTCTCACTGGGACACATGTCGTTGACAAGTGCATTAGGATTCAATGGCCATATACCAGTCTTTTAAACCCAACTTTGATGTTGTCAACTATCAAAGCTCTTTTCATTGCTTTGTTGCCTAACATTGCAAGTTCTCTCCTCCTCACTTCAATGTTTGGAAACCTTGACAAAAAATCCGCACCTTCTTATTTGAAGTAAGCTTTGAAAGGTGCAAACACACTCACATCCAACGGTTGTAGCTTATGTGATGTGTGTGATGGAAATGTTAACAAATCTACATCGATTTCTCTTGCTTCCTGGATGGTTTTGAGTGCTACATGGCTTCCATGGCTATCAAAGATCAACAAGACCCTGTTGGTGGGCGAGACACCCCCTGGAATGGAGGTTTTGAAGTGGGTCAACCAATATATGAACAATTCTTTGGTCATCCATGAATGTGGCTGGGCTACCATGCAAGCACCTGGTTCACAATCTATGATGTAATTATCTATGTTCACACTCCCCTTGAACAAGTAGAATCCTGGAATGCTCTGCCCGACAACATTGACACAACATAGAATGGTTATCCATTCATGACTCTTTGGGATAATGTAAGAGACATTCCTGCTACCTTTTCTTGCGAGCACCTTCATGGACCCATTTTTGCCTACTTGGATGCTAGTTTCATCGCAATTCCATATGCGATCAGGACCATATGGCATGGATTTGTATGTTGTAAACAGTGTTTTGTAGAATGCATCTACAACATTAGCTCTAAGATTGAATGCCCTATCTTTGTCTAGGACTTCAGCAGTTCATAATGTGAGTTGAGGATGTCTGTGCTTGAAGCCTGTCCACTAGGACTTCCCTAGGAAGCCATTGGTGAAAGGATTTGGCCTATTTTGACATATTTGAGCAACCTCAAACTTAAGATTGACTATCTCAAGACCATGACCAATATCAGCCATTTGCTCGCACCATTCCACAATAATATTTTCTTCCTCTTCGGTGAGGACTGTTGGCAGACCTTTCTTGGAAGTTGTTGTTAGCCCCCTAGCCATTTGGACAATGTGGCTATTGGGATTGACCACTTTTTGGAAGCCCCCCTTATCAACATGTCATTCTCTTCAATGTCATAGAGTGCCCTTTTCATGTCATCCTGAGACCACAACTTATGTATTTGTTTTACCTTCTGCGGTATTTGAGGTGTAGTAACCTCAACCTGCGGTATTTGAGGAGTAGAAACCTCATCTACTTGTGCAACATGATCTATTTCAGGGGGGAATCTGCATCCTTGTCGTGGCTCTTTTCTTTTTTTTGTTCCCAATATGGGTCACCACTGAATTGGCCTTGGCCATCTACACAGAATAATTAGAATCAAAATAGTGATGCTTGAACATAAAAACAATTACTTTGTAATGCAAAACATATGCGAATATGATAAGCAGAGTCGATGATAATGCATAACCTATGAAACATAAATGGTAAACTATGAAATACAAATGATTGAACAGTTATCTATATATGTATGAAGAGAGTGTTGTGATGCTTGAACAGAAGAATAATTAGTTTGTGACATAGAACATATGAGAATATGATAACTAGAGTCAATGATAATGCAGAACCTAGGAAAGATAAATGGTAAACTATGAAACATAAATGCTTTAACAATTACCTTTATATGTATGAAGAGAGTGATGCTTGAACAAAAGATTATTTAGTTTGTGTATGTGTTATCTTTTTAGTTTGTTGCATTTCAATTGAGATTATCTTTTGTAACAGTTTAGAGAGTTACATCTATTATGGAGTGACCGACACAAGGAAGTAGAGTCATAAGAAGCACAAAATTACAAACTATGCAAGGGAGTTAGAGTTTAAGAACATCTCATATCTCTTAAGCATTTACAACATTAACATTCTCATGCACAAAAAAGTGAAAAGCACACTCATGTTTGAACTATGACACAATAGAAAGGTTACGAATGAAAAACAGTAAGAGTTTAACAAAGCTCACATATATTGTCTATGATGAACTCATTGACATGCATAAATATTTGTCGATTGATGAAGCAAAAACATATGAAAATGATGAAAAAAAAACCTTCTAAAAATAGAAACTTTAGTGACTGATAATGCAGAACCTATGAGAATAAGATATCTAAAGTGAATGAAAATGTAGAATCTATGAGAATAAGATAACTAGAGTGAATGATAATGAAAAACCTATGAGAATAATATAACTAGAGTCAATGATAATGCATAATCTATGAGAATAAGATAAGAAGAGTGAATGATAATGCATGACCTATGAAACAGAAATGGTAAACCATGACCAATATTTACCATATAAACGATAATGCAGAACCTATGAGACTATGATAAGCAAAGTGAATGATAATGCAAAACCTATCAAACAAAAATGTTAAACTATGAGTGTAATATTTGCAATATAAACCCTACTGAAATAGAAAGGCTAAACTATGACTATAACATTTTCAATATAAACCCTAGGGAAACAAAGATGGTAAACTATGATTGTAATATTTGCAATATAAACCTTAGGGAAACCAAAATGGTAAACTGTGACTGTAACATTTGTAATATAAACCTTTGGGAAACATAAATGGTAAATTGTGATTGCAATATTTGCAATATAAACCCTAGGGAATGTATATGCTAACAAATGACTGTATTATTTGGAAAATAAACCCTAGGGAAAGCTTTAAATGGTAAACCATGACTATAATATTTGCATTATAAACCCTATGGAACACATATGCTAACCTATGACTGCAATATTTTCAATAATAACCCTACCGATACATAAAGAAACACCTGTGACTGTAATATTTGCAATATAAACCCTAGGGAAACATAAACAAAAACCTATGACTGTAATCACTGTAATGAAGATCAATATAAAGCTTAGAAATGGAAAATAGTAATGGTTGTAATGAAGAACAATATAAAGTAAACAAATGGAAAAGTGTGAAAAGGAAAACCTAGAACAATATGGATACTGGTGCATTGGAATCTGAGTTGTTGCCTCCCCTTGATGTTAACTCGTTCAATTATGTGCTTGTCACTCCTCCCTTTCTTATGTCGCTTATTGCAGAATAACTGAATACGTGTTGGTTTTCACGGCTATTTGAATTGGGAATTATTTGAATTTTATTGATGCTTGTTTGGTGTGGTGAAATAAATTGCTATCCTATTTTGAATTTGAATTTTGTTTCGTATGAATTGGAGATTTGATTGATTTCAAACATTAATTCTTTACTTGATTGGTTTGGTGGATTGTTTGAAATTGTTTCCATGTTTTTGTTTTGAATAATGGTGGCCTTACAGGAGTGTTAAATGGATGCAGGTGGGATATTTGAGTTTGGCTCCAATACGTGCACACGTTACTTGTCGAGATGGGACAAATTCAAGCTGATACGTGTTGTAGGTCTCATGGTAGACGGGACAGGCGAATGCATTTGCGTGTTGGTTTGGTTATGCTACGATGGGAAACATTGTTGTAATGGGTTCGCTAGTCGATCAAAGATGGGTCGGATGGGTTTCAAAGTTGTTGACTTGGCACCTTGTTTATGTTGTGTAGTTGTGATTAATGTGAAAGTGACACCTGCATTGGTGCGAAAGTTGGGTTTACCAGTTTATGGGGAAGGGTGCATGTCTTAATGTTTGGGTTGTTTAAATTCCATGTCGGAATGCTACTTTTTATATGTCAGATACAAGTTGGATACACTTCATCATGCTTGGTTGCCAGCGTGTACTTGTTTTGTTTTGAAATTAATGCTATTAAGTGTGCATTTTATATCTAATTTATGTTTGATGTGATCCTGCCTATTTATGGATGAAATTATTTTTAAGCTGTGGAGGACCAGCGTATAGGTGTGGGCCCCAATGAGCGCATGTCCCATCGCACATTAGGGCCCCCGCTTACGTATCGACTCCTCTCCCTTAGTATTGTTTCAAAATTTTAATAATTTTTTTATTTGTTAATATTGAATTTATATATGTGAATATTGTTTGTAATATATTAATTATATTTTTTAGGTACATATTTTTATTAATATTTCAATTCTAATAAATTAAAAAATTAGTTTTATTTTTTATTAATCATTCATTAATTTTATTATTTATTATTAACTTTTTAAGATTATTATTTTTATTAATATTTGGATTTTGATATATTTTGACTCTGCATTTAGTTTGTTATATTTTAATTTTTATTTAGATATAAGATTGATTTTTTTATTATTTATGTCTTTTTATGAAATTAGAAATAATAATTAAAAATTATAAGAATTAATTTAATTTATAATTGTTTTTTTTATTAAAAGTTTAATTATTGTCAAATAATTCTATTTTAATTTATATAATAAAATGAATCTCAAACTTAAAATCTAAATTAGAAGTTATAAAGTGAGAGGGAAAAGATAACTTTTGATTAGTCATTTCATGCCAACAATCCAAGGATAACACATGTCCTTAGGGAGTTATGCTTAGGGTAGCATGCCATTTGCTTAAGGATATGATAATTCACCTTTAAAACCTCTCTAGTGTACCCATTGCACACTTAAGGAGGAAAATAGATATAGAAAGATAGAGAGAGAAAAGGGAGAGGAAGAGAGAAGGGAGAGGGAGATGTAGATATGATATAGAGAGGAAAATGGAGAAAAAAGAGAAATGAAGAGAAAGAAATGGGGAGAAAATGAGACAAAGGCTGAGAGAGGCAGATAGATGAAGAGATAGTTAGAGAGAGTTAGAGAGAGTTAAAGAGAAACAAATATATAAATGGAGGGATAGAGAGAGGGAGAATGAGATAAAAAAAAGAAAATATAGAAACAAAGATAGAGATAGAGAGAAATAAAAATAGAGAGATAGAGAGATAGAGGGAGAAAAAGAGATTAAAGAGATCGATATATAAAGATAGAGGTAGAGATACAGAGGAAAATGAAGGGAGAGACAAAGAGGTGGAGATGCAAAGAGTGATAAAGAAAGAGAAAGAGGAAAAGAGAGACGAGAGGCATATATATAGAGAAACATAAAGATAAAGAGGGAGACAAAGATATAAAGAAATATCTCTCTTTCTCTTCACATCTCTTTCTATATTTATCTCCCCATAGATGTACTCTCCCTAACTCTCTCTATATAAATATATATATCTCTCTCTACATCTGTTTATACAACTTCCCATCTCTATCTTTCTATCCCTCCATCTCTCCCTCTTTCTATCTCCACTTATCTCCATCTCCATCTCCATCTCCATATCCATTTCTATCTCTATCTCTATCTCCTTAACTCTCCCTACATATCTCTCTCTCTCTCTCTCTCTCTCTCTCTCTCTCTCTTTCCCTCTCTTTCCCACTATATATCTCTTTATCTCCCCAATGTATATCCATATCTCTCCCTGTCTCCCTCTCTCCCTATCACTCTATCTACATCTCTATCCTTTCTCTATTTTTCTCCCTCTCCCCCTCCCTCTCTATCTATTTATATGTATATATATATATATCTCCCTCTTTATCACTATCTCAAATACATCTCACTCGAACACACACTCTCACTCTCTATTTCTCCCTCCCTCTCCCTCTCTCTCTCTATATATATATCTCTCTCACACTCCCTATTTATCCCTCCCAATCTCAATCTCTATCACTCTATCTCTATCTCCTTGTCTCTCTATTACTTGTCTCTATGACCTCCTTTATCTCACTCTTGCTCCCTTTATCTTTATCTTCCCATATCTCCCTCTCCATCTCTATTTATATCTAATTATCTATATGTATCCCTCCATCTCTCCTATTCTCTCTCTCCATCTCCCCCTCTTTAATTATCTCCCTCTTTCTATATCTATTTCTCCCTCTCTCTCTTCCTCTCTCCTTCCATCTCTCCCTCTATATATTTATTTCTCTTTGTATTTCTCTCTCTCACCTTTTCTATTTTCCCATGTTATATCTATCACTCTCTCTCTCCTTTATATCCATATCTCCCCCTCTTTCTGCCTCTCCCTTTCACTCCTTTCTATATTTCTCTACTTCTCTCTCCTCTCTCTATTTCTCTTCGTCTCTCTCCCTTCTTCTCTATCTATTTATAAATATCTACCCCCCCTCTCTCTCTCTCCATATCTCTCTCTTATACACACACACACACACACACACTCATTTCTCCTCTCCTATCTCTAGCTCTATCTCTTCACATTTCTTCTTTCATCTCTCCCTCTATCTCTATCACATTATCTCTCCATCTATCTCTACCCCTATATTTTTCCCTCTCTCTACCTATCTCTCTCTATATCACTTCTTATCTCTATCTTTATTTATCTATCTCTCCCTCTCTAATTCTCTCCCTCTCTATTTATTTTTCTCTTCCATCTCTATCTAGATCCCTCTATCCTCTCTCTCTTTATCTCTCCCTATCCTCTCCCTATCCCTCTTGTTCTCCATCTCCATTTCCATCTCCATCTCCATCTCTATCTTCCTCTCTATCTCTATCTCTATCTCCTTACCCCTCTCTCTCCCTCTGTCGCTCTTTCCCCTATATATCTTCCTCTTTTTATCCCCATCTCTCCTCTCTCCCTCTCCCTCCCTCCCTATTTCAAACATAACATGAGCTTGTTGATAATAGAGCCTGATTATCTTTATGATTCAAAGGTTTTTTTTTAGTTGTGTTTAGACCCCTGTAACTAGATGCGCATTTGATTCGAAGCTATCTCTTCTCCATTGAGAGATTCGTTGCACACACATAATTTTCTAAATGGCCTACCAATTGACCTCATGTATATTGCACAAATGTATGCCAAAAATAGACCAATTTTTTTCCTAATTCACCTTCCAAACATCTTCGACATACCCATTGCACACCAAGGTGTGATTGCTAGTTTTAATAATTTGACATAAGTTTGGCTAATTTTTGTCTATTCCCCTAAATTTTATGAGCCAAATTGGCACATGTTTGTATAGTTTATTGATATGTATTAGTATTTAAAGACATTCAATGTGTATTAATTCATAAACAAGAATGTTCAATAATTATTCACAATCACAAGAAAATCATTGTAGAAACACTTTGTTTTGGAGCACCAAAAATTCCTTATGCATCCACACATCAAATGTCAAATCCACATGGAAGGTTAGATCTACATCACTTGCGATTGACCACACAACTTGCAAGATCGATTCACAAAATTTTAAGAGCAACTTCAAATTTTTTTGTTTTGCTTCCAACACATATAAGTAGTTATGATTTTGAGTCATTGTTCAAACATTATGCTAAAAAATATTGAGAACTATCGAGTCAACTAAGTGTTTTATTTTTGTTTTTTTTAATATTTTAAAAATTTGATACATCATCTATCCCAAGTCTAATTAGGTTTATTGTTTGTCTTCTTCATGAAAACCTAATTTTAGTAAAAGAATCCATTTATTTCTTTATATTTTAGTGAACTTGTTTTCTTTTACATGATCTAGCTTTTCCCTTAGGATTTCTCTCATTAGACATTTTTTAAACCTATAGTGTAACATACTCACTCATACTACAAAGTAATTATTTAGGTTTTTACTATAGAAGTAAAAATAAACATGTGCTTAAAAATAGGATAGTACATTTTTTTAATTTTCATTGATCATTTATTGCACATGATCAAAATATGAATGTATACAACTTTTGAAATTGAACTATATTAATTTCAACTTGAGAAATAATTCAAAACTTTTCAATTACAATAAATAATTTCAAGCATACAAGTTTACATGATACAATAATGATACAAGGTCAAGTATTTCATATTTGTAAAATTATTCGGTTTCACAAGCCTCAACATTATCATCTACAAGAGGGAGAGCATCACCTACGTGCTTTACCTCTAACCATAGACCAAAAGTCCCCCCCAAACCTTTAAATTGGATGTGGCCCTACCATTCATGAAGATTATAGACTAAGGAACCTAAAAGTACATGCCATCTAAATTTCTAGTGTTGTGTCCTATATAACCAATCAACCATAAAACTTTAGACATCTCTAACTAAGTATGACCAATCTGACTAGATATGCAATTTGGATCACGGTGAACTAACTAATACAAGCAGAGACTATTGCATTACTTTAGCCAAAGATTTGAAACATGTTAAAAACCTCCTTAGGAAGTGAATTTGTATGTTAACATACCTCTAACTTAACTTGGAAACTACCTTTGACCTAAGGCTTTACACATGACTAACAGGCTAACTATTTGTCTAACCTTTCTTAAGGTTGTTAAACCATAGAATATAATTTACTAAAGTTGGTAATTGACTAAGATGAACAATTTTTCCTAACATTGAACACCCATGTTACATTCTTGTAACATCTTGGGAATTGGCAACTAGCACTTGTTCATAAGTACTTGCACTCAAAAATTAAGAGTAAAGTTAAAATCCTTAAATATCTAGTAAAGCTCAAGTAAAATAACATATTTTTTCTTTTTACATATACAATATTCATCAAAGTAAAAGTTAGGAAATAGTTATTTATGCCCTCTACTAAGTTTTATATTTCAATGCCCTAAAGGATTGCCTCACCAATGTAGTCTATATGTTCATGAGACAACAATCTTCTCAGTAAGAAGCTTTTTATTTCACAAATTAGGAATAATAGAACTATTAAATTCTATGGTTCTCAAATCAAGATGCAATAAATTTCCAAATAGGCCCTTAGATGCACCATCTACATCCATCCCTAGTTAATAAAATCTACAAACTCACATTATTCACCTTTCTTACCAATAATAGACTCCTTGCTAAATGTAGAATGTATAGAACACCATAAAAATATTTATTCCTCTCATGCCAAAAATAAAATAGGACATTCCCATGACCAAGGATCTTGAGGGATGAGATGTCTCCCAACTACATCTTCCCACCATCAAAGATCTCATAATTAGAAAACCACTCCTTGTGGGGAGTTATGTGAATGAAATCTCTAGAGTTAGTCAACAATATTTTTATTGGGGACTCCCAAGTTTGAATCATCTGAATCCTTTTGAAATGGATGGTTTTTCTATAGTTCCAACACTTTATCTTAGATTTTCCATGAGACTTAGATCTCCCCTAAGATTTATATCAATTTTTCTTTTTCTTTCCTTTATATTTTGAATGTCATCTAATGTTTAAATCATCTTTGTATGTTGAAATTGTGAAACACACACAAATAAGATCAAACAATAAACAAGACCACCTTCCACACATGAGATTTGTAAATAATGATTTTCTATTTCCTAATTTTTTTTTACATAATTGAATAATACAAAGGAGAATTCTTATAAGAGAAAACCCTAAATGAGAAATGGATTAGATCGATGCAAGTGTCGATATCCTATGTGATGAGACATAATGAAATAATAATAACTCAATCTAATAAAAGAAAAAAACACTCCTAAGTTTAGCTTAAGTGCATAAATTGATATTATTAACTAATAAATGATTATTCTAACATTTTATAGATTCTATTATTTTCTACCTTGTCTTTTCTAAGAGAAATGCACCCACCACCTCATGAAGCTTCAAATTTTATATCACCATAAATATGAAGTATCACCTATCAAACAAATAACATGTTAATATTAAACACTAGTCTTCCTAATCTATTTTCATACCAATAAATTTAAAGTCTCTCAACACAATTTTGAAGGAAATCAAGTGCCTTGTCACAGTATTTTTTATTGCTCATCCTATAAGAATACATATTCTTCCATACAAATTTATTATTTTCAAGGACTTCGTCTACTACAAATTTCCTAACTTATCTAGAGGTTCTCAATGGTCGGTTCTCTTTATAAATTGAAGAAGATTAGATCTATAAGGAAAAGGTGAATTGAGATTCTTGCCTTTCTATCAAGCATAGTTTAGTCTGAAAATTTGATGTTGGAGGGGTTTTTACTAGAAACTAAAATACGCAAATCTCTATCAATAAAAATATCCTTCATCTTGAGCTTCCAAAGATCAAAATCAATTCCATAAAATTTCTAAACCTCCATTTTAGATGTACCTTCTATTTCTATTCCTAAAAAATAGATTACACTATAAAGCTCTTAGTATTTTTGGCTTGGTTGTCATTGTATTGAGATCTCTTTTAAAGAGTACATATCTGAAATATGGTGTGGTCCATGCATGGATACATGATGATCCATTGGAGGAGCTTGATATTTTAGAAGCATTCATGGAGACTTTTTAAGTGTACCGTAATATTTTTATTGTTGGATAATGCATTAAATGTGGATGCTTTTAGAAGCTAGATTTTTCCCTCTTTATGGTTTTCCTAGGGAATATCTTGCATTATATTGTGGTATGTTGTTATTATTTTATTATGGTTATTTTGTAAGCTTGTATGCATGCTTTTCTCTCATGGGGTTATGTAGGAATGGTTTGATTAACCTGTATTATTTTCCTAACATTACTAATTTATTTGTGTCTTCATATTCAAGGATTCATTTTTTTCATTATCAATTACTTCTAATTCATAAAAATGAGTGTCTGAGAATCTTCTTCTACATCATTCATGGGGTGGTTAGATTTCATCAGGAGTATATTGTTATCTTTCATCAAATATGACATCTATACTTAGGATTAGTTTCTTATTTACAATATCATACAATATGTATGTTTTTTTCATGACCATCAATAATAAAATGTATTTGAGGCTTTTGTCATCCATTTTTTCTTTTTTCTCTAGGTATGTATAAATAAGCTGTTTAAGTTGAGAAATACAACCTCAGAGAACCTAGTGAACACCTGCAAGCAAATAACTTGTCACATAGAAGAGATACTAAAACACAAACAAGGTGCTTGCAAGCCTGAAGTAAAAATTGCATAAACAAGAATTTTTTAATTACAAAGAGATCAATCCTTATGAAAGGAGATAAAAACCCTAAAAGTGAGAACCCTAAGATTAATAATTATTAATTAATTAATTATTAAAGGGCCTAAGTTTAGCTTAAGTAAAAATAAAGTAAAAGGTGACTTAATTAATTAATCAATATGATTAAATTAGTTAAGTAAACAACCTATTACTTTAACACCCCGCTTAAGATGAACTTAGGGAGAAGCTAAAAAACTAAGGACAGATGAATGAAAGCAAATATGGGTCCTGACAACTAGGCCTGATGAGGTACCCATGTACAAATGTAAAAGATCCCTCACAACAGGAGAAAAGGAGAAAAAATTATGAGAAAAACTCCTCTCCAAAAGAGAGAAATACATGTGAAGGACTAAGAAGCCTCCAAAAAAGAATGTCCCAAAAATAATAGGAATAAGTAAAGGACTAAAGAAGCCTCCAAACAAGAGTGAAGGACTAAAGAAGCCTCCAACAAGAGTGAAGGATGAAGAAGCCTCCAATCAAGAAGAAATTATCCCAAAAGATATGAACAAAGGATGAACATTAAAAAAAACACCATTGAAGCATGAAGAAGCTACAAACACTGTCGTATAATGACTACTAAAATTTTGAAAGAAGAACCTTCATTGAAACATATGATGAGTAAGATCAAGAAGACAAGAATATGTATGAGTCCCCCTAATGACACTACTCAAATCCGGTGGAAAACCAAGGCATAAATCAAGAACTCAAAGATACAGATGACATAAGTACCAATAGTCTGAAGAAATGATCAAGTGAAAAATGGAAGGTCGACTCCAGAAATAGGAATGCAAGAGTGTCCATATGGTAAGTTCTCCATCTCACTGAAATGCATGGGTAGCCAGCCGCTGCATCCGCCTAGTACATAGTAACAAATATTGTATACATAGCTCACTCTAACGCGAAACCAAGGAAGCATTAGCACCAACATTAGAAACCCCCCCACAATGATGACAAGGGAGAGGTATGACAAGTGCACTAAAACTAAATGTTTGAATGCAATGCATGATAAAGAACCAAGAACATTTGAATGTGCAAAAATGAAATTACAAGAAGATATAAAGGGTGCACAAACCAAGGCACACATGCATGAGAAAGGTATGAAGGAAAAAAAAGGAAAACATCAACCCCCATGGAACTTTATATCATAGTGTGAGTATAATAAGGCACAAAGCGATGTGTAAGATCCCATAATACAGGTGCACTTTATCTCAATGAGTTTACAAAATCATAAGTGCTTACAATGGAAGCTCATAATGTCAACAAAAGACACAAGAATGGAAATACATGTAGAACAACCAAAAATAAGCCATCCCATGCAAACGAGAAGTTTTGAGGAGCTAAGATGTCCAAGTAATTCACTAGAATGTGAAAAATAAAAAATAAAAATAAAATGTACTTGGTAAATTTTTTGATGAAAAAGTCTACAGATTTGAATAGAGCACTAGAAGACCTTTCTAACGCTTATTCATTTTCGAAAAATGGAGTCCGTATGCAAAATATATGCCCTCAGAAGTGTGAAAATGGTGATCTAACTTTGATTGGAAAAAAATCATCCAAATAGAAAAACTAGAAAAACACACCTACACCACTGAATTGGGCTCAGAACCAACTTTTGGGCAACATTTTGTTTTTGAAAATCCGAGTTCGTATGCAAAAGTTATGGCCAAAATACCAAAACTGCTCCAAAAGGGTTTGGGGGTTAAGCCTGGCAGTTAGGCTAGCTGCTAGCACTAACCGATAGTGGTTAACCAATGGTGATGCTCACCAACACTGTGTTTTTTAAATTTTTTTCTTGGATTGCATGCCGTATGACCCAAAAATTTAAAAAATTGCCTCTCGAAGTCACTGTGTTCGATTTTGATGATTTTGTTGGAAA
>CM021101.1:91652023-91706330 GCA_007115665.2 Sequoiadendron giganteum | reverse complement strand
AGATGAAGAACCACAACCTCAACAAGTAAGGTCTACACGTGAAAAATAGCAACCTGATAGGTATGGTTTCTCTAAGTTGGATTCAAACTATGCTTATGATTTGATTAGTAGCACTAATGAGCCTAGCACACATAAGCACCTTCATGATTAATATAGCTTAATAAAAACCAATGAAATGAACACCATTAATTTTGAAATCTTTAACTTTCTTGATTCACAGTCTTCGTAGCAGCCAAATTTGAAGCAAATTGTCACCAATTGTGTGTAAAAATTAATTTGATTTAACATTTCTCTCTACATAAACTCATCTAGTTGCCACCTTACTTACGATTTTCAAGATTTCGATCTAGGCAACTATGTACTACAACTTCCTCATAGTTTTTGATAAATTCAACATTTCTCTCGAATTTTTCACACTTCTACTTTGTCTTCTCTTTTTTATTTTGCATTTTCTATTATGTTAGTGCTTTCTTGCTTCCAAGTCATGGATACTTCAATTTTCTTGAGCTACTCACGCCCCCAAAATGTTTTCTCAGGTTGTATCACGACTCAAAGGCTTCACAATGTTTTCTTCATTCGGACTACCAATTTTACTATGCCAAACTTATGCTTAGTCCTTGGGGAACAATATGTGGAATCTAGAGCTCACTACCGGTTTCATTCCGACTTGGCTTCTCGCTTTGTAGCCTTGCTCCTGGACATTGGGCTTCTTGTTGAAGATGTTCACTCAGCTGCAAATATAATAGTGCGGCCTAAATATTTGGAGAATCTAGATACTATTCTATCTGTCGCACATTCGACCATTGGAATTCCTTCCATGGATGATATTCCTCGGTTCCTAGAACACAGGGAAGTGGTTCCACTTCGGCTGTTCTTGACTGATCTCCATACTCCTGACTTTGAAGTTCACCAGGAAATTGCCTATGTAGGATATTTAGCTCCGATGGATGAGGCATCCCAGATCGACTGAATGGCTACTTTTGTTTGCAGCTTAGCTCCCTCTTTTTTGTTTTTTTGATCTTTTACAATAAGAATTTTGACACTTCCATGTATATACGTGATACACACACAATATATATAGCTTTGTCGTACATTTTAAAGCATGTATTTACTGTGTGTGGTTTTATCATTTTTTATTTCACAACACAATGTTACAAATGTTTGAATTAACTCCGGTGTATATGATAAGTTAAGCAAAATTTTCCAATGCAAAGGGCCAAATAGAAAAAGAAAAAAAACAAAACAAAACAAACCCTACAAAAAGAAAATTAACCCTAGCTAACTAAAATTCTAATCTAAAAAATGACTAACCCTAACAAATAGATTTATTTTAAGTTCAATGACTATTTTCATTGTTATTTTGGTACGAATTATAGTAGGTCTATGCTTGAATTCACTAAAATAAATTTCAAATGTCCTACTCTAACAATGAATCTTTATACTTCCTGCATTTAACAAACTTAAATTCAAAGGCGTACTTACCAATAACTTGGCTCATATGTATGAAAATGATCTCATTAAAGTTCAATTTCACACACCTTCTCTAGTTCATCAATACTCTAGCTTCTTCTAGTCCTGGTATATGATTTTCTTTTTCATTCTACTCAGCTCCATGAATAACTGTGTCCATTTCTTGATTTTCTTCTCCTCCGAATTTTTTTGTTTCTTTAGCCCTGTCTTCACTTTGAACTTTGTTAGACCAAATGATATCACAATTTATATTGTTATCAAAGAGAGAAAAAGTAAAAGCTTGATACTCTATATCTTGCATAAAATCATTAAAATTTATATTCTTAGCTTGTGATTTTTCAACTTTGAACGAAAGACACTCATCTCCTGCTCAATTTTTTTCTCCTTATCTTCACTTACATTCTCCACATATGAAAAGGATTATGACTCATCGATGTCATTTTCTCATTTTCGGTGCAATATTTCTAAGTCTCGACATTCTCGCCTACCTTCTTGCAAAACCTTAAGATTTTCTTCATAAAAATTAAAGTTATCAAACTGTTTTGATATATCAGTTAATTTTTTAAAATTTTCAATTCTACTAGGGTTACAATCTTTTTCAAGATTCAACATACTTCTTATTAACAACCCCTTTCTTTTAGTAGTTAAAAATTATTCCATTAATGAAATCACCTTATGTGTGGCCAAACTTACCCTAGTTAAAAAAAAATCACAATCGAGTTCACCATGATCAATTGTATCATGAACTCAACACTCGATGAATCTATCAAAGGTGAAAAAACTCAAAGGATGTAATCTATGGTTAAGAATTTTTTGGAGTTTTTCAACTTCCATTTTCGAAACACCAGCTTGCCTCAGACTTTCACCTTACAAGCTACCCTTATACTCGGAACCAATACAGATTCTTAAACAAAACACAAAGATAATGAATGAAAAACAATGAAATACATAGCACACCCTCCTTCTAGTGCTAGTTCCTATTGACGACAATGTTACTCGTAGCAATAGTGTAGATAAATTCCTCACAGGAAAATCACGAAGAACCTATCTTCTTGAAAGACTTAACTAGAGCAATCTTAGGGTGTGTCTGTGTAATTGGAAAAAGGTTGACTTAGCTCAATCCCAAGTCTCTGGTAGTCAAGTCTTAACCATACTAGGTTCACTTCAAGGTATGATGTGATAATTTTATTAATCTCAAGGGGTCTATGATTATCTCTGATTTCACTATTATTTCTAGTTTCATTAAGAATCATGAGCATTAGGCATACGATTTCCAGTTCGATCATAAAATAATCTCATGAAATCAAAAGATTTACAATAATATTTCATGAACATCAAACAATTTTTGCTATCACTTAAGTAGATTTAGCTTTAAGAATTCAAAAAATTCATAGAAAACGAAAGATTTTCAATAAATTTCTATTCATTCATTTATTTTTCGTGAACATTTTCAAAAATTTAAACATCTAATCTAAAATAAAGCATCAAAATATTGAAAACTAAAATTTCTTCCGGTTATTCTCCATGCATGCCCCAAGATATAACCAAATCAAAGAAAACTAATTTATACTTCACTAGATTACTTCACAACTAGGCATAAAACGGTGCGAGCTTTTAAAGAAAGGGCTTTAGTTTGGACACCGAGTAGGTTCTGTATGAACCCTTAAACGACGCAACATACAGTCTTGTTCAACTGAACTAACAAAACCGGCTACAAATATTCATGAGATAGGTAGCTATCAAATTGGCTTTGATATTCATTAAAGTCTATGTGCATACAAGTTTTTAGTCCAAAATTATTCAAAAAACAAAAAAAGAACAAAACTTAAAGAAGTTTTGGCTCTTTTGACATCCACAAATTTTGAACTTAACTTAAAAAGAAGTATCCCTTGGCCTTTTATAGAAGAAACAGGTAGGATAAGACAAATACATGAGAGGAAATCCAAGGGATGAATCACATCAAGGCACATGGAATGTAGTGATTGGAAAGAGAATTGCAAACGAAGTCAATGGAAGTCAACCTTCATCTACACATTGAAGTCCTTTGGGTTTTTCATCTTGTTGCTATTAGGGTTCCTTCTTGGAACCAAACAAATCCACCCAAAAAGAATGTAGGAAATTCCCATACATATAGAATGATAAGGTGGAATTTATGTTCCTACATTCAGGTCCAAACATGGTCCAAACACGGTTTGAACATTCTAGGAATGAGTAATTCCTAGAATGAATACCTTCTTCACCTCATGCTTAAAATCCAGAGTCCCAATTTCTTGGTATCCGATGTCTCTTTGCAACACACTTCATTCTTGCATGAGGTCCCAAAGCATATTGTTGAACCTAATAACACCATCATATTTTCTTGCAACTTTAGTTTGCCTGATCGTCCATACCCAAACTTTGTATCACAATCTGCTTCTCGTGCAATCACAAATTGCATCTATTAAATCCTATTGGGTCTCAAAAATGCAGGTTTGAACCATGAGAGATTGCCAAGTTCTCACAATGCTTTTGGCCAACATACAAGGCCAATTGATGCAATTGAATCTTCTTCTCTTTAGGTTCTACTAGACCAAGACGGGTGAACCTATGTGAATGATGCATATAGAAATGTGTTTCCTAATTGAGCAATCTATCCACCGTGGCGAATGGAAGTGGATAGACAAAATCACTATAAATACTCCTACTCCTATTGCACAAAAGAAAGGATTTGAAAGAGTTGTTTGATATGAAATTTTATCTCTAGGTTGAGGCAGATCAATTCCTTCTATCCACATGGGAAATGGAGTCAAAATCATGAATTATGTGTGCTTCCTTCTTTGGGTTAACTCTAGTTGTTAGGCACTTTGAAAATTATATGACTAGCATAAAATCTTAGTAAATTTATGACTTGCATAAATTGTGCTGGGATGTTTCTCTATCAGGTTCTAATTCAACAATCCAAAAGAAATCCTTAAATCACTATAACTTATTAAAAGATTTTAATTCTGACTTGCAAACACCAGTTAATTAAATCACACAAAATGAGAGTGCATTTTGATAAATCAGAGATATACTTGATATGCTGATTTAAATGATTAAGAGACCTCAAGTTGGAGACAACCAAAATAAAGAATATGAATTTTATACATCACAACAACCGAACACTAGAAAGAAAATCACCAATTAAAAACATTTATTTCCATTGATTCTATTTCAGGAAAGGCTCTATACATTATTTGCATTCCCAATCCATTTTCTAGAAAAATCTAACCATTACCACCTACTCTAACCCCCCCAAAACTATTTTTTCAAAATATTTATACATTACATACCAAGGGTCACGACCCTTCAATTTCTGGTAAAACCGTTTGTTATTCCATGACAACAATTAAAATATTTAATTGTGTTGCCTCTCGAAAAATTAAATATTTTTATAATAGTTTTGCTTTGATTTTTTCCTTTTTACCTTTATTGCTCTTTATAATTTCACTTTATACATTGCCTCTAAGCCCTTATTCATATTTACCACTATACCGAGGTCAACTATTTGACCGGCCGTAGTATCATGGTGGCTGCCTCCACCAGTCTTCATTTTATCTTATCGCTCAACTGCTATCTTTGTTTTCTTAACCCGCACTATCGCGGTGCCTTTGACCCTGACTGCTTTCTTCAATGCTAACTGCCTTACCGCAGTATCCAACTATCACTGCTTTCTCACCTCCTACCACTCTACCGCGGTCGTTATCTTTCTCCCTGAAAGTATGGTGGTTTTAACCATCACGGTCCTCTTCATTGTTTACCGCGGTCTCCTTGATGACGGCTAGCGGTATCACAATAACCAGTCTTTACCGCTATCTCTTTGTTTCCATAGTGTCACCATGGTCACCACGATCTTCGTTGGAGCACTCCGCAGTATCACGGTGATCATTTTCTTCACTGCTTCATTGTTGCCTCCGTCGTTTATCTCACCGCCACCACGATACCACGGTCAATGAATTGATTGCGCATAGTGTGGCAGTGAGTGTTCTCAAACCACCAGGCTTTCCCTCCACCGCACAACCACGAGCTAGTTGATAACTATCCACGATAAAGCGGTACGAAGAGAAAAGATAGGAATTTCAAAAAGATTAAGGTAGCGGTATAACACATAAGTCAATTTTTGATTTTTGGATGGCGGTAAAATGTATTATGGATGGAAAAAATGATTTTTTTAAGGAAAATATAGGAAAATAATGGGCTTTAATGGATAACGACTTTAGAATTCAAAATGGAAATTTTGGGTTCTAACAGTGGCTCCTATTGGGGATGAGTGGTTTAGAAAATCACTGCAAGAATCCAGAATATCTTTGGTAGAGCAGACCGAGTCAAGGACATGAAAAATGAAGGCAATGGCAGATATAGGGAATGAACAGATGGAGAATATGAAAATGGAGCAAAGTGAGAATGGAAAACCCTATACTACCATACATGGAAAGAAAACAATAATTTCAAAAAAGGGAATTCCTGAGAATGTTCATGTATTGGAAAACACAGATCCTTCAAAAAATACTGTGCATGGAAGAGAATGATTAAAGAGGTTTGTTAGGAATTTTCCATGCACTGGAAATCCCTAATCCTCTATGTCTACTATGGTTCAAAAATCAAACTATAAAGGATGGCCCCAAGCCACCCAAAAGAAAAAGCTGCACTTTCCTCTATCATAGATCTTATTCTGAATAGAGCTCATCAGGTTTCTTTTAAAACTATCCATTCTAGCTACCCTGCAACATGCACTGTCATTGAAAACCTTCAGGAAATCATTGTGTTCAACTTGATTCATATTCATTTCACCACTCTGCATTTCATCATTCTCATTATCATATGAAAAATATTTATCACCTTCAGCACACAAAGTGTATCCACATTCAACAAAACATTCATAGGTTTGCTCATTATCATATATTACTGAATGTTCCTGCAACTGCATTGGGACCTAAAAATCTGAATGCTTTTCTTGGAAATCAAAAAATTATATCTCATCAATATCTTCTTAAACAATCAAATCACTTTCCATTTCATTCATATCACCAGTTGGCATCGACACATTCATTTGATCCATACAGTCATCCTCACACATACTTGAATCAACAAATGTTGAACACTCATCATCATGCAAACCAACATCTTTCTCTTGTAGGCAAAAATAATTTAAATCACATACCTCTTCTTGGACACAAATAGATTCATGATCAACTTCAAAAATTTCATCACTGTGAGAGATGGACATGGAAACATTTGAATCATTACACACAGTACCTTCACTGTCAAAGCATATGTAGGCTGAAACCAAAACTCTGGAATCATCTTTATGTGCATACTTCTGGTATTCAAGAGTTAACAAATCTGAAACTTGCTCACTGCTGAGTGAACAAGTCTCTGCTTCCATATCTTCTACCATATCTCCAACCTCTTGATCTTCATAAGAACTGCAACAATCACCCGGTTGTTGATCAACATTCACAATTTCATCTTCATAATTTGAATCACAATCAGTTATGCAGGAGAAAATCTCCATATCTTCATTGCTGGACAACATGATATCTTCTTCTATTGCAGCTTCTGAAACATTGATGATGTACTCTCTAGATGGTGTGTCCCTATCATCTTCCAAATCTGAAAAATAGTCATTAGAAATCCTAGTAGCACATGCATCCTTTGTTTGTTGCATTGTTTGAGAATCCATGATATCACTACTAGATTTATTATTGCCAGTATCCATGTACCTTGTCCCAAGTATGGAATCAATAAATTTATTTACTACATCAAAGGCTTGCTATTTTAATGACTTTGACCAATAAATTGATTCAGACTCTGATGCTCTTAAAAATTGTGCAACAAATGTGGGTCTTGTAGGCCTATAACAAGGAGGTAATTTCATACAAATGTCTACCATCCTGTTGTACAAAGAATGCATAGATTCTCCCTTACATCTCCTAATGTCAAAAAAGGCATCCACAAGACCTGTACCTCTCTCTTGAATTTGAATATACTTATCAAAAGTGTTTTGCTGTGAATAGAGTAAATTACTTTGTTACCAAAATTATTCTCAGTTGTATCATGTGGTACTAGTGGTGTCCAGTATCTACCAGAATTTATGTATTCATTCTCACTGCATGATGACCTATTTGGTAATGTACTTGGAGCACATTCGACTCTCAATTGCAGCAGTCATTTTTTCGATTGCAATGTTTTTTTTTTCCAGTGTAGTATTTATTGTTCCAATTCTTTCAACTCTCTTATTGACTGTTGTCTTCTCTCTTCTTCTGACATCTTGACAAAATATTACTGCTTCACAACACCCATGCATTACTTATCAAATGAAACAGAGTTGCCACCTACTTTTCCCAAAAGTAGGAAAATGAAAAAAAATATGATATTGTTTTGGTTTTCCCCAACAGAATCCCCAAACAAAAATGTGAAACTTTGCTGACTCAAAAAATGGATAGGCTAAAAAAAATTTCTTGAGTAATTCTCCAGTGGAGTCACCAAACTGTTGGGTCTCAAAAATGCAAGTTTGAACCACGAGGGGTTGCCAAGCTCTCACAACACTTTTGGCCAACGTACAAGGCCAATTGATGAAATTAAACCTTCTTCTCTTTAGGTTCTGCTAGACCAAGGCGGGTGAACCTATGTGAATGATGCAGATTGAAATGCGTTTCCTAATTGAGAAATCTATCCACCGTGGCAAATGGAAGTGGATAGACAAAATCACTATAACTACTCCTACTCCTACTGCACAAAAGAAAGGATTCGAAAGAGTTATTTGATATGAAATTTTATCTATGGGTTGAGGCAGATCAGTGCCTTCTATCCACATGGGCAATGGAGTCAAAAATCATGAATTATGTGTGCTTCCCTCTCTGGCTTAACTCTAGTTTTTAGGCACTTTGAAAATTCTATGACTGGCATAAAACCTCAGTAAATTTATGACTTGCATAAATTGTGCTGGGATGTTTCTCTATCAGGTTCTACTTCAACAATCCAAAAGAAATCCTTAAATCACTGTGACTTATTAAAAGATTTTAATTCTGACTTGCAGACACCAGTTAATTAAATCACACAAAATGAGAGTGCATTTTGATAAATCAAAGATATACTTGATATGTTGATTTAAATGATTAAGAGACCTCAAGTTGGAGACAACCAAAATAAAGAATATGAATTTTATACATCACAACAACTGAACACCAAAAAGAAAATCACCAATTAAAAACATTTATCTCCATTGATTCTGTTTTAGGAAAGGCTGTGTACATTATTTGCATTCCCACTCCATTTTTTGGAAAAATCTAACTACTACCACCTACTCTAACCCCCCCAAAACTTATTTTTCAAAATCTTTATACATTACATACCAAGGGTCACAACCCTTCAGTTTCTGGTAAAACCGTTTGTTATTCCATGACAACAATTAAAATATTTAATTGTGTTGCCTCTCAGCAAATTAAATATTTTTATAATAGTTTTTCTTTGACTTTTTCCTTTTTACCTTTATCACTCTTTATAATTTCACTTTATACATTGCCTCTAAGCCCTATTCATAATTACCACTATACCACGGTCAACTATTTGACCAACCACGGTATCGTGGTGGCTACCTCCACCAGTCTTCATTTTATCTTACCACTATCTTTGTTTTCTTAACCCGCGGTACCACGGTGGCTTTGACCCTGACCGCTTTCTTCAATGCTAACCGCCTTACTGCGGTATCTGACTGTCACTGCTTTCTCACCTCCTACCGCTCTACCGTGGTCATTATCTTTCTCCCCGGTGGTATGGCGGTTTTAACCATCACGGTCCTCTTCATTGTTTACCATGGTCATCATGTTCTCCTTGATGATGAATAGTAGTACCGCAGTAACTAGTCTTTACTACTATCTCTTTGTTGCCACACTGTCATCGCGGTCACCGTGATCTTCGTTGGAGCACCCTGCGGTATCGCGGTGACCGTTTTCTTCACTGCTGCCTCTGCCATTTATCTCACGGCCACCACGATACTGCGGTCAATGAATTGACCGTGTGCGGTGTGGCGGTGACTATTCTCAAACCGCTAGCGTTTCCCTCCACCGCACAACCACGAGCTAGTTGATAATTGTCCGCAGTAAAGCGGTGTGAAGAGAAAAGATAGGAATTTCAAAAAGATTAAGGTAGCGGTATAACACATAAGTCAATTTTTTATTTTTGGATGGCGTTAAAATGTATTATGGATGGGAAAAATGAATTTTTTAAGGAAAATATAGGAAAATAATGGGCTTTAATGGATAAGACTATAGAATTCAAAATGGAAATTTTGGGTTCTAACAAATCCCTTTAAATTTTTTTTTTATAAAAATCTCATGTAAATAAAACCATTATTCATTCATTACCATGCAAGTCCATTCATTTCTGAGCCGCTGTAGGGATGGGTGGGTGGTTAAGTTGTGGAATAAGCCTTCAAATAGTAGGGCATGCACACCCGCCCTACTATTTGGCAGGGGAACTACTATAGCGGGTGGGGATATAGATAGTTCCGGGGATTCTAGTTGCCCCTACCTTTCTATAGCTAGAATTCCCACCCACCCGAGGCCATCCATTATAGTAGTGATACCAGCAACCCCCATAGGGGAGAGGGGTGGGCATCAATGCCATGGGGATCATTCTACCCTAAATATCTATGGGTCAGCTTAATAACTATATGTATTGCAGTCATATGATCTCAACTTCTTCTCAATTCACTGATGGTCAACTATCCCCCTATCTATAACCGTTGAAATAAGATTCGATTCTTCACCAGGCCAGTTATAGAAACTATAGCTAGAATTCCCGGCTAATCCTCTGGGTGGGAGGGCCCCTACTATTCTATGGCCACCCGGGTAGGGAATTCTAGCGGGGGCCCCTACTATTCTTTCATCTAACTCGAGGCCCCATTATATACCCGGAAGTCTCCTCCATTATATACGTGATACAACCAGCTCGGGCCCCTCTTCCTCCTAATTCCCACCCTGCATAGGGGGTCGTATCACGGGATGGCCCTACTATCAACTATAGTGCCGAGGTGGGGCTTGACCTATCTACCATCCCAATGCAGACCTATCCACCATCTTTCCTTCCGGCGAAAACTCTACTATTAACGGTGGGCAGATAGATACTTAAGGGAGAACCCGCTTTCCAATATGGGTTACCACACTGGGTGGGAGGGCCCCTACTATTCTATGGGCCGGGGTGGCCCCCCACCCAACTAGAATTCCCGGGGAAGCATGCACACTGCCATTATTCTGATGTGCAAGCAGGGTGATAAATGGCGGAATCTTAGTTCGTTGGGCCCCACTTCAATGGATTTCGAGTCAGCAGGCCTTACATCCATCGATGAAGCATTCGATGCAGATCGATTGGCAGGTGCAAGAACAAAGTTATAGGTCGGAATGACTGGCTGTGCCACTTATGCTAGCCCCCTACTATTCTCAAGGGCTAGCGGTAGATTAATGAACTCGCTAGCCCTTGAGAATAGTAGGGGGATTAATTGACTAATTAATGAAGTGGGTGGGAGCCCTGGCCCCCCTACCCTGACCCCCTACCCTGGCCCCCGCCCCCTGGCCCCCTATAATTCGCCAGGGTAGGGGGCCAGGGTAGGGGGTATGAGGTAGATTCTATTTGTGGGAGGATATAGAGTAAGGTGCCTTAATGCTGGGTAGCGAGAAATTGAGACCATTCCTCGTGATTCTCCACCTCTACTCCCCCCATCCGATCCGGGGTGGGAGGGAGGATTATTTGAGGAGGGGATACGACCACCACCCATGCTCAGTCGAGTCGGACCGTCGAGGGGCCCCGCGTGTGTGGGGCAACTTTCAACGACATCTACCGACTACCTGCCCTATATCCTCCCTAGGGTTCTAGCCATTTCTTGAATAGGGGTTCATCGGCTAGAACCCCAGTGAAACTATAGTTCCGGGTTGGGTGGGAATTATAGGACAGGTTGGGTGGGAGTGATAGAGCCACATGAACACTGCCATTATTCTGCAGGGTGATAAATGAGAACTATTGCAACTAGAATTCCCACCCGCTATATTTCACAGCGGATGAAAGAAATGCCAGAACTTGAGAAGTGGATAGTCCACCTTCTTCTAGCTTATTCTAGCTTATTCGCTTATTCTAGAAACTAAGACCTATAGGGTGGGCGCGAAGCGCTTAAGGGGCGCTTATTCGCTTATTCTAGCTTATTCTATTCTAGCGTATTCTAGCTTCTGCTATTTGCTTATTCTAGCTTATTCTATTCTAGCTTTTGCTATTCTAGCGGGAGTAGGTCGAGTCCCCAGGGACAGTAGGTCGAGTTCCAGGATATGCTGCTAGCGATAATTGGCTGAGACTGGTGCAGCATGGCGAGAAGCTGCTGGTCCCGGGTCTGCTGCCTTTCCTATTGCTTCTTCTACCCTTACCAATCCCCCCTTAGAATAGTAGGGCCCACCTCTGCTTGCTCAATTATAGGCTGCTGGACCAGATACTATATAAGATGCTGCTGGAGAAACTACTACTGTTCGATCTACTGAATCAATCAGATCAAAGTCAGAAGCTGCTGCGAAATCTGCCTATATATGGTGCCTCTCAAACTTCTAGCTCTCCTGCTTCGAGACGATCACGATCTACTTCAACATCAGGAAATAAATCACTAAGGTATGGGTTTCGCTCTCTAAATGGCTACGGGACCAGGTAAGCAACTGTAGCTACTAGATATGGGTCAATCAAGTCTATGGATTCTTCAATGTGTGCTTATGATTCTGATTATGGGTCTTGATCTCTACTACGATCATCAGAACGAGCATCACAATCACGATAAGCGAAGTAAGAATCACCAGAATCAATAGCGTAGTCAAAATCTTCATCCCTAGAATCATGAACTGGATCTTCTACCTATGCTTTTGCCTCTGTAGCTGGTGGATCCACTGATGGCAGTGCAACTCGCGTGGATGATACCGAAGCTACTGCTGCCCTTTAAACCTCCGTCTTTGGTGCTCCCACTCGGTCCACCTTATAATTGCTCGAGAACGATCTGAATCAACTGAATCTCGAACTGCGGAGTAAACAAGGTAAACTGTAACTACTAAAACTAGATCAAATGGACCCCGTAGGGCTGGAGTTAGAACTATAGTTGCGAAGTGATGCTACTAAAGGTGCTGCTCCTATCGAAGCCTTTATCTATGATGCTTCTACAACTGAAGGATTTGGAGCCGTGCGAAGGGAAGCTATGGCAGGAAGGGATGCTAGCTTTATTCCTGCTGGAACCGTCTCTGAATGAGCAGTGGTGGAACTAGGTAACCCACTATTTATGTTTCCGCTCAGAGCGAGCCCCTTAAAGAATTAGTTGACTGTTCTCGAAGCGCCTATGGCAGGAGAGGAAGCAAAGGTGGCATCCTTGCACGGGAGTTGAAGTTCCGGCTGGCAACTAGAATCCCCACCCACCCGATCACTTTATTGAGGTGAAGACATCAGAAACATAAGAATTGCACTTTGAAGTCGATCTCCACTTCCTCCTCCCACCCACCCTAATCAACAAGGTCACCCCAGGCAGATATATGAACCAGCGCACCAACTCACTCACTAGAGAAGAAATTTCTCTCGGTGCAACTATAGTTCCCACCCCCCTGAATTATAGGTGGGGTGGGCGGGCGGAAGAGCCAAGGGGCCCACCTGAGGCCGACCCCACCGGGGCTTCGCCCACCACAAACCCCACCGGCCCTTAGAATAGTAGGTTCATCGGGTGGGTCGGGTGGGGGGGAATCAGCCGTTTCGGCCCATTAGAATAGTAGGGGGAGTTGACCACCCACCCCCCCTACTATTCTAAGGTAGTGGTTCTCTGGTAGTCGGGCCCTTCGGGACCAACCCATTCACCTTTTCGTGGGAGGGAATCACATTAGAATAGTAGGGGGGGGGTAGATGAATTGGGAATCATAGTTGCAGGGGGGGTAGATGAATTGGATCTAGGGATAGGCCTTGGGTGGGAGGCCCGGTGGATTATTGTTGAGTTGCTCCGCCCACCTGCCCTTTGGGACCGACCTGAGGCAACTACACCGACCTATTCGTCTTACCCACCGACCTCCCTATTGCCACCCACCCGACCCTTCGGGACCGGCCCATTCGTCTTTGGTCAGTGGGGTAAAATGAATAGGTCGATGGGGTTTTGTTGCCTGCCTTTCATCGGCAGTCGACCATATTGGCCTTAGGTCCCCCTAACCCCACCGACCCATTCACCAACTAACTATAATCTACCGGGGCCTCCCACTTCTATAATCTACAATTACTAATGGGGGGTGGGGGGGAGGCCAGGTCGGTCCCGATGAAAGGGCGGCAAAAAAGGGGTTGGTAATTTCTATATCCTCCTTCTTCTAGTAGGCTAATTAATTAAGCCCCACCCCAATTTCTATATCCTCCTTATTCTAGTAGGCTAATTAATTAAGCCCCACCCCGAAGTGGGTTCATTAACTAAGTGGTGGTAGATAGGGAGATATAACCCCGACACTTTATCCCACCCACCCAGCTAATGGGCGTTCATTCAATAGGTATTAGGCCGATGTAGGTAGCTGTCTATTCTGGTGCTTGTACGTCAAGCTAAGCCTTTGCATGGCGCATCCCCTTTAGTGGTAGCACTCATTGTGCTGGGTTTGGATTCCTTATGCTACGGGTGGCCCATCCCTTTCCGGAGCGATATGATTTGTATGCCATCTGCCAACATTGATAAGGGGGGGCCTTCCTTTGCAATATGAATGATAGGGCCCTTCCCTAACCTAACCTTAAGGTGAGTGCCCCTGTGTTTGTAATTGATTGGCGGTCCAAGTAGTTTTGTTTCCTCAATCGATGCTTGCGTGTGTCTCGAGATGGTAATACTTGGGTTCATCCCCCACCCCAATCTGAGGGGTTTCCTTACTCTAGCAGGCTGATCCCTACAATTCTATGGGCTCAACTATAATTAGAAGGGCTAGCAAGCGGCATTAATCCTGGTGCATAGGGAATAAAGTGGTTTTGGATCGAGGAAGTCCCTACTATCCGGTTTGGGTTGCTCTATTCATTCTCTTGTGTAATGCCATCCCATGGCCGTAGAATTCTTAGTGTTGGGTTAATTCCCCCCGGGCACCCTATAGTTCCCCCCCGCCCCCCCCCACTATATAAAGTATAGCGTATTCTAGCTCTTACTCTAGCAGGTCCGAATTAATTGACTGATTAATTAACTATAGTTGGAGGGAATTCCCCCTACTATTCTAATGGGCTGGGTGGGAGGAGGATAAAGCATGGATCGGGAGCGCAATCTCTTACTAGTGGCTGTGGGTCTGCTTCTAGAGCTGCATCCAATGCTGTATCGATGAGAAAGGCAAGACTAGCTATTATTGTATTATCAGTGGGGTTGGGAGGCAGGGACCCGAATTAACGAGGAGCTATAACACTCCCTGCTTTATTGAGCTACCGATTAGAAATGAGTTAACACTCGGATAGACACTTTCTTGCCTCCTACCCGATGGCACCCACGGTCGGAAGGATGTTAGGTAGCTCAGATGGTTCAGCTGAAGATCTTGCCTGGGGGTGAAGGCTGGCCACGGTAGCTCCTTCTTTCTCTTCCTTTCCTGGAGGGAGGGAGTTAAGGAGTCCAGTTGGAAGTTATTGGCCGGTTGAACGAACAACTATAATAGCCACCGGTTGCCCATAGAATTTGAGGGGAGTTCGAAAGCTCCTTGCCCTCACCCCCTCGGCCTAACTTCCTAAACCACCTTCCTTCTTTCTCGTTAACTCGTTCTAGCTATTATTTCGGACACTCAAGCCTACCTACCTTCATTAATGATATAGAGGGGGGGAGGGGCCATGCGACCTTGGGGTGATGGTCAGTCTGCTGATTGAACCTTCCATCCAGCCATCGGAGGGTCCTCGTCTTTAGGGAGGGAGGGTCCTATCCAATTACAACCGGGGGTTCAGGAATCTGCAAGTAGCCAGTGAGTAAGTTATACCGGTTCATTACATCAAAGTTTGTCTACCCTTACCTGAACACACTCCCTTAGAAGCCCTCCCACCCGAAAACAAATAGGAGATGGGTTAGGCAGCTGGACCAAGGGCCTTTCGAATGAAAGCATGCTCGAACCGGCTTAACCTGAACCAGGCTTGTTAACTTTGAACCGGGCACCTTCCTTCTTTCGAGAAGTAACCGAATTGTTAACTCATGGGTAATGGAAGGAATCAAATTGTATGGGCATTGACTGCCTACACCCCCTGGTTCAGGATAGCTCACCCCCGGTTCAGGATAGTTAATTCACGAGTTGAGTATAGTCCTTGCCCATGAACACCCACGGTATCAAGTTAGTTTCTCCTTGCCCTCACAAACATCCTTGCCCTCACGGGAGAAAGTGAGGATGGTCCAGCTGAAGATCTTGCCTGGGGATGAAGGCTGGCCAACCCCACTAAAGGCTGGCCCACGGTCCGGTAACAGTCAATTTATAGCCGATGGAACTTCCCGCATCGGGCTCCACTTATGCTAGCCCCCTACTGGGCTAGCAAGCTGATTAATTGACCCCTACTATGGCTCCCGGGGCCACAAACCCCACCCGCTATAGTAGTTGCCAATATGGTCGGCTGTCGAAGGCATGCCTATGCAGGGTGGGAGCCCTGGCCCCCCTACCCTGGTCACCCCATCCTTTCATTCCCCAGCCATTCATTCAAAGGAAAAGGGAGGGTCCAAAACTAGTCTATCTACCTTCGCCGGTATCGCCTCCCCTCATTCCTTATCCCCACCCACCTTTCATTTCCCGTACGAATATAGATAGTAGGGCCCCATAACTATAGTAATTAATTGGAGGGGGGGGCCACCCACCTCTTAGAATGAATCGATCAGGGGCCCGAAAAAAAACAACTTATCCACGTCGAATCGCATAGAAAAGTATGTCATGGAAAGATGAGGAAGTGGCGCAAGGCATCAAAATACTCCTACGGAGTGAGTGGCTGGATTCTGATGCATGGGTGCCCTTTGACCCCTCCCTCACCCTTCCTTGCAGCTATCAGCGGGGGCTGGGTCTAGGAAACAATCCCCACCAAGCTTGGATTTCTTTACAAGACAAACCGTAGCAAACAGCTCTTATGCACGGCCCCACTACCATGAGAAAGGTAGGGGTAGGGCCCAGGCCGACCGTCAACAGTTTCGCTCTCGCCGGAATGAACAGGTTCCAACAACTATTTATTATCCTGCTCACAGAGCCCTACTATTCTAAGGGGAGTTCTTTTACTTTATGATACCATTGGGAATTGACTGGCACCCAACGGTACCCGACCATTAGCTAGTTGTCGAATACCTCATTTTGGGTTCAGGGACTCTAGCTGCATCACCGAACATTGACTCGCCATCTTCAAGTGCCCTCCTGCCTACGAATAGTAGGGGCCTCGATTTCAATCAATACAGTGAGCATAAGATCAGAGCAATCGGGAGTATTAGTTACATTCAACTCCTGAACTAGGAAATCCCTCATAGATTCTTGCATACGGTGGAACCGGGCGGGAGACCGTGCATAGAGTTGGCTTTTGACCAGGAGCTTTCACCCAGTGGTTTGGAAGAAAGGGCGAGAAAGGAAAAGTATTCTCTAAGGGATCTCCACTATTCTCGTCGCCCACCACATGACATAGCAAACAGTTCGTCTATATCGTATCTAAGATGATTAACCTCACCACGAGTAATGGCCAAGTTGTTCCCCAGATGGATCACCCTTTTGTGGAGATCCTGGAGTGTGCTGGAAATGTTCTATTTGAGCTATTGCCCCTACGGGTTTGTGTTTTCAAGCAAGGTGTTTCTATCTGTTCTTGTTCATACTCCTTACGATCCGTGACCGTGGGTGACCTTGCTAGTCGCCCATATAATTGTAGGGGGGGCCTGGTGACGATAGGGAAATAGCTTTTCCTACATTCTCGTGTATGCTTCATAGAGAGCGCAACGTCATATCTAATAAAACACATAACGTCGGACCATAATCATAAGAAATATAGGAAGAGCGGGGGTCAATTAAAGAAATCATAATACATAAGCTACGCTCACTCCGAATATGCGATCACATGTGTTACGCTCCGATTTGACCTAATGGGGACTGGAGAAAGCGAGACACCAGACCATAAAAGGTAAACACTGCGCCATAAAGAGCAAACCCACCATGTTGCCCCGATTACCGACGTAAGAATCGAGCATCACCATTAGCAGAGATAGATCCAAATACAAATCTTTCAGCCACACACATATCCAAAGGCCAGAACAAAGCCCATTTACCTCGTTTATCGGGTTGAGTCCCAGTCGTAGTTGACCCAGAACCCATTGATTGAATTGACCTAGCAGAAGTAAAGACAGCTAGAGCAGCAGTAGAGATAGCCAAGGCGGAGGTAGCATAGGCCATAGAAGCAATGGTAGCAGCAGAGACAAAGGCAACAGATGCAGGAGCAACGGGGGAGGCACCTAAGGCAAAGGCATCCTCTCCTATGAATACTCGCGCTCCCACCCAACCACCCCATTGCCATAGTAGGGGCCCACCCACCCCGCCTATAGAATGGTAGGGGGCGCCTTCAATTGATTCATTTCAATATCCATCCAGCTCGGCTCGGCATTCAACCTTCTTTGTTGAGAAAGCATTTTCATCAGTTACTCGACCTACTACTAGATTATTGAGGGGTAGGGGCTTTCTCATCTACCTAACTTTGCAATTCATTCTATACGTCCTATAAAATGGTAGGGGGGTGGGTGGGAACTATAGGCAAATGCAGGGCCCCTCAAATTTTATGGCTGGGAGAAAGCCTTCCTCAAAGCCTACCGGACGGGCATTCATGTTACGTATAGAATCTCGAGCTCGGCCCGCCAACTACAAGTAGAATTCCCTACCTATCGAGTCCCCCGTCCTATAGTTGGGTTGGGATGATGGTTGGGTGGGGGGCCCCAAGAAAATAGAGTTTAGCGGTAGGGCCACAAGAAAAATGTGAGATGGATTGATGGTCCTCCCCTAAAAACGGTCTTGTCACTTTTGCATGTATATGCGCGACCTTTCTCAATAATCAATTCTGGGATCCAGCCAAAAAAGCCGGGGCTGGCTCAAAATGGATGGGTCAGTTCTCCACCCATATCCGTTGCGGTGTGCCCCTATCT
This sequence comes from Sequoiadendron giganteum, assembly GCA_007115665.2. Taxonomy (NCBI): domain Eukaryota; kingdom Viridiplantae; phylum Streptophyta; class Pinopsida; order Cupressales; family Cupressaceae; genus Sequoiadendron; species Sequoiadendron giganteum. The sequence continues at coordinate 91,687,723 of CM021101.1, read as the reverse complement.
AATATAATGGAATGGATGCATCCATGCTAGATATGTGTGGTGCCCTATATATATATAGATGGGGTTTGAATCGGAAATACTACCATTTGGAGGAGATTACGTTAAGCACGACTCCGTTCCGTTCAACTAGAATCCCCAACCCACCCCGCCGTTCCATGCAGATGCAGGAGCCCTATAATAGTGCTCAGCCTCAGAGGGGAGTCTGTATTAGAAGGAGTATGCTTGTATAGATATAGGCATGCCGGCAGTTCTATTTATATAGTAGGGAGCCTATATATAGGAGCCCGCCCCCGATGAACAACTCTCTATGGATATGGGATATGGATATAGGGCCCAGCGAGCAAGCTATATATGCCGATGAAGAGTGCCATACCATAGAGCCGAGCCTACCATGAAGCGGATCGACTTTCCAATGCCAATGCCAATGACGCTGATCCGCGAGTAGTCTCGATGCACCCGTTGTCACGAGAAGAACCGGAGGGAGAGGGAGCTACCCAAACTATTCCTTCCATTCCGCATGATGAAGCTACTTGGGAGTCAACTCCAAAATATAGGGTGCCCCGGATGTTGATAAAGGCTAAAGATCCAGGGGGAATCGAACAATATAGATTTGTGGGGCCCCTCCGCCCTCCTCCGACAAAGGGGGACACCAGCAAATCTACTTCTTCTTCCTCTTACTACTTTCCCTACAATAGTCTAGTGGTGGGGCCAATCCTACCTAGGGAGTGTGGTGGACGAAAGGGAATGAATGAAGGAATCTCGATCGGAATGAATCTCGCACTGAGAAGACAGTTGGTCGATTGATTGGTATGGTTGATTGATTGGTCGCCGGATTCTTAACCACCCTGAGAGAAAAGAATAGATGATGCCGGATGGTAACAATGAGGACACCGAGAAGAGGGACTAGATATGGATAGTGTATATGCAGTATGAATCTCGGATGGATTTAGAACTCTATAACTCGATTATCAGATCTATATCATATATGCCCCCCCCACTATAGCTATAGATGTGGGCACCATCTATAGTAGGGCGGACCACAATTCCCCCCCCACCCACCAACCCCACCGGCCCATAGGGCGGGTGGGTCGAGCCCCTCCCCTTAGAATAGTAGGGCTATGGGAGTCGGTAGATTCTATTCGTGGGAGGCTAGGGGTGGGTGGGGGGACTGCCAGGGGTTGCCAGGGTTGGGTGGGACTAGAAGGTTCCCAGGCGAGTATGGTCGGTCTCGAAACAAACCCCACCGACCCCACCCTAGGGGCGCCTTGGGTGAGGATGGAGGGATGAGCTCAGTTGAATTGGACAGCAAATTGAGAAACCTTCAACTGGAAAGAAATAATGTTAGCAGGCCTGTTAGGCCGGTAGGCTTCCCATGAGAGGACTTCCATTCAGCCACCACCCAATGGCCCAACTAAATTGAATAATCCCTTCGCTTTTAGCCAGTTGCCTTCCACTTCGACTACTCAGCTAGTTCATATAGTTGGGCTCAACTGGATGGAGCCATAATCCATGCGAGAAAATCCTAACTTTCTAGTGAACTAGTTCATTCAACCCGCTATAGTAGTTGCCCCTATATCTCCCGTGAATAGAATCTACCTCCTTATTCTAGCAGGCTAACTAATTAAGGGGGCTCGGTGGGGTTATAGGCGAATGGGTTCATCGGAAGGTGAATGGGTTCATCGGAATAAGTATAGTATGCATCCGAAATCGAATTTCTAATCGCCTATCTCGGACCAGAGCCCAATTGTATGGGTCCCTGCCTTAGCTCCGGTGGGTAGCTCCTCGTTAAGGGAGGGTAAGGATGGTCAGTTAGGCCTTCCGGTTGGATGAGTGAAAGCGGTACATTGAACATAACCCTCACTAGCCCCCAGATGGCCAGGAGCACTAGAGTTGCCCTGGGGTGGGGTTCTAGCCATTTAGTTGCCTTGGGGTTCTAGCCATTTATCAACTACTTGTTAGTTAGGTCCCTCACTCGGTCCAACTTCCTTCCTTTCTTTGGGTAGTCCTAATCTAGTCAACCAGCTCAACTCCCTTAGAATAGTAGGGGCCCTAACCCCCGGTTCAGGATAGCCTCACGGAGCTAGAAACATTGGAAGCTATGGCCCAAACAATATAACGTATGTAGTTACAATCCTTCGAGAAGTAATTGACTCAACTACTTTCTTCCTTCCTTCCTCCGCAAGCACAGTGTAGAAAATCAATATCCAATATCCGAGAGGCCTACCTAATTAATGGATGGAAACCCAGCACACTCCCACCCCACCAGAGGTTACTTCCGGTTGAACTAGAGAAAGTGAGGATGTTTATCAACAATCAATCGAGGGGGACTTCCTGGTTTTCTCGTTGAACTTACTATGGAATGGAAGGGCCATAGAATTTTTAGGCCGATTAGACCAGGAGGATGCTGCGGACTACCGAGGGCTATAACTCCCACCCTCCCAGAAAGCATTTCTCATGAGGAGCCGGGTATGGAATTCAACTACCCGATAACTAATCTTCCTCCCGGCCCCCCCTGCCCCCTACTATTCTAATGGTGTAGATTATATTCACTTTCTCACCCCACTGAAGGCCCACGGTGTTGCCAAAGAAAGTTCTCAAACACAGCTTGCGTCTCGCACATTAGTCTACTTCGTCTTGCATCCCTCCGTCTCACACAGAGATGGCTTGGCTCTCCCCAATGAGTAATAGCTTGTTTGTACCTTTCTCATTGGCTCCCTTCCTTCGCTTCGAACAATCCTTCAAGAAAGCTAGATTAGTGACAATCGGTTGCCTTATTAGAGTTGTTACCTCCACCTAGATCTGTAACAATGTTCTCGTTCATCTCGACTAATAGCTAGAGATGGGCATCTAACATTAAACCAACCGGGGGTGTGGTTCTCACTTGAATCTGTGGAGGGTAGCCACTGAGTAGAGCCCCAGAAAGTATTCGACATGTTAGAGGGAAGGCTGGACGGTAGTTATTCTTTCTCTTCTGACTGAGTTAGCTGGGAATCTTAGTTAGGTAGGTCAATGGGGTCCTTCCATTAGAACTCGTTACTTCCATATCCCGACACTATCCAGTATTGTATTCTTTCCTCCCCGAGCGAGCAAATAAACTATTCTCCCTCCCACCAACCCCACCAGCCCCCCTACTATTCTAAGGGGCCTAGGGTGGGGAGAGGTAGTTGGAACCACCAACTCTTCCCTTCCTTGAACTTCTTGAACTCTCTGATCGAAGGCCTGCTGTCCATCGACATCTATTGCTTTCAACCTGCTGTTCATCCTTCCAACCTTCCTTCTGGAGGACCTTCCCGTGTTAACTTCTCTACGGGCACCTAGAATAATCCTGCTTCTCACCTTGAATAAACCCTCCTGCTTCTCTAGCTACTTCTGCATCTAACTAACTTTCCCTCCGGCCCCCCCAAGAGAAAGATCCGGTTGGGAGGAGAAAGATGGTAACAGCATAGCTGGCCCACCCCGCACCATCGGTTGCCCTCCTTATTCTAGTTACCATCCCTCCTTTTTACTTCCTTCTCGTTAGGCTCCATCCCCCACCCCCAGGTAGGAGTTACTTCCTTTCCATCCATCCACTGCCAAACAATCAATCGAGGGTGAATGAAGCCATCCAATAACTCTTCCGGATAGAAGGTTGTCAACTTGTTAGGAGGAACAATCCAACTTCTCTAGCATTAGGAGCCGGGTAACCTGAGCTGGACCATCCATCCTTGTTTATTTGTATTAGAACTCCTACCCATGAAAGGAAGTTATGAGAAAGGTTGAACGAACCGGGATGGGCCCCTACTATTCTATGGAGGAGGATATAGTTTAAGTTGGGCATGTTACTCCACAATTCGTCTACCGACTCAAATTGAGGAACTATGATTCCCTCCCACCCACTAGCCGTTCTGGTGCCCTTAGAATAGTAGGGCCACCCAACTATGATTCCCTCCCACCCGGGAATTGATCTGGCCAGTTCGGTTGTTGACTCTACCGTCCTACACCCCCTAACCGGAGGTGTGGGAAGGGTGGCACCCTCGGATGGAAATAATAGCCATCTTGTCCTCCCATCCTACCGGGGGTGGGGGATGGAGCCTTCATCGGGGGTGGGGGATGGAGCCATCACCGTGGGTGAAGGACGGGTAGGGGTAGGAGGGTAATGGGAGTCGCCCTTTACACCCCCGGTGAGAAAGTCTTAACCGTGGGTGGGGGATGGAGCACCCACGCTACCCTTCACCCCCTCTAACACGGAGCGGTGGGGATTCTAGTTGGACCTCGACCGTTCTCCACCCCCGCCCCCCTATTGCCAGGGTTGGGTGGGACTAGAAGCCCCGTGGCCATGTTACGTAACTAGATCGGGGTGGGAGGCAACTTCCTCTATCCTCCTAAGTTCCCATGTTACTCCACAATTCATCTACCGACTCAAATTGAGGAACTATGATTCCCTCCCACCCACTAGCCGTTCCGGTGCCCTTAGAATAGTAGGGCCACCCACCCCTATGGCGTACCGGTCAACACCAGATTATCTACGTAACATCGGATATAGAAGAACTAGTTAGGGAGGGAGTTAATTCTCCAACTATAGGTAGGAAGGCTAGGGCTCCAACTAGAAATGAACAGGCTAGGGAGGGTATTTCTCGCCAACAAAGTTCTTTCCTTCCACCCACGGGCCCTATGGGGTGAGGATGTTTCTCAGAAACATCTAGAAAGCTTTCACTCAGCCTGAACTGAGTTAACTACTATAGTTCCCCAGTGGCCCCAGGATGGAACCTTCCCTTGAGCCGGGTAACCTTTAGTTGGGTTACTCGACTGATAATTCTGGCAGTCCATCTATTCAACTATATGCTATGGTTGGGGAATTCCTTCCTTCCGGCCAATCTTAACTGAACAATCCAATCTAAACTATAGAGGGTGGGTGGGGGGGCCCTCCCACCCCGCTCTAGGAGTTCTTTCATAACTAGTTGAATTCTATCCTACTATCTCGAGTTAGGCTAGCCAATAGCTACGGGGCACCAGCCAATCAAAACAAAGGATGGTCGGAGACTAGTCTTCTGGATGGAGAATCCTTCTCATGCGAGGGAGTTCACTACCTGGGGGTGAAGGATGGATTCCTAGGCCAGCGGAAATAAAGAACAATTGAACAATCCGGAGCTAGTGAGGGCTATAACTCCTCTTAACCATCCATCGGGGCCACCCTCACTCCCACTATCCATCCTTCACTTCCACCCTTCACCCCCTATAGTCCATCCTGCCCATTAGAATAGTAGGGCCATCCTGTAATCAATGCAGGAACCGGGTAGACTCCTTCCACCCGGGGGGGGGGGGCTCTACTCCTCTGCCATGAACTGGAATAGCTAGCAGCCCTGTGAGTTAGGCCAACCGAGCAAGAGGAATATATGGTCGGTGAACTATGATTCCCTGCCACCCACCCATATATAACTTAGTGAGTTAGGTTCCTCCAACCGGGGGTGCTGATTGAACCTCGCCCGAGTAACCGGATAGAAACAAGGGATCAGGATAGAGGTAACTGGATAGAAACTTTGGTTTGGATTGATCCTCCTGAAGACCAGCAGTGAGAACCAGTCACAGGGTGGCAGGCAGGGGAAGGGGCAGGCTTTGAACCTGGGGGAAGAACAATACCAGCAGCTTCATTCAACTATCCAGTAACAATCCTTCGAGAAGTAACCGGATAGAAAGAACCCCAAGCGCTTGCCTGTCTCTCACCCAATTCTCCAACTTCTTTCTCGGGCTCCAGTCAAGTTAGAGAGATATAACCGCTCCACCCCCGGTAGCTCCAACTAATCAACTCAACTAGATATATCCTTCCCTCACCCGGTGATGCTCGGATTGAATGTTAGCAGGGGTTCATCAGGAAAGAAACCAAACCGAAGGTGGAGGATGGCGAGGGGGTCTCTGAAGGATGGAAGGTAACATTGAGGATATCCCCATGGGGTGGCTATAGCTAGTATTACGTCTAGAATCTGGTCTTCCAGAACTTCGGTGTTGACAAGGTGGCCCTCAGATGTTGACAAGGAAGGGTATATGGATGCTTTGATAGTTGGTGTTGACTACAGGCCCCACTGAAATGGCTGTAACGATGAGGTCGCTTCCATTCGACCGGATAGAAACGGATGGTAGTTGTTAACCTGCTTGATGGTTAACCTGCCTGCCTTTCCGCACCCCCGGTGGGAGTGAACATCCAGCTAAAAAGAGAATCTAGTCGTCTTGCCCGCTAGAACTCCCTCCCACCCGGGATGGTAGTCATTTCTCACTGACCAACTGAACTGCCGGAGGAGGAGCAGTACCAGAGGAGGAGATTGTTCTACCTTCCTTTCTTCTGCATTGGCTGAGAAGTAACCTGGGTCGAACATCCTTCTGGCGGAGTAGACTAGTTTTATTTGATTGAGGGAGGGAGTATACAACTCTAATAAGAAGGGAGGGCATTGGGTTATGTTCAATGAAAGCTTTCACTCCTAAACACGGCCATAGAATTTTAGGGGGCCTAAACATGGGGTGAAGCCATTACTCGCCTATAGGGAATAGTTGAGTCAAGGAGAAAATCCTCAACTCGTTAATGAAGCAGTGTAGGCTTAGTATCCGGTGTAGGAGCTATCGATGGTCCAGTTGTTGTTAACTCATTACTGCCTTCCGACCTTCCCTCCTTGATTGGATTGAACTAGTCTACTCCCTGGTGAACTCCCTCCCTAACTAGGAAGGAAGGAAGACTAGTCTACGACGTGTTAGAGGTAATTAGTCCAACTAGTTAGAAGGACCATCCAAACAAAATAGAAGTAGTTAGGTCCCTCGGTAATTAGTTGTATGGGTCCCTGGTGAACTTCCAACGGTAATCCCAACGGTAATGAACTAGTCTACTCCCTTCCTCCTATAGTCTAACGAGAAGGAAGTAACGAACTCCCTTCCTCCTAATTTGACTTTATTGAACTTCCTCATTAATTAGGTCAGTGGGGCTGTAGACTAGTTAGGGAGGAAGGAAGGAAGACTAGTCTACTCCCTCCAACGATAATGAACTAGTCTACTCCCCAGTGAACTCCCTCATTCATTAAGTCTCCCTGGTGAACTCCCAACGACCCCTTCAAATAGTAGGGCCCTCCCTGTTTCTTCTAGTTGTCTACTCGGTAGTCAATGAACTAGTCTACTCGGGATGGTAACAGTAGACTAATCGGAATTAAACAACTAAAATGAAGGAAGGGCAACTGAAAGGAAGGAAGGTCGATCAATCCACCGATCTAACTCTCACCGGAGGTGTGGGAGGAGCCGTCCATCCTTCACCCCCAGGTAGTTGGGCGGGTCAGTTTTCCAGTCATATGAGTGAGAAAACTGTGGCCTAGACCTCCCGGGAAATCAAGTCGAGTCACAATAATATACCTTCATCTCCAACCTCGTCTCGCAAGCGCATTAATGAACTGATTAATGGCAGTGGCCCTATAGGTGGGTCCCTACATTCTGCTGGGATTGGAGAAGGTGGAGGGGGGCCAACCCCACCGACCGTACCCGCCTTGGGTGGGGAGCTTCATGAATGGAACCGAGGCCCAATACCAACTCTCAGTTTTTGAATCTACCTCCCACGAATAGAATCTACCACCCAAATAACTAGAATCTACCTCACCTATAACTCCCTCCCACCCGCCCCCTACAATTCGCTAGGGCTCCCACCCCGGGGCGGCTGGGGGGACAAAAGGGGTTGCCTCCCACCCAAGACGCCCCGTAGGGGGGTCGGTGGGGTTGGTTTGTAGACCCCACGGTTCATCGGTACCAAGGGCAAATAGGTTCATCGATACCAAGGGCGTATCAACAATAATCTACCTCCAAGCAGCTACCATAGCCCTACTATTCGGCTGGGGAGGGGCCAATGGCTGATTCCCCCCCCCTCAACTAATCTTCAATTAGAATGGGGGGGGGGCAGATGGTAGGCCCACAGAATAGTAGGGGCTTAGTAGGCTGATTCCTTAGAATAGTAGGGACTCCCACTTCTATAATCTACCTCACGCCCCCTACCCTGGCCCCCACCCCCTGGCCCCCTACCCTAGCAAATTGTAGGGGGCCAGGGGGCAGGGGCCAGGGCTCCCACATGAACTGCATAGGCATGCCTTCGGCAGTTGACCGTATTGGCAACTACTATAGCGGGTGGGGTTTGTGGCCCCGGGAGCCATAGTAGGGGTCAATTAATCAGCCTGCTAGCCCAGTAGGGGGCTAGCATAAGTGGGGTTGGTACCGATGAACCCATTCACCTTTGGCATTCCCGGGGGGGTGGGAGCAATATAGGGGCCCTTGGCATTCCCGAGGGGGTGGGAGTAATATAGGGGCCCTTGGTATTGAATTGGGGCTAACCTCGTTAATGATGAAACTAGGATCTTGCCTCCCACCTACGCTAACCTCGTTAATGATGATAGTTGTAAACTACTCTCTATGGAAGGGGAATTCCGATTCTCCGAGCAACTACTATCTATGGAAGGGGAATTCCGATTATACCTTCCGGAAGGCCTTCCCAGAATCAATATTGTATTCTCGGCGGCCCTGATTAGTTGAGGGCTGCTTTGAGAAAGCTGCGCCTGGAACCGGGTAAGGCTCTCTACAATAAGGGGACTTCGAGTTCCGCCTCCCACTCCCTCGGGGGTGCACTCCCTCAACCGGGGGTGAAGTCTAACTGTTTGTTCTCTAATTCATCGTTTGGTCGATATAACGTATGGATGGATAGTTGCATTAGTCCCCTTGCATTGGAGTTGGAACTCAATGGAGTTGATATCCTCTAGTTGAATTACCCATCCTCCATCAAATTCTGGAGTTCCCATCCTAAGGCATGCCTTCGGCAGGCAACACCAACCGCACCGGCCATGCCCCTTCGGGACCGACCATACTCGCAACTACTATAGCGGGTCAGTCCTGAAGGGCCGGGTGGGTGGCAACCCCTGGCAGTCCCCCCACCCGATGAACCCAGGTCGGTGGGGTCCACCTTATGGTCCTTCTAATGCAAAACGAAGGGGGCAACCTACTAATCTACATTTTGAATTCTATACGTAACATGCCTACGGCTATCCTCCCACGAATAGAATCTACCCCATTAGAATAGTAGGGGGTAGGGGGGGCCCATCTCTTGCATGCGAAGGGTGGGTGGGAGGCTCTATCACTCCCACCCAAAACCCCCCTACCCAAGGTGGACCCCACCAACCTAGGCACCAACCCCACCGACCATGTGCTTCGCCATTCCCGACCTGAGGAATATATGGTCGGTGGGGTTGGGACCGGGCCCCCCCTTCAGGGAGGTAGATTATAGAAGTGGGAGGCCCCCGAGGTAGATTATTGTTGAGATGGGCCATGGGTGGGGGGGCCGCTATGGGTGGGTGGGTGGGGGGGAATTCTAGTTGAGGTAGATGTCGTTGGAGAAGTCCTCCCACCCTGTAGGGGAACTATGATTCTAAGACCCCACCGATGAACAGGGCTTCGCCTCAATTCCGCCCTGTAGAGAAACACCGATGAACCGAGCTTTGAACTGCTCACCGATGAACCTATTGCTTCGCGACCACCCGAGTTACCATAGAATTTTAGGGGCCCTCCCACCCGACCTGCAGAGGCTACTCTATATCCTCCTAAGTTCCCAAGGCGTATCCCGGCTATCCTCCCACGAATAGAATCTACAATTCTCAATGGGGGGGGGCCCCGGTGGGGTTGGTGGTCCAACCCCACGCTATAGTAGTTGCCTGCCTTCGGCAGCCGACCCCCCTACTATTATAAGGGGCCAACTAACTAGAATAGACCTCCCTGCAGGGGGGGGCCTCCCACCCAAGGCATGCCTTCGGCAGCCGACCATATTGGCAACTACTATAGCGGGTGGGGTTTGCTGCCGAAGGCTGTCTTAGGGCATGGTCGGAATTGAGCGGAGCCTCGGTCGGTAGCGAAGCTTGGCCGGTAGCGAAGCTTGGGTGGTAGCGAAGCTTGGATGGTGGGTAAGGCCTGCCTTCGGCAGCCGACCATATTGGCAACTACTATAGTGGGTCCCGAAGGGCGGGTGGGAAACTCTAGTTCCGGATATAGTTGGCGGGATCTTTTGCAGTCATGTGGGCATCGACTCGATCCCCACATCTGACCAGAATGCTTTATGGGTCGCCCGGGGGACAAGCGATGAAGCATCCCAGGGTTCATGGGGGGCTATAGGGCATCCCATCACCGATCATATTACGTATAGAATCTGGCATCGACTGCATCACCGTCTATAGCATGGCATCAAGACGCGATGAAGCATCCCATCTCATCACCAATCCGGAGATGGGGCCCTTTCTTTCTATAGTGGGCGCTAGGGAAACACCACGGAACTATGATTCCCACCCACCCTGCGTTGCTACACCATATTCTATACGTTATGTGATATGATCCATCGCGTTATATGATCCATCGGCCCCTCTGGCACTATTATTCATTCGGAGGGGAAATAGCTCAGTCGGTTAGAGTGCTGGTCTGTCACGCCAGAAGTCGCGGGTTCGAACCCCGTTTTCCCCGGCTTATGGATAGTAGGGGGCCCCCGGGGCCCACTTGTACTTTTTCAGCATAGGACAAGATTCAGACGCCGATGAACCCAGCGGTTCATCAGGGTTCAATAGTGGCAAAGCGCGAATCGCCCTACTATCTGCTCTATATCCGGGGGTTCTAGCCATTTCTCTGGGCGGGGGTCAGCTAGAACCCCAGCTCACTCTAGTTCCGGGCCGCCATTTGAGAAAGTTCCAGGGTGGGGGAGAATATGAAGTGGAATTTGTTCTAATGATATGACCTTTTTTCCACGGTCGAAATCAGAAGAATAGTGCCAGAGGGGCCGATGTTTCCTACTATTTTCTACCCTTTTGAATCGGATCGCAGGGGACTGCTCGCATACTATTAAAGATTAGGGGTTGGAGTTCGATGGTAAGAATACGAGGCCAGGGTGCTTGGGGATGAAAGATGAGGAGATGGCCCAAGTCAGGTTAGGGATAGGGATTTGAGAGGAAGGGATGCAGCTTTAGAGGTGGGGGGTCGGAAGGGAAGGAAACGAAGAAGGGGTGGGTGGCATGGATGGATGAAACAATTGTCTGCTTGATGAATGAACTAGCTATGGTGAGAGGAGCTCCGATTGAGATTGATCTTATAATTCCCATTGCACAACTCATCTTAAACCAATCCCTCAATCTTGCCATTTCATAGTAGGTGCTTCCAATACCGAAGGATCGATCTTCCAAATCAATGCCATTGAGAAACTCCACTGAAGGGGATTGGAGGATTGATAAATGGACTAGGAGATGGGCTTAAATAAGTATTAAACACAGCCGCCTTTGCCCCGAAAACACCATCCATATCTAATTAAACACTGCACTTGTCTCTCTTCTGTCCAGATTGGTTTGGTTCCTCTGTTCGATCAACCCCCATCCAATAGAGCACTCGACCTTACAATCAATAGTTTGTCGATTATTCCATCTATAGGGAGAGGAATAGATGCTACCGAGAGGGATAGCAATTGATTTGTCAATGAATGGCAATAGCGATGGAATGAGATACGGATACGGAGGCACCGGTGTTCCCAACTGGCAGCAGATTGAGTTGGATTCGATCTTCCTAACTACCCTACTGAATAGTAGGGGCCCCCCACCCGACAATAGAAAACCCCACCCAAGGCGAATGGGTCGGTGGGGTTCATTGGCCCCCCCACTCACAGCGGCCGACCCCACCATCCAAGGCCCCAACAAACCCACCATCCATAAGGCGAATATGGTCGGTGGGGTTTGCCTAGGGCGGTGGGGTCCACCTTGGGTGGTGGGGTCTTACTGGGTGGTGGGGTCTTGCAGAATAGCCGCCTTTATCTTCCTCCCACCCACTATAGCCCTACTATTCTAAGGGGGCATGCCTTCGGCAGCCGACCATATTGGCAAGCAGGTGGGGTTTTTTTCGGGACCGACCTCCCTATTGCCACCCACCCAAGGCGCCCTGTAGGGTGGGGTCAGTGGGGTTTTGTTGCCTGCCTTCGGTAGTCGACCATATTGAAAACCCCACCAACCATGCCCTTCAGGACCGACGGGTCCTCAGGTCAGTCCCGAAACAAACCCCACCCGCTTGCCAATATGGTCGGTTGCCGAAGGCATGCCTATGAACCCCACTGACCACCCTACGGGGCCTTGGGTGGGTGGCAATAAAGTTGTCCAACCCCACCAAAGGCCAATATGGTCGGTGCCGAAGGCTGTCTTAGGGCTGGATGGTGGGGTTGGCCCATCTCTATATCCTCCCACTGAATAGAATCTACAATTCTAATGGGGGGGGCCAGTGGGGTTGTAGAATTCCCTCCCACCCGCGGGCCTCCCACCCACCCAGCTAGAATTCGGGTGGGTGGGAAACTATAGTTCCGGAAGATAAAAGCATTAATGGGTGAATATGCTTTGGCGCTTAAACTGAAACAACTCCCTACCTTAGAATAGTAGGGGCCCAAGACCCCACCATCCAAGGCCCATCTCGGCTATCCTCCCACCCAAGGCAACTACACCGACCATATATGCCTTACCCACCAACCAGGGCTTCGCCCACCGATGAACCTTCGCTTCTAACCGCCCTAGCTTCTAACCTAAGGCCCATCTCGGCTATCCTCCCACCCAAGGCCTATCCCAACTATAATCTATCAGGGGGGGCCTCCCACTTCTATAATCTACCTCCACTAGCCGTTCCCACCCACTATAGCCCTACGGGGGCATGCCTTCGACAGCCGTGGGGCCCCTTAGAATAGTAGGGCTATAGTGGGTGGGGTTTGTGGCCTCGGGAGCCATAGTAGGGGTCAATTAATCAACCTGCTAGCCCAGTAGGGGGATAGCATAAGTGGGGTCTCGGTGATGTGTTTCGCTGGTAGACTCTCCCTTACTCGTCTCCTTCTATCGGGGGAGTTGTGGATCATCGAAGTTCTCCCACTGTTGAGAACTAATAGACTCACCGGGTGGAAGTGAGAACTCACTCACCTATTGAGAAGTAGTAGGGAGTGATGATCCAACGGTCTTGAGCTATATCTCCCACCCACCCTTGCCATAGCCATGGACCGACATCGCTATTGCTGAACCAATTCAGCTGCTCTCGGTTGGACGGTACCTTCCCGAGTCTCCCAATGCTTTTTTAAAGCCGGGCACGCTCATATCGTCCCATTCGCCCTGTTGGCCTCATTCCCTCGGGAATTCTTAGGCCCGCCTTGGGAACGATCCATCCAAAGACAAGATAGGCGTCGCACCGGCCAATATGAGTTATCACCGACGTCCGTATGCTTAAGCTGCCCAAGACTTAAGCCGCCCAAGTGCCCTAAATAGTGATAGTCCTATCTGAGACTTCTCATCGGTACAATCCCGCAAATAGCAGTTCAGGTTCCCCTCCCCTGAAGTGCACATTGGAGGACTGACTCTACAGGGTGGGCAATGAGAATTCTAGTTGAGGGCTCGGGGGTACGAACCAATGTTTAGCTACGTGCTCTCCCAACATCCCTTTGACGAGGGGAGTGATTATACCGAGAGAAGTCTCAGCTTAGTTGAGTTGGTGATGCTGCTATAGGTAGGTAGATTCGCATCTATACATGACATTCCTCCCCAACTGCTGGGTAGGTAGTAGGATCTCCCCCCAGGGTGATGGGTAGTAAGTAGGTAGGGAAAAAGGGAGGGAGGACCCCTACCCCCCTATTCCCCTACCATGTGACGTACTGATCCAAGCTACCGCTTGGTTGAGATGTTTAGAGAATGAGTTTCCGGTGGGAAGCTGTGGATCGTCCATTCCGAGCCAAGTAGGCGGTCTTACCCCCCCTACGAGAACCAATTACTTGATACCTGAATCAATAACCAATCACTTGATGCTTGAAGAAATCTAAATCCTGGTTGATAAACAATGGGAACGCACTATGAGCCACGTTATATGCCTTTTAGTTAAGCACGAAGTGATCGCAAAAGAGAAGGTATTAGAGGAAGGTCGAACTGTGCCCCATCCTAGCGAAGGAGAAAGAATGGGGGGCAGTAATGATGGCAAGAGTGCGGATCGAGATCGTTTCTTCATAATTGTTCTTTCTCATGGGGAATATCCCATTAGGCGGATGGTCACTTTGCAACAGATGGTTTCTCAAATATGCCGATCATGGAACTGCGTTAGAATCAGGACAGTGACAGGCTACAATGTCCCTCGCCAGGGCAATAGAACCTAGTTCCCGGAAAGAGGCGAATGAATGGAATGCACGCCCTACTCTTCTAAGGGGGTGTCTGGTGCTAGAGACTCACGAAACAAATTGAACCCCTAAACTCTCATTTTCTGCTGGGCACCAACTCTTCTGATTCACTCTCCACCATCCAACTCTAAGTACATATATAAGTAGGAATGCCCCAAAAAGGGTCAGGAGCTCCATTGATTCATCCCATTACGGTATCTCCTTAGCTAAAATTGAGTTTAGGCCCGGTTGGCCTGAACTTCTTATTCCCACCCGCCCAGCTTCTTGTTCCCTCCCACCCAAGGCCTATCCCGCCTATCTTCCCACAAATGAATCAGGGGAACTATGATTCGGGGGGGTGGTCAACTGGCCATTCCGGCAATAGAACTATATCTCCCACCCAACCCCGATGGGGTTGGTGGCCCACCCAACCCGATGGGAATAGGAAGATTGAGACACGGCAAGCTTTCAATTGATCCATACTAGCTAGTTCCCACCGCTAGACAAGGATTGGCCCACCAGCAGGGGCCCCTTTCCCACCCATGGTACCGGCGGATGATTACCCAAGGGACTACCCGATAGATACAGCTGCCAGGTAATGCACTACTTTGATTGAGCCAGCCATTTATGCTGCCATCCTATGCCGATACCCATCAGATAGAACCTATGCCCTAAATCACTTCACCCGGCACCCACCGCTAGCTGGTTAGCCACACCCTGCATGGATTAGAGCCCAATTGACAGATCCCATTTAGGTAGGTAGACTCCATCCATGCATGCCACCTTATAGGAACCTGAATGAGTTTGGGGGGAAAAAAGTAGGGTGATACCGGCCCGCCCGCTATTAACAGCAGATGAATTCTACTAGACTCGGGGCCCTGCTTAGCCAGCTCTGAACAGCGCATGCCACCACCTACCCTTCACTTGACTAGGTGGACTCGCTCCTGTTTCAGACACCATCTGGCCCTGCTCGACATAAGGGCCCTCTCTGGCCACACCGACTCCGCTATATGCATCGGACAGGACGGGGCCCCTACTATCTATATATTGCTTTGCAGCGGGTGACCAGCACGCACCTGCTGATGCGTTCAGAGTTGTTAGGCATGGGACGCCCTCTTTTCTATTATTGGAGAAAACAAATGGATGCATGTGTGCAACCCCACCAACCAAAGGCGAATATGGTCGGTCGCGAAACAGACCCCACCGACCTGCCCCGCCCAAGTGAGTTGGCAGCCTTCGGCACTCGCCCCTACCCTTCTAAGGGGCCCTACTATTCTAAGGGGCCCCTTTGCCACCAGGGGGGGGTCGGCTGCCTTCGGCAGGCCCCCCCCGTAGGGACTAGAATCTACCCCATTAGAATAGTAGGGGGCAGGGGGGGGCCTCCGCCCCTAAAATTCTATGGGGCCCTACTATTCTAAGGGGCACCCCGGGAGCCCCCACTTTAGAATAGGGGGGGTGGTCGGTACCAACCCCACTATCCCATTCGCCCTTGGTCCCCGGGGTTGGACCGACCCCCCTACTATGGCAAAGGGGCCTTAGAACGAATGGGACGAAGGGGTGGGTGGGGGGAGATCAGAGGGGGCCTCCCACCCAAGGCAAGCCTTCGGCACCGACCATATTGGCAACTACTATAGCGGGTGGGGTGAGAGGACCGACCTATTCGCCTTAGAGCCCCGCCTATCTCCCACGAATAGAATCTACAATTCTAATGGGGGGTGGGGGGGGGGCCGAAACCAACCCCACCAACCACCCTACTATGGCAAAGGGGCCTTGGGTGGGGGGACTGCCACGGGTTGCCGGGTTGGGTGGGAATCATAGTTGGCAGCCTTCGGCACCCACTATAGTAGTTGCTGTATGGGTGGCGCCGAAGGCTAGCCTTAGGTGGGGTTGGGTTGGGATCGACCCAAAGGCCCCTTAGAATAGTAGGGGGTCGGTCTCGAAGGGCGACTCCCGAAGGGCGGGTGGGAGGTAGAAGTTCTGTCCAACTAGTTGGTGGTTGGGTTAGCCGGTTAGCTATCCAACTAGAAAGGTGGCAGGAGCGAGGAGAACTCCTCTCTCTTCGACCCCCCTCCCTAAGATATCCCTTTCTCGATTCTCTACGTAACATGCTCCCCCACTACAACCATTGTTCGAGATCAAACTTGTCCCTTTAGCCCCCCTACCAGGCTTCGCCACCGACCTGAGGTGGACCCCACCTGCCCCCCCCACCCCCCATTGAGAATTGTAGATTCTATTCGGTGGGAGGCTATAGAATTGCCTGCCTTCAGTAGGGCCCCCCTATCCCCTACTATTCTAATGGGGTAGATTCTATTTGTGGGAGTTCACCAGGCCCCCCTGCCCCCTACTATTCTAATGGGGTAGATTCTATTCATGGGGTTACGGTAGATTCTAGTTAGTTGGCCTCGTAGGGGGGTCGGTTGCCTTCGGCAGGCCCCCTTAGAATAGTAGGGACTAGAATCTACCCATTAGAATAGTAGGGGCCAACCGCCCGGGGCCCGACCCACCCGCCCCGTATAATTCGCCAGGGCTCCCACCCGCTATAGCCCTACTATTCTAAGGGTGCATGCCTTTGGTAGCTGACCCCCCCTGGTGGCAAAGGGGCCCCTTAGAATAGTAGGGCCCCTTAGAAGAGTAGGGGCGGGTGGGGTTTGCTGCCGAAGGCTGTCTTAGGGCAGGTTAGAAGCTAGGACGGTTAGAAGCCAACCCCACCGACCTATATGCCTTAGGTTAGAAGCTAGGACGGTCCCAACCCCACCGGGTCCCCCCCCACCCCCCATTAGAATTGTACCACCCCTTTATAGTTCAACTATAGTGGGGGGGCCCGCTCACCCCCCCCTTTTCTATAGTTATAGGGTGGCCCTATCCACAGTAGGGCATATAGAATAGAGATCTGCCTACTGATCTCTATTCGATTCGCACGCCCCACCCGGGTGGGACAAGAAGGACCCGTAGGGGTTCTATTCTATAGTTGACCTTTCTACTAGAATTCCCCCCCACCCAACTAGAATTCAACATGTTTCAGTTCAAACATGCACCTGCTAGTATAAGCCACCTTCTAATTTCCACCCACCCACCCCTGCATTGGGGGGGCCCTACTATTCTATGGCTAGTGGTGGGTGGATATAGGATAAGTCCTCCCACCCAAGGCGAATGGGTCGGTGGGGTTAGGAATCTATAGCCGGGTGGGCGGGCCCCTACGGGGGTGGGTGGGAGGCCCTTTGTTCCCAACCCGGGAACCCTATGATTCCCACCCACCCGCCCTACTATTCTAAGGGAGTTCCCCCCCACTTTCTTCATGTACGCCTTCTAGAATAAGGAATAGATCTGTCCTCCCACCCTACACTATATCCACCCACAAATGGCATCTACCCGACTACCTGTTCTATATCCTCCCACCCACCCCAGCGGTAGGGGCCCGAGAAGCAGGGTGGGACTATAGTTCCGGGGGGCAATAGGATTGCCAGGGGAACAAACAGTTGCCTGCTAGAATAAGCTCAAATTCTGGGGGGGTGGGAACTCTAGTGGAGGACAAAAGCTATGCCTGTTCTTTCTTCTAAGGGGGACAACAAGATTGCTGGAGTGAGCGATGTTGGACTATAGAGGTAGGGGCATCCATTTGTATTTATCCAGTAATCAGTTCGCTAGTCATCGTAACCTCCCTAACATCATGGATTTCGTGTTCTCTGATACGCTCCCCACTATAGAGCCAGAGGTGGGGATCTTCTTTTTGAAAATCTCCGAACCCGTGTGGGTCCATCTTAGTTGTCCCCAACGCGTTGAAACCACTGGTGCCAATGAACCCCACCGACCCATTCGCCTTGGGTGGGAGGAAAGAAAGTTGGGTGGGTGGGAGTTCCATAGAAGGGACAGGATGGGCGGCCCCGCTTTATCTTCCTCCCACCAATTAATCTACCTCCAAGCAGGGGGGCTAGCAGGCTGATTAATTAACCCCTACCGGTCAAATCAATGTCCTCGATTTCTCGATCGAGTGCATAAGTGCGATCGAGTGCATAAATGTCAAGGCCTAACGGAAATCGGGTCCCTCCCGCCAGATAGTCATGCATGATGATAGGGACTCCCAATTCTCTGTATCCGGCTTTCCGTAATACGAAATTCATGTGATAGATGAGACTAACTGATAGAACGCTACCCCACTCACATGGAAACCAACCCTCCTGTGGACCATTGATTGAATGGTTCAGTCACCGCTGATTCCAGCCCTTTCTTTCTATAGTGAGGGTTCGAACGCAGATCAAGATCCCATTCAACTAATGCTGGTACTGCGGGGAGGGAGGGGGGTTGGTAAACTTCACTAATTATTCTATCATATTCTAGAACAATGCCCGTACTATCCATGAAGTCTCGAGCATCAACCAACCTCCCGACCCTAGCGGAAATGCCCCTGTGAATCAATCGAGCTATCCAAACCATACGAAATACAACGGAATACGACCGATGACACGTGAGGAGATCGGGGGCCTAAAACCTATTGATTCACCACCGTGAACAGGTTGGTCTCGACCACCAGTGTGTGTGGATCAAGAGCCGGAGACGAACTTATTATTCGATAATAGAGATTGGAGCATTCAACACCAATGACTCAATTCCCCCCATTTTAATGGGTGAATAAGGTGGGGCGGGATTGAAGTCATTATCCCTATGATCCCAGTTCCAAATGGATATGGAATCGGGTCAATATCCATCAGCATAGCACTCTAATTCCCCCCACTCGGTCCTCTCTTTCTTCGAACTGAATGGTAGAAGTCATTTCACCATGGGAAGGAACCAATCCACCATCACCAGAAAGGGTCCAGATCATCAAGCTTCTTTCACAACTCCTCTGCTGTGCGGTTAGCTCGCCCTTAGGGCATTTAGATTTATGCACTTTTGTGCCAGATAAATTGTCTTTATCACCGGGGGAACTACCTCTGCAGGGTGGGGGGCAATAGGATTTAGCCTAAGTTGGGTGGGTGGATCGAGAAAGGGAGGAAGTTACGTCAGGTGAGGCGGAAGCTAGAAAGTAGATCTTCGCTCTATGTTATACTACCGAATTGGGCCAAGGAGCCTATAATCTGTCAACAAGGCCAAGGAGCTCACTCCTAAGGGAACGATTGGGTCAGCCCCGTCCTACCATTCCCCCCCACCCGCTGGCCAACCATTGCTACTCCCGCCCTACCGCATCTATAGTGGGGCGGAAGGTCAACAACTTAGCAGGGTTTACCCTCACCCTTTTCAACCTACGGTGGATAAATGCCTACGGTGAGAGATAGAAGATACTCGATCTTCTCTATACGTGATACACCTACCGAACTGGGTTGTTCTCGCCGAATATAGTCTCGTCTCGTGGGGGGTGTACAAATTAGGCTAGGAGTGGAAAATCTAGTGGGGGAGGATGGTTGAATCTGTAGTCAGTTTTGACCCATATAGTAGTTCACCCGGTTGGGCAACTACTTCTTCCCACCCACCCCACCTTTCCTCCATGGATTACCGAAAGGAATCCACTCAGCAGGAGGAAGGACTCCACTCTATGTTATGCCCGGCACCACCAACCCCACCGCCTGCCCTTCGGGACCGACCCGCTATAGTAGTTGCGTATCAACAATAATCTACTAGGGGGGCCTCCCACAAATAGAATCTACCTCTTGATTAATCAGTTCATTAATAAGCCTGCGGCAAATAAGCTATAATAGAGGGGGCCCGAGAATGGCGAAGCGCAGGGCGATCGCGAAGCGCAAGGCATGCCTTCGGCACCCACTATAGTAGTTTCCCCTTTGCCACCTTTAGAATAGGGGGGGGTCAGCTGCCGAAGGCAGGCAACTAACTGTCGGGTCAAAGCCTTAGGGGTGGTGGCGGATGCCTTGGTTGGTGGGGTTGGTGCCAACGGATGGTGGGGTCGGCCTTGGGTGGGAGGAGATAGTTGCAGGTAAGCCCCTACTTGATTCCCCGAATCAAGGCTTTCAACCTTTTTCTTCCCACCCGCTTATGGTCATTGGGCACTAATAACAGAAGGCGGATGCCTTGGTTGATGGGGTCTGCTCTCCATCTCTATATCCTCCCACAATAATAATCTACCTCCAAGCAGGGGGGCCCGATGGGGTCCGCCTTGGGTAGGGGGGTTGGCCGGCTGATTCGCTGGGGTTCTAGCTGACCCCCGCCCAGAGAAATGGCTAGAACCCCAGGATGTAGTAGGGGCCCACCCACCTCATTAGTGGGTGGGAGGAGATAGTAGGGGCCTGGAACTAGACTATTCCCTCCCAGGTGGGGGGGATTATAGGGTTCTAGTTGGGGGGTTATATTCTTGAACCGGTACTGGAGAAAGGAGTTAGCTACCCTCTGACCTTCCTTCCAAAGTCTACTCGGATAGCCCCCATAAGGGGGCCTTGGCTGCATCATTCCCACCTGTAAGGTCAACCTCCGGATCATAATAAGTAGATAGACCATCCATAGGGGGACTCGGTCAGAGCCGAACCAAAAGCGGGAGCAATTAAATAAGTCGTATCTGCCCATCTGTCTCCTAGTTCACTAGTAACGGCACCCTGGTATTGGGATGACTTTAAGTCAAGTTTTCGCTGCTCTATCTACTTCTCCGTTAAGGCCCCGTGTGTGGGGCAATTAAACGCCGGGCAAGACCCCACCACCCAGGGCACTAACCCCACCGACTGAGGCTCCTAAACCAAGGGCCCCTATATCTCCCATGAATAGAATCTACAATTCTAATGGGGAGTGGGGGGGGCCGGCACCAAGGGCGAATAGGTTGGTGGGGTTGGTACTGACCTGCCCTAAGACAGCCTTCGGCACCCGCTATAGTAGTTGCCAATATGGTCGGCTGCTGAAGGCAAGCAACAGGGTGGGTGGGGGGAAATAGAGGGGGGCCTCCCACCCCCCCGGGGTTGGACAACTTTATTGCCACCCACCCAAGGCCCCGTAGGGTGGTCGGTGGGGATTGTTTCGGGACCTAAGGCCAATATGGTCGGCTGCCTTCGGCAGGTAACAAAACCCCACCCCCTACTATTCTAAGGTCTAGCAGGCCCCTACTATGGAAAAGGGGCCACAAACCCCACCCGCTATAGCCCTACTATTCTAAGGGGCCTCGCAGCTGCCAAAGGCATGCCCCCTTTGCCATAGTAGGGCCTCACCGACCACCCTACTATGGCAAAGGGGAACTACTATAGCGGGTGGGAACGGCTAGTGGAGGTAGATTCTAGAAGTGGGAGCCCCCCCTACTATTCTAAGGTGGCGAAGGAATCAACCTGCTATTCTAAGCCTACCTTAGCCCCCCCTCCCACCCCCCATTCTAATTGAGGAAGATCCCTACTATTCGGGGGAGGGGCCTGGGGGGGAATCATAGAACTAATCTTCAATTAGAATGGGGGGGGAGGCTGGCCCCTACTATTCTAATGGGTAGATTCTAGTGAGTTGGGCGAGTATGGTCGGTCCCGCTAACCCCACCTGGCCCCCTTCATTAATTAGCCTGCTAGAAGAAGGAGGTAGATTCTATTCATGGGAGATAGGCGGGGCAACTACTATAGCGGTGGGAGGCAATAAGTTTCGGGGGGGGGTGGGAGGATATAGAGATGGGCCCTAGGGTGGGAAACTATAGTTCCGTTCGACTCCCATGGGATCATGTGTGGGGATGGGTGGGGGGCTAAAGTTGCCATAGGGCGCCCTTCTGCTGTATATAGTTGACTCCTTGTTGTGGAAACACCCACCCGCGAGAATCAATTCAAGTTGAGACATGTTACGGTTGCAAAAATGGGCAATTTGTAGTTGAATCTGGGCTGGATGTTGGTGGTTGGACAGACTCTATACGTCACATGGGTGGGTGGGAACTATAGGGCATTGAAGAATTACTATAGTTGCAAAAAGGAGACAACTGGATACGTAACATGCAAATTTTGACACAACTTGAGCTTGGGGAAATAATAGCTTAGATACTGATGGTAAAGGTAAATCAATAGTTGCGTGTGGGGCTTCACCGGCATGAGCAGAGCTAGTTCCTTCTTGTCCTAGTCCGAGTTCCAGGCCCATCGCGCATGGATCGGGACCCATCATTAGCGGCGAGGGCCAAGCCGGAGCCATAACCCATTGATGTTCCAAATCCAGATGCGGAGTCACCCCCGATCCCATATTCCATGGTATAGTCCCAGTTTCAGAGGATCCAATCATTGACTCTTTCGACTGAGAACTGGAAGTAGAGCCCCTACTATTCTAATGGGGCCAGGGTTGGTTTAGCATATAGCCTTGGAAGGGAGGAACTCCCGGCCAGCGGCCCTTTAGAATAGTAGGGCAGCAGAGGCACGGGGCACTAGTTCTTCCATGGCATGAGTAGAGGTACCCGCAATTATGCATGGTTCTTCCCAGGTGTTACCGTCTTAATCAGATGATGTGCCAAATAGAAATCTGACCGACCCTACTCTTCTATGGCAATGAACCTTGATCACTATAGCATGGGTAGTCCCAGATCGAGTCCCTTTACCATCATCATCAATGGGATCATCAGAAGCGGAGGTAGCAGAGCTAAAGTTTGAGGGTGCCTCGATGAACTAGATCATCTCCCATATGCAATCAATCGAGTGGCCCTACTATTCTATTGTGGTAGATCAAAATTGGGACTCTGCAATTGATCAAGCAAAGGAACGGCGTGGACAATAGAATTCCCCCCCACATGAACAGCAGGGAGGCAAATTGGAGCAGAGGTATCACTCGCATTCCCTACTATCACCTAGCCCAGATATGGATCCAAAGCGTGTAGCATCTCTTCATGTTCAGTGGCTGGCCTTCATGCCCCCCCCTCTATATATTGAGGCAATGACATACGAGAAAAGCAGGGATAGCACACCATGTGATTAACTTAGCATGTCAACATCTCTATGTCCAGGGCGGTGCATAAATAGAAGTGAGTGAAACTAGAATCCTCGGGGCCCCTCAAATTCTATGGAGTTGAGGTAGATTAATTGGGAATCATAGTTGTAGCTCTTAGATGAAATGAAATAGGTTTCTAAGGTGCGCTTGTGGCTAAGGATTGTCACCTTTGCACCATATAGCCCCCTATCCACCCCATTAGAATAGTAGGGGCAGGGGGTTTTTGTTATAGATGGAGATGGTATGGGTAGCAATGGGAACGGAGATAGCATACGAGTAAGTTCTTATGTTCCAATATCAGTCGATGGAGTTGACCTAGTTGACTCAGTTCATATGGTTGAAGGAGATCCAGTGTGGGGCAAGGGTGAGGCTCCTGCTCTTCATTCATGGCCAAGGGCCATGCATCAATAGCTCACCTGGACCGATCACTCACACTGTTGGGCGAATCATATACCACTTGTGGAGGTGACCGAGGCGGGCCCCTAGAACTCTATGGCGGGGTACAGGTGGATTCAGAGGGGCTAGTAGCAACGGTGTATGGGAACAGGCAATGAATCGGACAAATCATAAGCACCCAGACTGCTGTTCTGGCAATGAAGGACCTGGACCGATTAAGTTCTATCTACCGGGAGCACAGCTGTTCATCGCGCCTACCTCCTCCCACCCACCCCTGGCACCCCCCGCGGAAAGCATGGGCAGGGACAAAGCCAGCAACAGATAGGGCAGCACCCAGCTCTGCTGGGGTCCCTTCCATCCAATAGTAGTAATAAGGCTAGCATACTTGCCTATTAGGGACCCCGCACCGTAGGATACAAGCACAAGGGCTTATGCTGCAGCAGCCATAGAAAGAAGATCCCGGGGCTAGTCATCAATTCTAGCTTCTCCACCGACACCTCGCTAAGTATCCCTTTCCAATCCAGATCCAAGAGAAAGTGAAAGCACCAGGATCGCCGATCCAGTCTGCATATGAAGCGGATAAACCACCGACTCACATACTAGGTAGGTGGGGAAGCAGGGTGGGATAAGCCCTACTATTCAACTAGAACGGGGGGGTGGGGATTCTAGTTTCGATCGACCGCTTCGCAGAAGCATCCGAGTCAGCAGCGATGGGGAGGACTACAGAGGCAGAAGCCTGGGAGGCAGTGAAGCAAGCAGAAGTGGTTGTAGTTGGCCGAGTCTAACCTCTTGAACTATCTCCTCGCCCAGCCTGTTAGTTACAGAGGCAAAGTGGATGGACTCAGTTGATCCTGAATTGGTTTCTCTTTGACCCGCCCACCACCCAATTAATTCATTATTGGCGATTATAGTGGTGGGTGGATATAGTTGTGGGCATGTTACGTATAAAATCTTAAACCCAGCGAATTATAGTTCTATAATTCCCGCCCAGTAGTTCGGTTGAATCGACACCATAGGCGTAGGCATGGGCAGAGGCACCGAGGGGAGGCAGCGGCAGAGATGATAATTGCACCGATTGAACCAATTGATCGAGCAACTCTAATCTCTGACTGGTTGAACCAGTCGATTCATCAGTAATAGTTTCGGACAGGGGTGGGTGGATATAGTTGTGCCAGCCCCAGTCATTGCATCCGACCGGAGGCGACCGAGATCGTCTCGCGGCAAGCCACTTACCTATCCCACCCACCTCGTAGGAGCAGGGACGAGAGGGAGAGGCAGGCCCCCCTCTGGCACTATTATTGTTCCAGATCACCGTTGAACAGATCCATATGCAGATCATCCGATCTGTCTATAAGAAGCCTAGGCCGCGGCTACCTCTTTCTGACTTTTTGACCATCCAGTCGAGGGTTACTCCATAGCTAGCAGTGGCCGCCCACTTATTATTGTGGGAAAGGAAGAGCCAACCAAGTCGATTTTGATATAGATTGGGATGGGCTCGCCCCAGCGATCCACCAGTAGTTTTGAGTAGTAGATCCGGTCGGTCCAGTTGGTTCAGAAGTCGATTTCGCTTTTTTCGAGCATCGGTGTAAGCAGCAGATCCACCTGTCATTCAAAGCACTATAGGGCGGGGCAGCGCCGCTGAGAGGGCGTGTTGGAAGAAGTGACCATTATGAGGCATTAATTCCTGTGTTAAGAATCATGGTTGTTGCCCTAGGCCCATCCGACCCAGTCCGAGCAGATCCAGATAGAGTTCGGGTGGGAGGGCCCCCCCACGCACCCTCTATAGTTTAGATTGCCCTAGATTGAGTTGGGGTGGGTGGGATAGTTGTAAATCCTCTTTGTTTTACCAGTCAGTTGGCCGATGTCTAGAGCAACAATCGTTTGTGATTGGAGATTACTGTACCTAACGGGATGCGGTACGCGGATCCTAGTTTCGAAACCTTTCAATATGGGAATTTGTTCCTTCCCAATGGTGTTCCGCTGCCCGTGTCCCCAGAAGCATTGAGCATCACATTCTGTTCATTGGCACAACCCACGCAGTCTTTCATAGAGTTTGAGTCGGAGCTTGGAAATCCAGTTCCAGATCGGGGTAGAGCAGATCGATATGCATTGGCATCATTACCATTCACGGGATGCATCCACAACTATCATCCACCCACCCACCCCGCGGCTGATCAACGGAGGTCTCGCCCGTAGGGGCCCACGCCGCCCGATCCTGCCATTGTAAGGTGTACTCCTAGGCCTAAAAAAATCGATCGCTCTAGCACCGAAACATTCATCCCCCCCCCGCGACCGCAGGAACGAAAGAGCCCGTGCATCTACTACATCCTTGGGGAATATGCTACTGGGGCATGGGACTACATTCACAATGAATGGATTTGAAGTATTTGTATTCGGTGATGCTATGACCATCATTAGTATGCCACACAAGCTCCTGCCCCAGCTGTGCTCCCTGTACCCCTCCACTACTGATAGCTACTCACTGCCGCCCTTTAATAGTGGTTTAAGTCCATGGATGGAGCCTCCCTACCTATAGTGGCAGGGGCACCAGAGGCAGGGGCGACATATCAAACGGCGGGGGAAGCTGTCGGTAGTTGATCTTTCTATAATACCGTCGAATTGAGTGGCGATCCGACCCAACGGAGCTGAGGACTAGGACCCGAGGGTAGGGGGAGGTTGTTGATGGGCACTCGCGTGGTAATTGAAAATGGGAGACGCACCCCACTATTCCATCCATGTCTCTCCCGTCGGTAATGCCCGCTCGCCCCCATCCAGGTAACGAAGCAAGGTCTCTATTTCTCTATCTCTCGTCCCCTCCTAGCCCGCCCGGATGAGCCTGGGAGGGGCGAAGAAATAGAATTCGGGTTGACTACCTATGCGGTAGAAATAGCCATACCTCGCTCCAATCCAGACCCAGCGGTTCATCGGAGGATTCGGTTAATCAAGTGAAAGAAGTGGTTTGAGATGCGGAGCGAGTTTACTCAAATTCATTCTCGTAAAATAATCCGTTCCGCCCCCGGGAGCAAGGGTGAACCCCGGGGGGGAATTAGAATTAGATAGCCATTGGCCAACTACAATTCCCTCCCCCCCGGAACTTAGGAGGCCCCTACTATTCTAAGGGGTGGAGTAACATGCCATTCCCCCCCCACCACTAGAATTCCCCCCCAACGGGTAGGGGTCCCCACCCCGTCCTATATTGAGGGCCCTACCCCTATCCCCACCCCTTATCCCTACCCCTATCCATTGGGGTGGGTGGGTGGCTAGCCTAAGGGTGGCTAACCGTTGGGTGGGAGGCATGTTACGTAGAGAATCTGGCAAACCCTACGTAGATGACTAATTATTTATAGGCAAGGGTGGGAGAGATGGGGGAGCAAGCTAGCATGGGGGTAGAGGCGAGAACATCTGAGCAAGAGGCATTACCCACAATAGATAGAAATCCTGTGGCACTGGCAAATGGGCATAATTGACCGGGTGGGGAATCCTCCTTTGTGTGGAGTCCACCATAATTGGTCGGCCTAAATTGAGCAACCCCACCCCTACTAGGAGCAACCCCACCCCCAACAACTGCAAAAAAGCTAAACAACTGCAAAACAACTAAACATTTGTTGTGTGTGGGGATGGGCTTCCGGGGGGTATAGTTACCCATCTCAATATTCTGGCTCAAAAGTTGTTATCCCGATGAACTCAAGGAGTTACCTCCCACTCTCAACCCAGTCATTGAGCCAGCAGTCCTTGATGAGGCGAGGCTATAGTAGGAAGTTCAGGCTAGCTAGAGCTCTGATATTCTAATTGGGGGTGATTGGATACCCTAACCTATGCTTCTGGATCTGCTACTTATAGTCCTGCTCTTGGTATGGATCTGGCTCATGAATAGCTGGATCACGAGGATCAGAAACAGAACATCATCCGGGTGGGTGGGAGGAATATGGAACCTAGTGGAATACCCTATATGGACATAGTAGAATAGACCTAGTGGAATAGAAGGGTAGGGTAGCCACCTTAGCATAGGTAGTAGGGGTAAATAGTAGCAGTAGTGGTGGTTTAGGTGCATATGAGCGTTAGCCACCAGGTCCCCTTAGAATAGTAGGGGCGAAACTTCCAAGTCTTTATATCCTATAGTGGCAATCATCAACAGAAGAAACTGACTCCCTTAGAATAGTAGGGGGCCCCATAGAATAGTAGGGGCTGGGTTTCGCTTATCAGAAACTGGATCTCGACCACGAAGATCTGCAGAATCCCGCTAGATCTCGCCCTTCGATAATATTATTACAGCTCGCTCTCTAAATGTGCGGCGATCTTGAAGAACATAATCTAGTGAAACGTTCTTGACAATCTTCATCTCGATAACGAGCATCAGAAATTGGATAACGATCACCAGTAATATAATCACACTCACGAACATAAGAATTTGGATCTCGATCACTATCAACAGAATAAGCTGCTTAACCAACGGCATAATCAACAGAGTCTACTTAATCAACTGCTGAACCAACCGAACCTTTTTTTGCTTAAATGACTGCTCAAACTGCTGCTGTTGGGTCTGGATCTTCGGCTCGAACATCAAACTCTTCATCAAGACAGGATCTCACTTATGAAATGGATCTCGCTCTAGAACTGGATCTCATTCTCTAGCATCAGAATCTCTATATCAAAAATCATAATCCCGATCCGGTTCTTCATCTCTATCACTAAAGGCATAATCAGGATCACGATCACGAACTGCCATGGATGCAACCACTGGTGCTATCTAAGAAAGCTTAGGATCTGCTACGACTGCTTAACCAACTGCTTCTTCGCAGATCAGATTAGGGCAAGAAATAGCTTGATAAGTTCGGTTGCCCCCAATACCTATTATAGATATGCCAACCTCTTCTGCTTGTTCCGGTTGGGGGGTGGCTATGTCTCTGCTGAAAGAACTAGCCTTTCGATCAATAGATGAAAGGCTAGATTTTTTGTCATCCACACCTGCCCCTTCTACCTTCAACCAAAAGTCTCCCGGGGTTAGCTGCACCAACCAATAATTAGATAATGTCGAGATTTCATCGTGTTGTGCTTCACTTTAGGTAGTTTGGCCCCAGAACAAGAGCAATCGAGGGGGCCATGGTATAGACGCGGTCGAGATGAGTAGTATGGGTTGCTTTCGATATAAGATTAGGTGGGCCAACCAATTTTTTCTAGGGGGGGCACCCTGGCACTAAGCAGTCTTTTGGAACCGATTCTCCCTCTCCACCTCTGTAAGTCGAGGCATTGAACCCGGTAGCTAACTCCACCTGCTCGGCTGAACCTTAAGTGAAGGAGAGTGCCTGTAGCTGATGATCCTAAGATGGGAAAGAATGAAGGGGAATTGGTTGACTTTTCTCCTTCTCTTCCCCTCTCACGATTGCCAAGATATCCACTAGGTCCCAATGAACCGGGCTTACCAACTTCAGCAGCAATTCAAGCCGGATAAGTGAGAGCCCAACCAATGCAAGAGAGTGCCTGCGGCCTGCTTTCGAGGTGGGATAGATATCTACGATTCCACATGTTTCAATCCATTCGTACCGCCAACTAGAATGACTAGAATCCCCCCCCACCCTTTATTGATGATGAGAAAGAGGTTTGGTTCTTCTCCTCTCCATTACCGAGGCCCTCCCCCACCTATCAAAGGTCGAGGGCGGTTGAGGCCTAATATTTCTATGACGTTGATTCAGATAGAAATGAAGGTCATATGGTTTAACGAACGATGCTCTCCCGGTGAAGACCTCCTCGTAATGTGCCAGGTCGAGTGCCCATTACTTCTATAGATCGAGTCCTCTCCCAATGCAGAGAACCTAATGCCCTTTCTTTCAATAGCGGTCGATAAATGACCTCGACATAGGTTCATCGGGAGAGGAGGTCGGATAGGGCAAGCTCAGTTCGCCTATAGAAAGAAGGGGCTCACTTCCTTACTTTAAAGAAAGGTCGAGCGCCCTACCTGACTGCCCTTACTATAGATAGGCGGTCGAGCCCCTAGGCCACTATAGAGGTAGGGGCGCCCATTCTTTCTACAGCGCAACCAACCAGTTGTGACACTATAGAGGTAGGGCCTCCTGATCTCTTCCGATTCGTTCGGGTCTCTCTCCGAGATCGACCTTTGAAAACGAAGATGAGAAAGGGGCCCTACTATCTATAGGCGCCCCCCCACCCCTTTCTAGTTTATTAGTTGTAGCACCCCGGGCAACCCGACTATATAGTTGAATTGAGTAGGGCCCCTACCATCTATAGGGCCCCGGGCTCAGCCCCTACCTCATCTATACTGCTAGAGCGAGGGGGAACCACCCGAGCTCTACCCATAGCTACACCTATGCAGCTACCAACACAAGGGCCTCCGGTCCCTCTTCTTTTTGCAGCGAGGGACCGAAGCCCGAGCTCTACTCGGGGAGATGGGGGCAACCCCCCCACCTACAGCCATACCGCTCATAGGGGCAACGCCCCCCCCGAGAGACGAGAGATGCGGAGGGGCAACGCCCCTACCTTAACCCCGCCCTACCTCTATCTCGGCACCCTTAACCCCACCTCCCCCCACCCCTACCTAGCCCCATAGATCAGATAGGGCTATTTCTCGACCCAGAGGGATAGAGCCAGGGGGCCCCGAGCGATCTAGTAGGGCCCCACCCCTACCTCCGGAAAGAGATCAGATAGGGGCACCGATGATCTACACCCATTCACCGCCTCAAACCCCCAGTTAGATAGTAGGGCCCCCCCCACCCCCCGACTATAGTTTGGTTTAGTTTCTAGTTCGTATAGATTTAACCTCACAAAGATAGCAGCGGGGCACACCGGCGAGCACAACCCCTTTGCTCTCATAGCCAACCTTCTTCTCTTTGTCCAGAGGCAAACAGAGGGAAACCCGTAGGGGCCCCCACCCAACTATATAAAGTAAATAAAGAAGGGCTCTCTGCCGACCTAGAGATAGTCAACCACCTACCTATAGTTACCCACCCTTAGTCTCTATTGACTGGCCGCGAGGAACTGACTACCCCTAGCCACCGGCCTACCTAGAGTTCACCCCCGCACCGACCTAGACCTAGTTAACCGACTAGACCTAGTCACCGACCGTTAAACGACTAGCTCTATTCACCGGACTAGCTATAGTCAAACAACCAACGACCTACCCCTTTCTCGGGCTCACCCACCCAACTATATAAAGAAGGGCCCTATACTATACTATCTAGTTGCCGCCCACTATAGGGGATGGGCCCACTCCTCCCAGCTAAAAGCCCTAACTCCCAGACCTCCGAGAAGCGGATCCGGCTTTGCCGCCTAACCCCACGACTATATAAAGAAAGATACCCCACCACTCCCACTATAAAGGATAGGCCCAGCCCCTATGTATATAGTTGGCCCTAACTCCCAGACCTCCGATAAGCGGATCCAGAAGATCAATGGATTCACTCAAGATCGGCCCCCCTCTATATAGTTCTATAGTTGCCCCAACTACTATTACAAAGGGTACCTTCTATAGCGGCCTTGCTTCCGGCACGACCAATCGCCCTATATCCATAGTTCCGAACTGTCACTATCGATGGTTTAGAAGATAGGGCCGAGGATAGGGCCCCCATTGCCTACCTCTATAGAGCAGAAGGAATGACCTCGCCTACCTCCCCCACGGATCAAGACATTGTAGAGTAGGGGGCCGGAAGGATGCGGTCAAACAGACCCATTACCTTCATCCTCCCACCCTAGGGCCTATGGGATGGTGGGGTTGTAGACCCCACGGATGGTACCAAACCAAGGATGAATGGGATGAAGGGGTGGGTGGGGGGAGATCAGAGGGGGCCTCCCACCCAAGACGCCCCTTAGAATAGTAGGGGGGTCGGTCCCAACCCCACCGATGAACCCATTCGTCCTTGGTTTGGTACCGACCATGCCCTTCGGGACCGACCCCCCTACTATTCTAAGGGGCCTCAGGTCGGTCCCAATCTATAGCCTCCCACCAAATAGAATCTACAATTCTAATGGGGGGTGGGGGGGGGGGCGGTGAGAGGCAACCCCTGACAGTCCCCCCACCCAAGGCCCCTAGAGCCCCCACTTTAGAATAGGGGGGGTGGTCGGTACCAACCCCACTATCCCATTCGCCCTTGGTTTCGGGTGGGTGGGAACTCTTGTGGAGGTAGATTCTATTCGTGGGAGGCCCCCCCTGCCCCCTACTATTCTAATGGGGTAGATTATTCGGGGCCCTTGGCATTCCCGGGGGGGTGGGAGATAGGCGGGGCCCTTGGTGGGAGGGAATAGTTATTGTGGGGGGCATAGTTGCTTATTCTAGCAGGTTTCTTAATGAAAGGTTTATGAACTACAATTCCCACCCGCCCATAGAATAGTAGGGAGGTTCCCTCCCTCAACAACAACGGCATCTACCGACTACCAGAGAACCACTAGCCCTTCAAATAGTAGGGCCCCCCCACCCGGAACTATGATTCCCCCCCACCCAACCCACCCGCCTCCCCCCCTGCAGGGGGGCATAGTTCCCAATCTATATCCTCCTAAGTTCCGGGCCTAATTTGTCGACTCCCATAGAATTTGAGGGGCCCACCCTCCCGAACTAAGGTTCCCATTGCCCTCAACAACTATGGAATGGGTGGGAGGGCCCCTCAAATTCTATGGGAGTGAGTGGTTATATTGCTGCATCCCGAAACTAATATCCCCACCCTGCTGCACCTACAGGGGGGTTAAGGGCCCTCGAGTGCTCCAAGCTTGACCTATCTATCCCTAACCACAAGACTGAATGCTAACCGACAACATAACGAATTCCCTTCCTGTCATTTATCCCTACACCCAGGGCTTCGGCTTGACGATAGCCAACTTTCCGCTCAGAACCCCGGGAACTGACAAACAAACGTTGGCCTTAATTTGAATGATCGTGGCTGCCTGCCTGTGCAAAGGTGGGCAACTAAACTATAGTTGATGCCCCTGAAGATCTTGGGAACAAGAGAAGCTTCTTTTCCATTGTCATTTCCATTGCCCTATAGAGAGTGGGGGGGCCCCGGGGATCGATCGTGCGATCAAATCGTAGGCTAACGAGAGAGAACAATCGCCATAGATATTTGTGGGGGCGGAACACTTTCCGACCGCTCTTCCGGAGGGCCGGGGGGGGAGGGAATTTGAGCGCTAGTGCCTTTCTGGGATTTCCATTATCCCCATTCGTAGGAGCCCTACTATTCTATGGGCGAAGTGCCCAATCATAGATGATTTTGAATCACAACTATTCTAACTACACCGACCATATATGCCTTAGGGCAGAACGCTTTATGCTCATCGGGGGGTTCAGCCTGCCCTAATGGAGTCAATGCCGGCTGATAGGAACCGTTCTGCAGGGGTAAGGGGAACGGATCTAAACTACTAGCAGGAAGTCTCAACCGGAACTACTATAATTGGGGGAAGCGGGGCCCTACTATAACTATTCTAAAGGAGTGGGGGGGCAGTTAAGAGACGGCACAGGAACCCGAACTACTCTAATTGGGGCTCAAGGTTGTATCACGTATATAATGGATGGATGGTGGCATCCAGCATCTATTATATACGTGATACAACCAGCCCTATAGATAGTAGGGGGCCCCATCAGACCTACCTAGCTATATAAAAGGGGGGGGGTTACTATAGATAGGCCTCCTGACATTGGTTGAGTACCCCCGGGGTCCTCTCCCGTTGGTCGAGTGCGTGCCCCTACTATGGATGGATAGGGGGAACTCAATCGATAGATTGAGCCCGACCTATTTATCATTAAACCTCAACAGGCCCACCGACCGGCCCCTACCGCTACTATAGTGATAAAGAAACCATCGACTGGATAGCTAGGGAGATAGGGATTTACTGTTTGGAGACGTACGCCATGCGGCTGACCAGACATCCAATGGCATCGAGACAAGAGGTGGAGATGAATTTACAGTCTCGGTCTACGTATCCCAGGCTGCTGAGTCTCTATTATCACCCTACTATCTATAGGCCGACTCGCCCGGGCGTGAACCCGCACCGAAGGCACTGAACCCCGACTGCCCCCCAATGGCATCTAACCCCCCTGCAGGGAGGGGCCCCCTTTATAGTTGTTGGGAAGGGCCTTAGGGAAGTCAGAGACGGGATTCGATAGGTTGAATGGGATTCTTACTGATATCTTCCCCGATCGACGCAATGTCCTGCTCCAGATCAATGACCTGTAGTCAGCTCTCCCGACCTCTTGATAGTAAGACCTCTCCCTATTGATAGTAAGGGGCCCTATCCCTCCTGCCATAAAGAAATGAGGGGGAATAGGCAAATAGAATTAGGCCCTCCCAGGATCACTATGCCCCCCTGTAGGGGGACCTTCTATTTTCTCGCCCTGGCGGTCAAAAGGGTTAGGTGGGAACTATAGTTCGCTTGCTAGAAAACTCTACTGCCCACCAATAGCATCTATTCTTGATTCATTAACCGCGAACTAAGATTCCCTCCCTCCTTGCAACTTTTCTTCCAGGGTTGGGTGGGCCCCTACTATTCTATGGGCCGTTGGGCCGGAACTAGAATTTCACTGTATTTCACTGACTGCCATGACGCCAAAGGTTACACTCACCGCACTGCCATGACCTCGAGGCCCCTTTGCCATAGTAGGGGGGGTCGGGACAGCTTCGCTACCGACCTGAGGCCCCTTAGAATGGTAGGGGGGGCTATCCTCCCACTTCTATAATCTACCTCCCTGCAGGGGGGGCCCGGTCCAACCCCACCATCCCATTCGCCTTAGGGCAGGTCGGAATTTGGCGAAGCGCAGGTCGGCCCCGAGGCAGGGCGGGTGGGAGGCAATAAGGCGAAGCGCAGGTCGGAATTGAGCGAAGCGCAGGTCGGTACCAAGGGCCTGCCTTCGGCACCTGCCCTTCGGGACCGTCCCCCCTACTATTCTAAGGGGTCTCAGGTCGGTCCCGAAGGGGCATGGTCGGCTGCCGAAGGCAGGCAACTAACTGTGGGGTTGGTGCCGGCCCCCCCCCCACCCCCCATTAGAATTGTAGATTCTATTCGTGGGAGATAGGCGGGGCCCTTGGGACCGGGGGGGGTGGGAAGATATAGGGATAGGCCTCGGGTGGGGATTATAGATGGGTGGGGGGCGATAGGAATGGGCCCACCCCAATCTATATCGGAGGGAGGGGGCTTGATCTTTAGTCTGGGTCATATGACTGCCCCTATCTTCCTATATTGCGACCCAGCGATATTTAGAACATAACCCCCCAACAACGGCATCTACCTCACCAGGGCTTCGCCCACCGCCCTGAGGCGGACCCCACCGACCTCCCTATTGCCACCCACCCAAGGCCCCTTAGAATAGTAGGGTGGTCGGTGGGGTTTGTTTCGGGACCGACCTGATGAAGGCCCGCCTTCGGCAGCCGACCATATTGGCAACTACTATAGCGGGTCCCGAAGGGCATGGTCGGTGGGGTTTTGTTGCCTGCCGAAGGCAGCCGCCCCCCCTACGGGGCAACTACTATAGCGGGTCCCGTCTCACCCCACCGACCCAGCCCTTCGGGACCGGCAAACCCCACCGGGCCCCCCCCCCACCCCCCATTAGTAATTGTAGATTCTATTCGCTTTCTCACCCTATTGCCTATACCCACCCGCTATAGTAGTTCGCCCCGTAGGGGGGTCGGTGGGGTTTGTGGGCGAATAGGTCGGTCCCGAAGGGCTGGTCGGGCCCTACTATTTGAAGGGGCCGTCGGGCCCTTCGGGACCGCCCTATTCGTCTTTTCGTGGGAGGCCCCCGGAGGTAGATTCTAGTTGCAGGGAGGTAGATTATTGTTGATACGCAACTACTATAGCGGGTCGGTCCCGAAGGGCGGGTGGGAGGATATAGATTGGGGTGGGTGGGAGGATATGCCGGGGTTGGCCCCACAATCGAGGGGTTGGGCCGACCATCTGTCCCTGATCCAGCTATCAGATCATGAATGAATCCCGGGTGTGGGTGCTACAGCTAGAATTCCCTCCCCCCCTGCAGGGGTGTTCATGTGGGTGGCTATAGTTGGGGGCCGGGTGGGAGGGGCCCCTACAATTCGGCATTGTGAGGAGGGAATTCTAGTTGCCTGGGACCAACGAATGGATCCTGTTGCGGGGGGTCGGACCAATGAATGAATCCCGGTTCACAATCGAGGGGTCGTACTGGGTCAATTCCGGGTCATCAACTCCTCGTACCGGGCATGGCTCCTCGGACTGGGTTCGTACCGGGTATGGTAGGAACCGGGTATGGTAGGATCCGGGAACAGGGTGTTCGGTAGGCCCTCCCACCCTAAGTAACCCACCGACCATAC
>CM021101.1:91552550-91651923 GCA_007115665.2 Sequoiadendron giganteum | reverse complement strand
GCTCCGTGAGGATGGAGGGATGAACCATTGGTTGAGGAAGCGAAGAGAACTATAGTTGATTGTCTTAGTGTCGGAAGGCGAATAGATCTTGACTCAATGAAAGCATTTTCTCGGATGGATGGAAGGTAGTCCAATTCCAACTACCCTATAGTTGTTCAACCCCCTGGACCGGAAGCTTGGGATTGATAGATAAGTCCCTACTATCGCCAACCCTGGATAGAGAAAATCTAGTCACTATCTTGCCTCCCACCCACAGTATGGACTTCATAGAGCGAGAAGGAGAAAGTAGTTCTATCCACTTCACAGAGCTATTCAACTAGAGAGTAGTTGAGTTAGGCTCCAAATGATAGCTCATGAAGTTAGGACCCCACTAAGAAGAATAGCGAGACCGACCTCCCAAACAATAAAACAAAACAGTACCGGAAGGTCAGATGCTCGGACCAGAGAACTATCTTTCTATCTTGTCGGAAGGAAGGTCTATTGCTCCAGAACTACCGAAAGTTTTGGAAGGACTTCAGCCTACACTCTAGTTGATTGCAAAACAAGGGTAATGAAGAAAAGGTTGCCGGGGGTAATGAAGAAAAGGGAGGTTGGGAGGCTCTCCCTCAATAGGGAGTTATAGCTAGAGGATGGGACAGGAGATCGAGATCGAGATTGAGTAGAGGATGGGTAATTCAATTATCCCTGGCAAGCTGGACCGAGGGCATACTATAGTGGTAGCCGGGTAGGGGCTGGGGGTAGGCATCCACTATAGAGGATCGCCCTCACCCAAGATTTCTCTCGGGTGAGTACCCCCCCCCACCCGGATCTCAGGCCACGCGAGAGAATCCCAACTATAGAAAGTTGGGGGCCACCCCACGCCAACTATAGTGCTTAGTTGGTTGGATAGGACCGCCGGCCCTACTATCTATAAGGTCAGTTCAAGATTCGTACTGTACCATAGTGGCCCCCCCTGCCTATCTATAGTAGGGGGTGGAGCCACTGTCATATCTCAGCCGCCCCCCATGGCCCCTACTTTAGCAACTATAGGATGCGGGAACAACAACTCCCGACCCATTAGAATAGTAGGGGGAGTTGACCACCCACCCGAAAGGCCTATGGGATGGTGGGGTCGTAGACCCCATGGGTAGTTAGTTCCGTAGAGCCACTGCACTACACTGATAGTGGGTGTAGTGATAGTGGCCCATGATCACTAGAGCCCTACTATCGCTTAGGGGGGCTATAGTAGTTGCCCCTTAGAATAGTAGGGGGGTCGGCTACCGAAGGCATGCAACTAACTGTCCCGAAGGGCAGGTGGGGTTGGTACCGCCTAGGCTCCTTTCTCGGCTCCGCCACCACCCGGCGCTTCGCGACCGACCCCCCTACGGGGCCTCAGGTCAGAATTTAGGTGAAGCCCTGTTCATCTGTAGCGAAGCACAGGGCAAAATTTAGGCGAAGCCCTGGTACCGACCTAAGACATGCCTTCGGCACCGACCATATGGCAACTACTATAGCGGGTGGGGTTGGGTTACTTTGGAATGGCATCAGCTTGCCGTGAATAAGTGGGTAGTAGGGGCCTCCCACCCAAGGCCAATAGGTCGATGGGGTTTGTGGTAGGGGTTGGAACCCCGGAAGAGAAGAAGTATGGTATGGTGTGGTGATTCTTGGATACTAATCATGATGGGTCATTCATTCTTTTCCTCTCCGTGTTCCGTCACCGTCATGAGATATGAGTGGGAAGGGTGATCCTTCTGACTAACAGGAATCATACATATGAATCGATACCCATCGTTTGTCCTCCCGAACCATCTATACTGTCCATTGTACCATGTGGAGAAAGGAGCGGACTCATCTCCGCGCCCCTCTTACTGTTCTTAGGCTGATTTGTTCGCCCCTTCCCCATTCTATTTCTTGGCTTGAAAGATGGATACTACCCGCTTCCAATAGATACTACCCCTACCAAGACCAAGCTCACTTCCAACTCCGGATACTACCGTTCACTTCCAACTCCCATTCTCGGGGAGCTGATTACCCATATAGAGAATGGTGCATAGTGGGTGAAGACGAACAATTCCGTCAGTCAGCAGGGCGATTCTAGTTCTGATAAAGAATTCATTCATGACGTCGAGGAGTCAAGAAAGTTGTTCGCTATGCCAACTATACCAGCCATGGGAAGAAGGGGCCTCCCACCCACCACTCAAATTCCCTCCCAGCCCCCACCTCCTTATAATAGCTAAATAGTTTAGATCTCCTCCCAGTTCTGGGGTTTCATTCATTCAGTCAATCCGGCAGTTATTCGAAACGAGCTCCCAACACAACTATGGTATGATTTCCCACCTGGCATATCTATCTAGATGGTCAGGCCGTCCACCCGCTTCAGTTCATTGGATTGGATGGGGTTGTCCCACCGTGAGACGAGATCAAGCCCCGGTAGGTAATCAGGTCGTCAACAGCTTACTGATCAATTCAATAGGTAGGTGCGGACGCCCTTCCATTCTTGTTTGCTCCGTTCTGCATAAATGAGTGAATGATTCTGTTGATATGACTAGCGACAGTGGGGCTGGTTATTTCATATCATATCAACTCATTTCGCCTAGGGCCCTACTATCTATAGGCCCAAAGAAACCCCCGGAGATAGTGATAGTTGGGCCCTCCCTCCCTCCTAAGAAGCAATTGAATCAGTTTATCCCACATAGGTAGTAGCAGGAGAGAAGGAAGCAGCACCGACAACTAATCCAAGTGTGAATTCAGTTGATCGAGATTGATATCGTTACAAAGACCCAGTACCTATTGACCCGGAACCCATTTAATTCGATCCGACATCTATGCTGGTTTACCCTTACTCACTTTACCCCCCAGTAGATCCATGCGGGGTGGTATACAAGCTGGGCCCTCTACTATGTATCGCGAACCCGAGGTTGTCTAAAATCCGATCTAAGCGCGTCAGGATCCCCATGCTCTGCAAACCATTAGCAACATCATAACCACTTTACCACCCAGTGGAATTTTATTGCACCCGCGGTGGATCTTGTTGACCGAGCAAATGACCTTGATCCTTAACCAATCGTACCACGATGGAAGGAATAGATGGAATCCCCAGTGCTTTCATCTAAGATGCCTATGCAAAATTCTTGCATAACCATCTTTTATACCGGATCACCGAACCATCGGACCTCTTGGATAACCCTAAAATTCAAAAAAAATCTTTGCATTGTTACTCGGTACCCGATATTCAGCTTTACCCTTGATTTTTCTAGACTTTGATTTTACCAGAACTTCCATCTTTTACCAGACCTCAAATCTCAAACCGAAACACTTTGCTTAACACTTTCATTTCTAACATTCCCGATTCCCGATACCTGGTACCCGAAACACTTGAATTATGAAGTACTCTTTCAAAAAGATTTATCTTTTCTTTTCACTTTCGGTGATCTTTGCAACTAGCCAACACCTGCCATAAGTGTTAGTTTTCACTTGGGGTCCCCAAGCCTTAAAGTCTTGGGGCATGTTGTGAGACCACACAATAGGACCTCCCCTATAACAGGTTCATGTGGGTCACGTTGGAAAGGGATGATCTGGCATTCGGGGTTTGCTCAGTCTACGCATCTAATGATTATAGGGAAAGGATCAGGCTTTGGCAGTGGATGGCTAGTCTCTAGGATATCCACTATATTGTGGGGGGGTACTTTAACATGGTTGAGTGTTTAGAGGATAAGTGGGGAGGTTGATATTTCTTGGAAAGGGAATGAAAATCACTTCTGGATTAGGCTAAAAAACAAAATAAGGTCTGTAGACCCTATGGTCCAAGGAAATAAGAGGAACTCTAGAGGGGTTTGGTTCACATGGTGCAATGTGTAGAGGGGGGCAACATGATTTATTGTAGGCTAGAGAGGCTATATGAAAACAAGGACTTCTTATACTTCAACCCAAATAGTGAAAGGGTCATGGTCCAAGTGTAACCATACACCCTCTCTGATCATCATTCGATCAAGACTAATTTGATCTCTTGCAATGGTAGGCCTGAGGAATCAAGAAAAAAGATGGGTTTATCCTAAATACCTTCTTACTAAAAGATACTGAATGTCAAGATGTTATTGTGTCTCTCAGCAAGATACAAAAATGGATTCTAAAGGACTACTCTACCACTGAAAGGTGGAACAAGAATGTGGAGAGTTGGAGGGCCCTCTTTCAAACAATTGGTAAAAAGAAAGCCTTGGACACTAGGAAGGATGAGAGAGATCTTCAAGACTATGTCTTTGCTGCAAAATCAAGGCTACAAGAGGACCCCAATGATGATACACTTTGTGATGTGTTGGTTCTAGCCAAGGATAGGCTAGGAAAAATTCAATCCCATAAGATTCAAGGGCAGAAAGTCAAAACAAAATTAAATTGGATTAGTTGTGGTGACAAGGGATCTAAATTCTTCTCCAACTACTTAAAGTTGAAGAATATAAGGGAATAGATTGGGAAAATATGGGATGTAACACACATGCACTCCTCTTAGGAAGAAATCCTAGAACAGTTCCACTCCTCCTTCAAAGAGTTATTTACCTCCAAGGATGGGGATGAGGCTAACCTGAGGGAAAGATCTCTCATTAATAGTCTCATCCCTAATAAAATTTTCAAGCAGGACATTTCGAAGCTTAATGCGGACATAACAAAGGATGAGATTATGAAAGCTATGCTCTCCATGAGCAATGACAAATCTCCCAGCTGTGATGGGTTGTCTGTGGAATTTTACAAAAAAATTGTAGATTAGATATGTGATGATCGATTGCAAGTCTATAAGGAGGCCCTCGATAGGGGTTCTTTGGGGAAAAGTATTAAAATAAATGAGTAATCAAGCTACTCCCAAAGGGTGGAGACAAGTCTCTAGTCAATAACTAGAGACCAATTACATTTATGAATGTCTCCTATAAGATCTTGGCAAAGGTTTAGCTCAAGGACTGGTCAATATCCTTCCAAAATTTATAAATAATACCCAAATCAGATTCATAAAAGGTCTGTATATTTTGGAAAATTTGATCACAAGCTTGGAGGCTTTGGAGTGCTCCAAACAATCAAATTAGAATTCAACAATGCTATTACTTGATTTTGAAAAAGCTTATGATTGGGTGGAGTACAACTTTCTGAGGACAGTCCTTTAAGAATTTGGCTTCCTTGGTAAGTTTTGCAACATGATGAACACCCTTCTAAATGATGCTTTGACTTAGATTGATGTTAAGGGCTCTCTATCAGAGGAAGTAAACCTAGAAAGGTCTATCCACCAAGGTTGCCCCTTGGCCCTTGCACTATTCATCATAGCCTTTGATGCTCTCTTTTACCTTCTAATGGATCACACCTTCTCTCCCAGGATTAGAGGTATCAGGCTTTTAGATCACAATGATCTAATTAATGTACAGTTTATTGATGACACTTCCATCTTTGTAGAACTTGAGCAAAGCAACTTGGAATCTTTGATGGAAAAATCAACCTATTTGTCAAGCCTCAAGAGCAAGGCTATCCAAGGCTAAATCAACTTTTCTTGGGTGGAAAGATACCCCCCCAGATTGGTTATACAAGTATGGTTTTCAATGGGGTGGTCCCAATAAAATGTAAGGTATTTGGGGATTCCTTTTGTAGTCAGTCTGGATCCTAAAGAGATGTGGAATTGGGTCATAACCAAAATTGAAAAAAAGCTTGGGGGATCTAGAACAAGTAATGCCTCTCATTAGCAGGTAGGATCCAAGTCTGCCAAAAGATCCTTTCCTCTTATAGTCTCTATTTCACATCTATGTGGTTCTTTTGTAGATACCAAATCAATGTAATCTAAAAAAGAATAAGGGAGTTTTTATGGTTTGATGGGAAGGGTAGAAGGAAGAGGCACTCGATGAAGTTGGAATGGTGCTTCCTTGGAAAGCTCTAAGGGGCATAGTGTTCACAGACCTAAGAATGCAAGGAATTGCATTGGCAACTAAGTGGATACTAAAATCATTGAGTGGTAATGAACCCTAGAAGGTTCTAGTAAGAAACAATATTTAGATGATAGTTCCTAAGTAGGCTAAGGTGTGGAAATTTTTGCCCATGAGTGACATCCTCCTCAGTAAGCACCCCATGATCCCGACAGGGTTCCTAGTCTGCAAAATCATCTCGAGGGTATGGGAGTTAACAAAGCATAATGTTCAACTAAGAAATTATAGTATAACTCTAATAAATAACCATAAGTGTCAGCCTTATAGTTCCATTTGGTGGAACTTGGATCACAACAATAAAGCCCTTGCATTATTGCAAGGATGTTCTACTAAGAATTGGAACATAAAAGGTACTAAGACATTTGGGGATATTATAATCAATGAGAATTTGAAATCATGGAATAACCTAGGTGTTGAGTTTGATCTTCCTGACTCTAATTTAATAACCTATACTACTCTTCGGGAGGCATGTATTGGTGCAGACTGTTGAAAATGAAGGTAAAACTGTAGTAATGATGTAGCTTAAAATTTGTAAATCATGTGTAACTGTAGATTCAATTTTAGTATTCTTTGTCACAATTCCTTGTGTATGATTAATCTTGAATTAGATCAATTTTAATGTTGTAGAAAGTAGATAGAATATTGATAGAAGAAATATAAGACATAATAGAAAGGACACAACATGTATGTGGAGAAACCCTTTCGAGAAAAAACTCCACCAGAATTTGATCTTGCTTGTATTATTTAACCTTTGAATGAGTTACAATAATACTTGATTCAATTCTCCTTGATATGCTTCCTTGTTCTTCAAAAAATCTTCTTCACAACCTGCAATATTTTCTCACAAAACTCTCTCATACACTTGCTACAATAATAGACAATTATCCTTCTTACAAACTCATAAGAGTTATCAAATATATAATCAAAAATCCTCTTGAGAAAATACACGCCTAGGGTTGTCAAGTTGAGTTCAAACATGAGTCTCCCTTAAAGTTGGCACCCAACACTAAAGTGTTAACCTCGTAGTCAAAAATATCTTATGCAAGCTCATCCTCAAAGTAGGCACACAAACTGGGTCCCACTTAATTGAGCATTATAAATATCTTTTCCATGCAATAGTTGTAACTCAAAGATGCCAACTTGGGTGCCCAAGTTGGGCCCAAATTAATCTTGTTTAACTAAAACATATCTTTCACCGATTCAAGCAAAAAAATGTGCATGCATGATCCTCCATCTGTTAATTGAATGTATCCACCTGTTATTTGTCCATGCAACTCAAGTCAACTGACATGTAACTCAAATTAACTACCATGCAACTCAAATTAACTGGATGCAATTCAAGTTAACTAGCATGCAACTCAAATTAACTAACATGCAACTGAAGATAATCAAAACATAATTGAACTGAACTGAACTGAACCTTGTAAACATCAATCCCTATTTTATAGAAACTCAACATGCATAAATCAAAATCCCTATTTTTTAGGAACCTAAGATGCATTTTTGAAGTGTACTTAATTCACCAACTAGTTAACTGACCCAAGATGTGTCCCATCTCCCATTTAGGCGCCCATGTGCCTATTTTGTAGGAGCTCTCACAAGGCATCCCCACATGCTCCTATTATTTAGAAATAACTAAAAATGTCACATTTAATGTTTATTTCATTTCAAATTAATCTCTTCCTAATCCTAGTTTTGTGTAACACATTCCAAGGACTTAGGAGATACATGAAATATGTTTAGAATGCAATTAAATGGCATTCTATTCCCGACATTCTCCCTCTTGACATTATACATTGCAATTATTCTAAACAAGGAATCATTTAATTATAAATATAGTACACGACTCAAGGCCAATGGCCTTCTTGCACCATGAGAACTTTTCTACAACATTTATCAAAATGTCAACTTTCTCAATCAATACCTTTCCCAACTCTCTATAGTATCCATAAGAACCGACCAATCAATCCATGCCAACTTCAAATGCAACTTTCGTAATCATGAAGCTCCAAGCAAATGATTAATACTCAAAACCAAAGAAAAAACTACATCCTCTCCAAGTTTCATGAAGATAACCATATCCTACCAAAGCTCCCATTGAACTGTGATACCGAGCTATACATGACAACAAGATAAACATTAAACCATCACTGTAAAAAAAAAACTCCCACTGAAACATGTAACCAAGCTATCCATGACATCGTGATAACCATCTTCTAAATGAAGATTATCATGGCCTCAACACAATCAAAGAATCTGTTGTTAATGATACAACTCCCAAAAGGTCAAGTAAAACCACAATATTTAAACCAAGAAGATCAAACTCAAGGTAACCATCCCCATAACTGGAAATCAGCCCATAAACCATGTCATAACATCCCTCAAAATGAATCCTCCAAAACTAACTATCCATAGCTCAAGATCCACATCTATGAAAGATAAAACATATAAAATCATGCTAAACCATCCTTAAATGAATCTCCATAATCAACCATGAATCAACTCAATCCCATGAGAAATCAAAGCATGAAACATAACACATCTAAAAGTTATAATGGGCAAATACCTCTCAAATAAAGAACTGTCAAATGTGTTAAACTCACATCCAACCAAGGTGTAGGGTTCTCGATCTTTACTGTTGAAAAATATTTTCTTACAAGTAACCATTCCAACATATATCTCTTACCATAAGAGAACTCAAGCCTCACCTATTTCTCAAAGTATCCATGAGGACCTGTAACCAACTAATCCATTCCAAACTCCAACTGCAACATAGCACT
Organism: Sequoiadendron giganteum; assembly: GCA_007115665.2. Taxonomy (NCBI): domain Eukaryota; kingdom Viridiplantae; phylum Streptophyta; class Pinopsida; order Cupressales; family Cupressaceae; genus Sequoiadendron; species Sequoiadendron giganteum. The sequence goes on along the minus strand of CM021101.1, from coordinate 91,643,213 downwards.
ATCATGAAGTAATCAAGCAAATGATTAATGTATCCAATAATTAAGAGAACTACACAAGATCAATGTCAAAGATCCAATCATGAATCAGAAACATAAACATTACAACATGATCTAACCATCTCCTCCAAGGAGATCACATGCATCATAACATACATAAACATCCTAGTCTCAAGGGAACAAGTACCATGCCAAACTCTAAATGCATATCAAGAGTAAACCATGACATAATAGCAACCACTCTAAACCAAGAAACCATATCTTCAATCACATGAAGATATCCATATCAGTGATGCGGTGGTTTCATCTGAAATATTCAAGAGAACAACATCAACAAGACATAATCTTATGGTTCCTCTTGCCTTCTTATCAAGCTTAGCCCAATCCTCATTTGACCTTGATGCAGGTGTCTTTGTCTCATTATAAAAAACTAACCACTGATCTCTCTCTTCAAAGAGATCTTCCATTTTTAATTTCCACATCTCATACCTAGTGATGAGCCCAGTTTTTGGCATATTTTAGGCTATGTTTTTCATATCTTTATACCTTTTATTATGCTAAGACAAACATTAAGTAGTAATTATGGAAGTAATACATAGAATTTATGCTTAATATAACAAATTTATTATGATAAGTCTTTCCATGGTTATTGCTTGATGTTTTGTCATTTTAATGAAGGATGTGTGCCTTATGACTCTATGTGATAAAATGCCTTTCTTGCAGCCACTACTGTTCACCTTCCCGCAACCATATGTGAAATGTTGTTTGATTGAAGTCAATACCTAATGAATTTATGAATGAGATAATGGATCATTTAATGAGTTGGATGTGTTGAGTTGACCCTTTGCTGTAGAAATAGCTGTTAGTTATTGCAGGTACCAGGTCTCAAGGAGAAGATTTAGCCTCCACTAAATCACTGCAAGACTGATTCAAAGTAGACTGATTCAAAGCAATAAGAAATGAGGAGACAAATGAGAAGTTATCCGCCATACAAGGGGAGCATTCCAGGAATCTAGCAAAAGGAGTCTTGGTGTCACACAAATATAGGATAGTGGTGCATTAATTCTTTCAAAATGATTTGACTCAATTCTCTCTCTTGTGTCCACTTCTTCGATGTAAAGGTCGAGATGTAATAAAGGTTTCCCATTTGTGTGGGAAAGGTTAGTTAGTTGTTAGGTTTCAGTTTTAAATAAATAGCTACGTTCTCCTTCAGAGAAAGAGCTGGAAGTTTACTGTTGTAATAGCTTATTTTCAAGTAATACAGTTGCAAGTTGCAAGTTGTGAGCAATGTACTTATCTATTTCAATTCAATAAAATAATTTCATGGAGTTTGTAGTTTAATCTATTGTGTACTTGAGGCACTACCTAAGGGGTCCCACTTAGGGACGTTGTCTATCTTTTCCATTTCTGCAATTAGAGTAACTGTATTTCATTTTTCTAGAACTTCAGCATGACTGTTCCTGCAGCTGGTAGAATTACAGAGCTATCAATTGTTCTTGCAACCACTAGGGATAGAGTAGTTCCTGTCTTCAAAATTGGGTTTAGTTTTCATTTTGAAAAGACTTAGTTAGCTAAAGTTTGTTTCCAACAATTTCAATTCCAGCATGGTAATTTTAAGGAAGAACACATTTCTGAAATAGGTTGTTAGTGCATATACTATGCAGGCCCATTTCAAGTCTAACATCTCTGGGTTGACAATTAAATGATGTCCTTTAGTAGATTATAACTACCAGTTGTGATATCTAATCCCTGAGTAGAGGAATATATGTTCCTAGTTATTCAACCTAATTAAGAACACTACATTTTTGGCACCGTTGTTGGGGATGGTGTCAGACTAAGAACCTGTTGCAGGCATGGTAGTAGAAGTTTGAATTTCATTCCTAGCATTTAGCTTAGAATTCAACATTCCAATATTTTCCATAGTTTAGACTTACTTTTTGTTGTATGCTTAGAAGAAGAGATCAATTTGAAAGATTCCTTCCTGGAAGATTAGACACCCAAGAAATTGAACTAGATATTTTCCAAGAAGAACCATATTTGGATGCTGGCCAGGAATTAATTACCTCATCATCTTCCTTAGAGTTAAGTTTGAACTTGTTTGATGAGCCAGATGACCTTAATCCACTCATTCAACATCTGAATAATCTACAAAATTTCAACACCCAGGACCCATATAATAATCTGCTTGCCCTTGTAGTTTATCAGCCAGGAGCTAACCCAGGAGGACCACCAAGGATGGCAAGGCCTACTTTTCCATTTCCAATTCTTGACCTACATGACAATAATAACCTCAAGAACATCCTTGCCTCATTACTCCCAAAGTTCTATGGAATTATTACAGAAGAACCTCATACCTTCTTTTTTGAGTTTGACATCCTTTGTAGGAGTTATGACTACACCACTGATGCACAAAAGTTGAAGTTGTTTCCCTCTACCCTAAAGGAGTCAGCCTTGAGGTGGTTCATGGGATTAGGTGACAATGCAATGACCACTTGGGATGAAATGAAGGAGCTATTCTTGGGAAATTATAAAGAATATTGTAGGGTGGGATGATATGAGAGGAGATGACATCTTCAAGATGCCACAAAAAGAGGATGAAACCTTGGAAGACTATGTGTCAAGGTTTTTGTTCAGTGTGCAGAAAAACACTTAGCACCAGCTGAATGAGGAGTCTAAAAAAATTATCTTTCTAAGAGGATTTAATGATGCTTGCATGGAGGCACTAGACCTCATGGACGGAGGAGATATCACCCAAAGAAATTGGGATGATATCAAGAAGATCTGTCTCAACTACTCCAGAGAAACTATGAAGAAAGGCAGAGGGTTTAGACCCTCTATTGCAAAAGGAAATGGCTCAGGAGTGTCTAAGGGGGAGATTTATAATCTCTTGTCTGACTTCAAGAAGGATATCATCAATGACGTCACTACTCAACTGGACACTATGCAAGCTAGGAGGAAACAAGATGAAGCAGAGGCAATGCTAGCTAAATATTAACCTCACTGCAAAAAAAAGAAGAAGGATTGTAGATGCAAGGCGGTGGCTAATTTGGAGGTGCAACATCTTCCCACTGAGTTCAAAACAATAGAAGGAGATGAAGAAGTGTTCTTTGTTACTCAATGCAGGCCTTGGGCCCTAAGACAAGGTATGCCTCAAAACCCATTGCAAAATTTTGGTTCACATAATAGTCAATGGAAGAACCAGTAACCTCCAAATTATGGCCCATATTCCCAACCTAATTGGAATAATCCTTGGCTAAATGCTCAAAAAAATTGGTTGCAACCTCCTCAGCAAAATCAGTGGCAGCCACCTCAGCAAAATCAATGGTAGCCTCCACAAGGAAATTGGCAACAATCTAACCAGTGGAGGGGAGGCCAGCAATGGTCAAATCAACCCGCTGGTTTCCTTCAACAACCCCAACAATAGTCAATCATGCCACCTCCTATAGAAAACCAAAGCCGAAATCCTAAACCAACCCAGCTACCTGCTCAAGCAACACCTAACCCAAATAACCAACCTCAACAACAACATCAAGTTTATTTCACTGATCCTAATCAACAGCCTGCTTATGCTCTCAACTTGAGTAATATTAACTTATGGTCAGGGACAGTGTTACCTACACCTTCTCCTCCCATAATCGTAGAGTTTCCATCTGAGGAGAGTGAGCAAGAAGATATTGGTGACCTAGTTCCATCCAAAGAGCCCATGCAAAATCCATCTTTGCCTAAAGTGTCTAATAAAACATCACCTCCTTTTCCACAAAGGTTGGAAGGTGAAGTTGTTCAAAAGAATGAAGATCCTACCTTTGAAATTATTGAACAAATAAAACACATATGTGTAAAAATACCCTTGTTCCAAGCAATAAAAGAAGTACCTATCTATAAAAAATCTATTAAGGAAGCATGCTTGAAGAAATCGGGTAGGAAAAAGAAGGACCCTCAAACTGTTCATGTCTTAGGTCAACTCTCTAATTTGATGCTAGGAAAGATTACCATCCCAAAATATTCAAAGCCTGGCAGTCCTATTGTGGAAATCATTATTAATGGAGTTCAAATTAAAAATGCTTTAGTAGACCTTGGAGCAGCTATTAATGTCATGACTAAAGACCTTGTGGTAAAGCTAAGTATTTAAGACCTAAGAACTACACCTATAGTCTTTTAGTTCACTGATAGTTCAACTGTCAAACCTGATGGAGTAGTTGAAGACCTAGTAGTCACCCTAGATTCATGGGAATATCCTGCTGATTTTATGGTCTTGTCTCCAAAGGCAACACTGGGAGGATATCCTGTAATTCTAGGAAGGCCTTGGTTAGCCACCGTAGATGCTTAAATAGGACGTAGGTCTAGTAACATGACTATTTCTGATGGATATAGCACCAAGAAGGTCACCCTTTATGCTCCAACCCAGCCTCAACTTGAGTCTGGACAAGTAGTCTGGCCAAATTTAGGAGAAGAAGTAGAATAAATGAATTATGTGGCAAACCTGATGATGATTAGAAGAGAGAATTTTATTGAAAAACAAGAAGAGGAAGAAATAATGTCTAATATTCTTCAGAACAACTATGGCATTGAGTACCCCCTTTGTGAAGAAGTTCCATGTTCCTTGCAGACAATTCTTCCCCCATCTACTTTAGCTCATTATCCTGCAACAACTGACTGTTTGCACACCTTATTTCCCCATGAAGTAGAAATTCCTTTTCTGTCAGAAGTATCTATGCTTGAATTGACTTCACAAGTGGAAGTAGCTATAGGAAAAACCTTGAATATCAATAGTAAACTTACCATTGAGCAGAAAAAGTCAATTTTCCAAATGTTTACTACTCACAAGACAACTTTTGCCTGGGATTACAATGATATGAAGGGGCTAGATCCAAAGCTATGTACACACCGAATTTTTATCAACAATGAGTTTAAACCTGTTAGACAACCCCAAAGGAGAATTAATACAGCCCTAAGAGAAATAATTAAGGAGGAATTGCAAAAAATGTTGAATGTTGGATTTATCTACCCAATCTCAGATAGCCAGTGGGTTTCTCCACTGGTTATTGTCCCTAAGAAAGGATGAAAATGGAGAGTGTCTGTGGATTACAGGGAGCTCAACTCAGCAACTAAGAAAGATTATTTTCCTCTACCCTTTATTGATCAAGTTCTGGATAACTTATCAAGGAAAAATTATTTCTCTTTCCCTAATGGTTTCAGTGGATATAATCAGATAAAGATTGCTTCAGAGGATCAAGAAAAGACTACCTTCACATGCCCCTGGGGAACATTTTCCTATTCAGTCTTCCCTTTTGGTCTTTGTAATGCTCCCACAACTTTCCAAAGAGTTGTGATTAGTATTTTTTCAGATATTTCATATGATTGCATGGAAATATATATGGATGACTTTAATATTTATGGTGCAACATTTGAAGAAACCCAAGATAATTTGAAGAAGGTACTACAAAGGTGTGAGGATCATAATTTGTCACTCAATATTAAAAAATGCTTCATGATGATGCAAGAAGGAATAGTGTTGGGTCACTACATTTTTGTTGCAGGAATACAGGTAGACCCTTCAAAAATTGAAGTCATTTCCAGTCTACCCTTTCCTACCAAGAAAAAAGAGCTCAGAAGTTTTCTTAGACATGCTGGGTACTGTAGACATAGAAAATGAACAAATTCGTTTTAGCACACCTGATCCTGATTACTAACGACATTTCCTCTCAGAAGCATATTCTTAGCATTTCATCGCATTCTATCTCTTAATTTAATAAATCATCATCTATTGGATTAAGTCTTCCTCTTTCAGTGATTAAATTAATCAATTTAATTTAATCAACCTTGCATTGCTATTTAATTAAATAAATCATTTTATTTAATTAAAATCTCTAAAGTCCTCCTATTAAATTAAATAAATTAAACCTTATTTGATTTAATCTAACACATTCCTTCTATATTAAATAAATAAAATCATTTATTTAATGAATCATTTCCTCTCAATTTCTGACTTAAATCAATTCATAAATCTAAGTCTAAATTGTCATATCACCTAATTCTTCATTAAGTTAATCAAAACCTTGATTAAGTTAATCCTTCTCACTAAAATTCTCTAGAGAATGCAACTTGCACAATAAATCAATTACTTTGATTTATTAATTCTCCTATTTTTCCCTCACAAAGCATCAAAAAGGGAATATTCCTTATTTGAATTCAAAAAGTCCAAGTGGACTTGGTCCTTCTAACAAGGCATTAAAAGCCTCTTACATGTCCTTGACCTTGAGCCAAGTGACATTAACTTCATTCCTTTTCCCTCTTCAACATGTCATTTCTCAAGTTTGAAATGCCACCTAATTGCATTTATTGGCACATTGGCCAAAACTTGCACATTCCTCATTCAATCACATTTGGACAAGTGGCACAATGCCATTGGACTATCTTTTGTCCCACATTGCTTATTTCCACTATCTCTTTCAAGATTTGAATCTATAAATTGGAGACTCTTCTCCTCAATCTTCATCCACAACTCATATGCAAAGTTACTCTCTTCAAGTGAGAATTGATTTTGCTATTTTCATCCATACATTCTCATCATTTTCACATTTGCACCAAGGTTATGCTCAAATCTCTTTGGAGATTTGACCACTTCTTCATCAATCCACATTGCAACCATAGGAATTGGGAAAGGGCCAATTGCAACACATCATTGGCACCAATTCCCCCATAAGATCTTTAACTTATTTGCTTAATTAGGATTTAATTCAAGTTTCTTGCTTTATGTTCTTCATTTTCCTAATTTTAGCTTAATAGGTGGATTTCATGGGGAATCCTTCAAATCTTTACATGCATTTTCATCTAACACTAACAATGTTTGACTTCTTTGTGCATTTGCAGGTTTAAGGGTTCACAGGTACTATAGGAGATTCATTAAAGATTTCAGTCAAACAACAAGACCTCTATACAGTTTGCTAAAGAAGGATGCAGAGTTTGCTTGGACAATAGAATGTGAGAAAGAATTCCTTGATCTTAAAACCGCCCTCACACAAGCACTTATTTTGAAAGGACCAGATTGGTCACTTCCATTCCATATTCACATGGATGCATCAGATTTTTCTATTGGTGTTGTCCTAGGACAAAAGAGTGGTTCAACAGAGCATGCACTTTATTATATCAGCAAGAACTTGCATGGCGCTGATCTCAACTACACAGTTACAAAAAAGGAGATGTTAGCAATCATCTACGCCCTCAACAAGTTCAGGAATTATATCACAGACTATCAAATATTTGTCCATACTGATCATGCAACAATCAGGTATCTCATGAACAAGAGTTCAATTACAGGGAGACTAGCTCGGCAGTTGTTGCTGATGCAAGAATTTGATATAACAATTGTGGACAAACCGAGTAAAGCCAATGTGGTTGCTGATTTCCTATCTAGAATCCAGAGGAAAGATGATCCTGCACTCATAGAAGATTCATTCCCTGATGAACATTTGTTTTCCATCAAATTGATTCATCCATGGTATGCAAACATAGAAAATTATTTAGCTATAGGAAGAACTCCTCCTCACCTCTCACCTAAGGAGAAGAGATTGTTAGTAGAGAAAAGCTTTAACTTCTCTTGGATTTCAGATTGCATATTTTACACATGGCCAAATAAAGTAATGAGGAGATGTGTGAGAGAAGAGGACACTCATGACATACTACATGCAAGCCATGATGAGCCTTGTGGTGGACATTTTGCTGCTAAGAGGACAACCATGAAGATCTTAAATACTGGATACTATTGGCCAACACTACATAAAGATGCAGCCAAGTATACCAAGAGGTGTGATAGATGTCAAAGGATTGGGAGGCCAACAAGATCAAATGAAATTCCTTTGTTTCCACAAGTTATTGTTACACCCTTTGATAAATGGGGATTGGACTTTGTAGGCCCAATTGATCCATCTTCAAATGGTAAGTCTTACATTCTAGTGTGCATGGATTATGTGACAAAGTGGGTTGAAGCTAAGCCTATGAAGGATGCTAGAGATAATAAGGTAGCAGAGTTCCTCTATGAATAAATCTTTACTAGATTTGGGGTTCCTAGAGAAATAGTGACAGACCAAGAGGCACAATTTACTTCTACTCTTATCACAACCTTGGTAAATGAGTACAACATAAGATATAGGAATTAAACTCCTTATCATCCTCAGGCTAATGGTTAAGTAGAAATCACTAATAGGGATATTGAGGCCATTTTGACAAAAATAGTGGATCTACATAGGAAGGATTTGGCTGTGAGGTTACCTGAAGCTATATGGGCTGATAGAACCACTTGGAAGACTACAACAGGTTTTACACCTTTTGAAATGATGTATGGGAAGAAAGCTATGATGCCTATAGAGTTTGAACAAAAAAATCTCAGAACAGGTTTGGAATTAGATATGGATTTAACAACTGCACAGAGAGATAGAATCATGCAGCTCAATGCCTTAGATAAGCTAAGGAAGAGTGCCCTACAACATACAAAAATAGGACAAAGTTAGAGAATTAGATGGCATGATAAGTATATAAAAGTAAATAAATTCAAAGCAGGAGATTGGGCTCTATTATATGATTCAAGATATAAGGAAAATCAAGGGAAGCTACACACTAGATGGTTGGGGCCATACAAAATTGGAGAAGTATTTGATAATGGTGCAGTTCAGCTGAGCATAATTAATGACGTCAGATTCAAATTATTGGTTAATGGGAATCGACTGAAGCCTTACCTAAAGCCCATTGATAAGGAAGAGTTCCTGAAGCAGTTTCAAGTTGAGCAGGAGTTCACAGATCCTGTAGCTGAAGGAGTTGAGTCTAGGCTCGATTCCCTATGAAATACATGAAAAGTGCATTAAATACCATAATAAAGGGGTCATCCTTGTGGATCCCCATTCCATACCATCATTTCATCCGCCATCTGTACCATTTCCTCTTTTGCCACCTCATCCATCATTCATTCATCACCATTTCCACTTTTCAAAAAATCAACTTTTGCAATAAAAGAAGTCGAGTCACATCAGTCAGTTGCAGCGCATCATGACAAGTAAGGTCCACTTAACTCAAGAAGTGATTAATTATTTCATTTATTATGTTTAAGTAGGTATTAAACTAGATGACATATTTCCTATATGGTTGCAATCTCATTCAGTCTTTTCTGCCGTTTAAACCGTTTTCCTTAATTCCTAACTGATGGCCACGTAATTAACTTCCACCGCCAAGAGAGTTAGTCACATCAAGTCTACTGACCTTTTTTCCAGAACTCAGGATTTTGATGAAATTTGAAAATGCATTAACAAACTTCCATCACTTCCTGCAATAATGCCCTGATGTATCTTTAGTTCCTCTCTATAAGTCTTTTAATGTTCAAAATAATTCCCTCTTTGTCTGAATCTTTTGAAGAAGTTCAAAAGTTTAGGTTGAGGGGAGAAAGGAGAATTAGTTTGAATTGCAGGAAGTTGGAATTGAGAAAGGAAGAGTTTGAAATAATCAGGTTGATTCTTGGTAGTGATCTAAGTTACAAGGAAAGCATTAAGAATGGGAGGCCAACCCATTAAGCATGAGCCAACAGACCACAATGCTTTGTTGCAAGACACGCGAAATTTTCCACCATTTAGGCAGTATGGGTGGCTCGATTATTTTCTCAAAATTTTCACGTTTGATGAAGATATTGCTGAAGAATTTACCAAGATGTTTCACGATGGGAAGGCCAAGGTCAGGGGAGTGAAAATTGATGCCACAGTGGAAAGAATAGCAGAGGTGACGTGGTTACCTCAAACTAGTGAGTTATTTCCTCGAACAAAAGATGCACTGAGTGCTAGGGCAGAATTTACTTGGCTTGGAGATCCTCCTCTGCACTTGGATAAGCAAGGAAATCAATGGAAGAGTTTTCCACAGGATTGGATTCCACGAGCAGGCTATGTCATCAAATACCTAACGTGTGAAGGTCGGTTCTCTATTCTGCATTCTCACCATTTAAAATTGTTGTCTCATTTGTGTCATGGTTTATTGATGAATATACCAGATTTCCTATACAATTTACTTTCCAATAGTGTTGCAGAGTATAAGAAAGGTAGAATCAATTATGTATCCCGTCATTGCCTCATTAAATTTCTTGTAGAGAGATCTGTTAGGGATGTGTCACCCATGCCTTGGGAAATTTTTTTGTTTTTGAACCAGAGGTTCAAAATGTAGGACCCAAGGATCAACCTCTTACTTTTAAGCGACGAACCTCATAGTCAAAGGCTGAAGCCTCTGCGGCCACACCCCTTATGCCTGAAACCTCAGACTCACAAGACAATGTCCCTCTGTCTGAAAGAATTTCCAAAGTGCCAATACAAACCCTTGTTGCTAAAACTAGGACTTCCTCTAAAAATAAAAAGGAGAAGTCACCAATGGTGTCACCTCAACTAGAGACCCCTAAATATTCTCCTAGCTCCATCAAGAGAAAAAAATTGGAAGAATCTTCTAGTCCTACAGCCAAATTCCCAAAGAAACCCAAGGCAACCCCTACTTCCATACGGAGAAGCTCCAGGAGTCAAAGCCAAACAACACCGCATTTACTTAGTACCTCTCAATCCGCTCCATAAACCTTAGATCCTTCTAGTCCAACACTTGAGGAAAAGGAGCAATCTCCTTCTAGTCCAACACTTGAGGAAAAGGAGCAATCTATTGGTGAGACTGAGCATATTTCAGAAGGGGCTGGCTTTGAGGAGTTGGAAGTTGTTGCAGAGAAGATGCAAGAAGGGTTATCAGAACAACTGCAGGATGAGGCCATGTTTATTGGGGAGGAAGGAAAAACAATAGCAACTCAATCATATGAGGGAGGTAAAAATGATGAAGTGATGGATGAGTCTCCTATTGTTCTAGAAAATACACCAGAATATCATATGTTGTGGGAACTTCTTGCAACAAATCAACAACCAAAAGTTAAAATTGAACAAAAGGAGTTGCAGGATGGAGGTCTATAAAAGGCAAAAGAAACATAGCAAGATAGTGCATCAATTGTTTCATCTTCTACAAAGGTACCAAAATGGAATAACCATAAGCCTCCTCTTAATTTCACAAGTTTTGCTGCATGAGTGTCATGTTATAAAGAACTTCAAGATCAGAAGACTGCCTATGAATTAGAAATAGAGAAACTGAAAAGGGTAATCCAGAACAAAGATGTGGAAATTGCTAACCTTACGGACACCCTAAATCAGGTAGTCAATTTTGTTCCATAGATAGTACAGTATAGATCTGCCTCTCCATTTTATGCAATGTATTTAAGGGATTTGTATTTGAACTTTCAATTAATAAGAATTTGGCAAGGTCAGAACCCTTCTTTGAGTACTCCCCAAGAATTCTATGATGCATACCGAGAGACACCACAACATATCAGACACCTCTTGTGTGAATTCTATTTACACAATTTGGTTGTGCCTTGTGATACATAATGGAATCCTCTATATTATATAGGAGATATACACATTAGTGCTTTGATCTCTTGGATCAAGAATGAGATAAGCAGAGGGGAGCAGTTTGATAGTTATAAACATGACGAAGCTAACATGCCACTGATAGTAAGGAATGAATCCAAGAAGGGGATGAGCATTTATTTTGACTGGAAGAATCTGTGGGCAAATGAGAGGGCTAGACCAGTAATAGAACCCTTGAGGCAAGAGGTGTTTTCCCAGTACTCTCAAATTGTGAATGACAACCTTGATGCTGCTACACAACACAGTAGGACAAGATGGGAGCAGTTGCCATTATAGGTAAAGAGGGCAGAACCACATACTCCACACAACTTGTATGCAACCACTAGATGAACATAAAGGTACATGAGGAATGCAAGAACAAAGAAAGATAATTGGCTACCATTGGTCATGGAACCACCCATTCTCTTATGGCAACTTTTGGCCATGCAGGGAGAAAACAGTACCTATAACAGAGAATCAGAGGACAACAGGTGATTACGGTTGGAGTCTATGAGGGCTCACTTCCAGAGCTTTCAAAATAAAGAATGTTGACAACAACTGAATGTGGACTTAAGAGAATTTTAAAGTAGGAAGAATGTTCGACTTGCTGAAGGGACCAACAAGCAGTGGGTTGAGGGGAATGATGAGCCCAGTTTTTGGCATATTTTAGGCTATGTTTTTCGTATCTTTATACCTTTTATTATGATGAGACAAACATTAAGTAGTAATTATGGAAGTAATACATAGAATTTATGCTTAATATAACAAATTTATTATGATAAGTCTTTCCATGGTTATTGCTTGATGTTTTGTCAGTTTAATGAAGGATGTGTGCCTTGTGACTCTATGTGATAAAATTCCTTTCTTGCAGCCACTACTGTTCACCTTCCTGCAACCATATGTGAAATGTTGTTTGATCGAAGTCAATACCTAATGAATGTATGAATGAGATAATGGATCATTTAATGAGTTGGATGTGTTGAGTTGACCCTTTGCTGCAGGAATAGTTAGTTATTGTAGGTACCAAGTCTCAAGGAGAAGATTTAGCCTCCACTAAATCATTGCAGGACTGATTCAAAGCAGACTGATTCAAAGCAACAAGAAATGAGGAGACAACTGAGAAGTTATCCACCATGCAAGGGGAGCGTTCCAAGAATCCAGTAGAAGGTTTCTTGGTGTCACACAAATCCAGGATAGTGGTGCATTAATTCTTTCAAACTGATTTGACTTAGTTCTCTCTCTTATGTCCACTTCTTCAATGTAAAGGTCGAGATGTAATAAAGGTTTCCCGTTTATGTGGGAAAGGTTAGTTAGTTGTTAGGTTTCAGTTTTAAATAAATAGCTACGTTCTCCTCCAGAGAAAGAGCTAGAATTTTACTATTGTAATAGCTTAGTTTCAAGTAATACAGTTGCAAGTTGCAAGTTGTGAGCAATGTACTTATCAGTTTCAATTCAATAAAATAATTTCATGGAGTTTGCAGTTTAATCTGTTGTGTACTTGAGGCACTACCTAAGGGGGGCCACTTAGGGACGTTGTCTATCTTTTCCATTTCTGCAATTAGAGTAATTGTATTTCATTTTTCTAGAACTTCAGCGTGACTGTTCCTGTAGCTGGCAGAATTACAAAGCTGTCAACTATTCCTGCAGCCACTAGGGACATAGTAGTTCCTATCTTCAAAACTGGGTTTAGTTTTCATTTTGAAAAGACTTAGTTAGCTAAAGTTTGTTTCCAACAATTTCAATTCCAGCATGGTATTTTTAAGGAAGAACACATGTCTGAAATAGGTTGTTAGTGCATATACTGTGCAGGCCCATTTCAAGTCTAACGTCCTTGGGTTGACAATTAAATGATGTCCTTTAGTAGATTATAACTACCAGTTGTGATATCTAATCCCTGAGTAGAGGAATATATGTTCCTAGTTATGAACCTAAATAAGGACACTACACCCAGATCCATTGAACCTTTCAATATCTAAACGAGAAGTGGAACCCATTGCAACACACTAATTTTTCAAATCAGCAATTGACACAATATTAAAAGCTCCCACTACAACCAAAATACCTTCAAAATTTTAAGAGAAAGGCATCCCAAAATCTACCCAACCATTAGCTCTGATACCAAATGTTGAAAATGAAGGTAAAACTATAGTAATAATGTAGCTTAAAATTTGTAAATCCTATGTAACTGTAGATTCAATTTTAGTATTCTTTGTCACAATTCCTTGTGTATGATTAATCTTGAATTGGGTCAATTTTAATGTTGTAGAAAGTAGACAAAAGATTGATAGAAGAAATATAAGATAGAATAGAAAGGACATAACATGTATGTGGAGAAACTCTTTCGAGAAAAAAACTTCACCAGAATTTGATCTTGCTTGTATTATTTAACCTTTGAATGAGTTACAATAATACTGATTCAATTCTCCTTGATATGCTTCCTTGTTCTTCAACAAATCTTCTTCACAAACTGCAATATTTTCTCACAAAACTCTCTCATACACTTGCTACAATAATAGAAAATTATCCTGCTTACAAACTCATAAGAGTTATCAAATATATAATCACAAATCCTCTTGAGAAAATCCATGCCTAGGGTTGCCAAGTTGAGTTCAAACATGAGTCTACCTTAAGTTGGCACCCAACACTGAAGTGTTAACCTCATAGTTGTCAAAACTATCTTATGCAAGCTCATCCTCAAAGTAGGCGCCCAAATTGAGTCCCACTTAAATGAGCATTATACATATCTTTTACATGCAATAGTTGTAACTCAAAGATGCCAATTTGGGTGCCCAAGGTGGGCCCAAGTTAATCTTGTTTAACTAAAAACATATATGTCACCGATTCATGCAAAACAATGTGCATGCATGATCCTCCATATGTTAATTGAATGTATTCACCTGTTATCTGTCCATGCAACTCAAGTCAACTGACATGCAACTCAAGTTAACTAACATGCAACTCAAGTTAACTAACATGCAACTCAAAGTAGCTGCATGTAATTCAAGTTAACTAGAATGCAACTCAAATTAACTAACATGCAACTGAAGATAACTGAAACATAATTGAATTAAACTAAATTAAACCAAACTAAATTGAACTGAACTAAACCTCGTAAACATCAATCCCTATTTTATAGGAACTCAACATGCATAAATCAAAATTCCTATATATTTTGTAGGAACCTAAGATGCATTTTTGAAGTGTACTCAATTCACCAACTAGTTAACTGAACTAAGATGTGTCCCATCTCCCATGTGCTCCTATTTTGTAGGAGCTCTCACAAGGCATCCTCACATGCTCCTATCATTTAGAAATAACTACAAATGTCACATCAAATGTTTATTTCATTTCAAATTAATCTCTTCCTAATCCTAGTGTTGTGTAACACATTCCAAGGACTTGGGAGATACATGAAATATGTTTAGAATGCAATTAAATGGCATCCTATTCTAAACACAAACCTGCCCTTGAAAGTGGATAATTTTTTTGACCTTGCTAATGATATTATTTGGATTGATGGTTATAATGCTACTAATATTAAAGAAAAAATGATTTACAATGATCTTATAAGCAATATCTCTATCCTTCAGCATATAAATAGTTGCTGGGGGTTATCCCTGAATAATAAAGATTAGCATAAAATTTTGTCTTTTGTTTGGCATAGTTCCATGGAGCCTAAGAAGGCTCGCTTTAGATGGCTAGTTTTATTGCAAAGAATTACTTTTAAACTTAACACCTTTGATGTTGACATTTGCAGTATTTGCAAGACCCCTAAATTGGTTAAGCAAATTTTATTTGATTGCTTCTATGCACATGAAATTTGGAGGTTATTTTGTCATAAATTAAATATTTGGAATAGAAATGGTAAAATTCTATGGAAAGATGTTTTATTTCTTGATTTGAATATTAATAAAGAATGCAAATTGTTCTAGTATTATCTAACTAATGAAATCATGTGGTACATCTGGAAAGCAAAAAATTATGATAAATTCAAGGGGACTAAGAGGGAGCTTACTGAGTCTTACAAAAGGCCCACATTTCTTAATATTGCTATGCAGGTCTCAGTGCACATCGAGATCTTGATGGTCGAGTTCATGCGCCTTATAAGGGAAGGTACTATGACTATCAATAGGGAGAAAGTTAGGTGTGGCCATGCACACCACTAAAATAGTGAAAAAGTTGAAACCTTCCTAAGGGCACTAAATGAGCTCCATAGAGAAGTCAATGAAGTAGCTAACCAAGGAAGACAAGGAGGTTCACACCAAGTTGATCCTCAAAAAGGGGAGGTTGTAGTTGCATTTGTTGAAGAATTCATGTCCAATGCATTAGTACAAGATGAGGAAAATGAACAGGGAAGCGGTGAAACAAGCAATAGGGGCAACCAAGAATAATAGACATATAATATGGGGCTCTTTTTTGTACAACATGTAATTAGATTACAAATGTAACAACTTCCGTTTCAATATACCTTCCTTAACTATAGATAGTTTTAATAGTTATCTCTAAACAATTGTATAAAGATAGATTTTTTGTATAGCATGTAATTGTTACTCTCCATGGCAAAACGTTATGCTAGTAGACTCATGCAAAGGTTATCAAACTATAATTAATACAAAAAAATAGACTATAATAGTGATTGTCTCTACCCAATTTTTTTTTATCTAGGTTCTTTTATTTCATCATGTTTCTAGCCATTTCAACAATAGTCATCTTCTTCCTCTTAGCAACTTCAATTTTTCATGGATTTTAGAAAGTGGTAAAATCTCTTTGAACCTCATGTTGTCTATGAAAATACAAAAGAACGTTTGGCCTAGACTCATCCATATTATCTAATTTGATAAGATTTATGTTGTGACCACTTTATTTTTGATTAACTCTTTGAACTCACCAAACTTATCAAAAATTCTAATTTTTCAGCCAAATACTAGATCCAAGTCTTATGAGAAAAAATATCAATAAAAGTGAGGAAGTACTTAGATTTATTCAGAGAGAGAGTTTCCATAAGATCACATAGATTAGTATGAATTATTTTAGGATGTTTTATATCCCTTCTAGACAGACCGATTAAAAAGATGGCTCTATGTTGTTTTCCAAAAAGACATTATTCAAAAGCTTCATGTTTATTATTAATAAATGGAAATCCTTCAATAATATGTTTATTCCTAAGTAAAATAAAAATACCAAAAATTGAGATGCCCATACATTTGATGTCATAGATGACTATCATGTAGATATATTATATAGTGCTTAAGACCTAATTGCTTGAAGAAAGGAAAAGGGGAAAGATGTGATCATCTATCTTGCACACTCATGCAACCACTACATGTATTTATGAATTTTCTTTGATTATAAATTTGTTCCTATAAAAAATAACTTAATAATTTTTTTCAAGCATTTGATCAACTAGTAAAATTTAATTTTAGAGAAATAAAAAAAAGTGTTAGAATTATGCTTAATTTTATCATGCTCATTAGTTACTTCAATTATTCCTTTTTTATTTAGTCCCATGTGATTTATTATCCTCCAATACAACAATGCTATTATGTTTTTCATCTAGATCAATAAATAAATTCTCATTAGAAGTATGAAGAACAACCAAAATAAACATACCACAAAGTATCTTCATTCAAAATTGTATTTAAATATATATTTTTAATGTGTTTTATATAGTATTATGAGAAGATTTCTTATGCCAATATTCAAACTCATAATGGTCAAATTTATTACAAAAAAAATATTGGATATGTTTTATGTCTCTACCAAGATCTTGGGTTCTACTTATGAAATTGTTACTTCTTCCTTGGAAATCAAAATCTCTTCCTTGATCATAACACTTGCCTCTAAATTTATGAGTAGACTTGTCTCTATGCTCATTTTTTTGGATAATAGTCATTTCCACATTTGGGTTTGTGACTACCCTTAAAAAATTATGGTTTTTACCTCTTATGTTTGCCTCATATGTAAATGCTTGATCTAAAGTTTTTTCATTTATTTATTTATTCTTGAGTTGTTAATAAAATGTCACTTAATTCATCAACTTCTATTATTGTGAGATCCTTTGAGATTTCTAACATGAGAAATATATTATCAAATTTTAGAAGTAAACTTCTCAATATTTTTTCAATGACATGTTGATTATTCACATTATCACCTAGAATTTCTATATGGTTTACCATACCTTCAACCTTAGTTAGAAATCCATTTACTAATTCATTAGAACCTATTTTGATATTTTAAAATTTATTTCTTACTGTTTATAGTTTTATTATGTGAGAACCTTGATATGATTTTACAAGAATGGTCCATATACCTATTTTGAATGTAAAACATTGCTTATCATATGAAAATTTGGCTAACTTAAAGCACCTTCAATTATAAATAATATTTAATTTTATTTTTGTTCATTTTTCTTAAGTTCTCTTTTTCTATTTATTGCTTAATGTATTGATATCCTCTAGTACTTCATACAAACAATTTCCTACAAATCCTTAGATTTTAACAAGGTTTGCATACATGTACTCCAATAAATAAATTTGGTCCCATAAAAAAATAAGAATCAATAGTCCTAATGTACCCACAAGATTTTTCACTCCAAACAATTCTAAAAATAATCCCCCTTTTACAAGTTTTTACAAAAAATTAATCACTCACCTCTATCACCCTTCTCTTTCATTCACATATCCTTAATTTAAAAAAAACACTTTCAAAATCAATTTCACCCCTAATAAATTTCAAACATTTATTTTGTTTACAATTAAAATAAATTCCACCCCCTTCTAATATCATAGATTTCAACACATAAAATTAACAACTATCATTGCCATGTTCAATTTTTCATAATAAAATCTATGTATTTGCCTTGCCAACTAATTCAATGATCAATGCAAATATCTTCAACAACAATTAAATTACTTCTCACTAACAAATGTAATTGATTTCTCTTTACCAACAAAGTTTTAGGCAAGACAACAATCACCTTTTTCTCCCTTGAAAAGATTGATCAAATTTACCCAACTAAGTATAAATTTAGCATCCACTTTTACAACATGGGCCACATTGGCCGATATCACCACTCCAAACTCTATTTAACATAATTTGACCCAAACAACACTCTCATTTTCTTGTGGGATATTACTCAACTCTTCTTGCACGTAGTTTAAGAAAAACTCTCTTATTTGTTAATATCCAAGCCAAATGACTCATAACGTGTTAGATTCACAAAAATATTTTCATGCCAAAGAATTTAGATATTTTGCTTAGTTGAAGAATTTTATTGAAGCTTACTTCTTATCTCCACATGAGCAACACCTTGGCATAGTGATCACACCCACCATTTGTCCTTTGCCAACTTTTTTCATTCCTTACCATATCTCCTACTTCTTATCTACAAACTTACAGTCTCCTCCTCTCCCTATGCTTTGATACCAAATGAAGGTATTATATATCATACAATCTAAACATGGTCTATAGGTCATCAATATACAAAAAATGTAGATAAAGAATTGGAGAGCACACTAGAGTTTGTTGTTGAAATTCATTGAACCAGAGTACACATTTATACAATAGGATTCACAACCAAATCCAACTAATATGAACTACTCTCTACCAAATAATTAATTACTAAAAATGTTCATTAGTAATTAAGTGTTTTCAATCTTTTGACTATCATTCCTATAATATAAGAAATATTAGAATATTAAAATGGTACCATTCTTTTCAATTTAATTCATGGATATATTGTTAAGGTATTAAGAGCATTTGTTTTTTATTAGATAAGCATGGATTTTGAAGGGGCCCTGATCCATTTTACATCATGAAAGATTCAACAATAAGGTTAGCAGGATAAGGAGCAACCAACAGATGAGAGAACCCAAAAGGCATAGCCAAAAAAGATAACCAAAAAACAGAGTGAAACATAGTAGGGGATACCACCACACAAAACTAAGTCAAGGTGGTTTAAAGAATTGTTCCAAAGATTTTTTTTGAATCATAATACAGGGATTCCTCTCCACCAATCTTTTCATATTTTTGTTACAAGGAGAGGAAACAAGACCACCATTAGAATCAACCAAGCCCAAAGAATCAACAAAGGGGTCCAACTTAGAGGGATCATCAACAACATCATTTTGAATCTCTTGACATATAGTGGAGTCTTCCACAACATTTGTCACCTTAAATTCCTTTTTCTTCCAAACAGTGTGTTGTTTCTTCTTCTTCAAACAAGTAAAGGAGGCATGACCCACTTTACCACAAGAAAGACAAATAATCAGAGAGTCTTCATAATCAACCTACTACACCCACTTGCAAAATTCAGAAGATAAAGTAATCTTAGTGGGAAGAATATAGTTATTCTCCACTAACACACAAAATCTAGCAGCCAACAAATGCTTCATTGATTTGGTGACCTTATCCGTGGTACAATATTGACCAAAGGAATTAGCAATACACGTGAAAATTTGTTCATTCCAAAACTCCAAAGGCAACCCTGGCAAACAAACCCAAATAGGAAACTTAAGAGTGTCTGTCATTGGGTTGAAACCAAGGAACCACATTTGGAGACAAAGACCATTCGATCCAAGAAACTAGGAGCCCTCACAAAGGACCCTAGAACAATCTTCAACGCAAGGACAAGAAAACATAAATAAACTATTACATAATGCAGTAACCTCAACTCTAATCTTCCAAACTTGAAGAGCCCATCTTCTAACATCATGGATATTAGGATGATTACCACAAAATATCCCAACCAACAAGGTCTTAAGCCAGTCCAAAGACTTATTGTAACTTTATATTCAATCTTTATCTACTGATTAGACAAGTCACATACCTCTTTAGTGTAAAAGTCCTCCAAAGCGGGGGTAGTAATATTTGAAGAAGCTGAAGTAGTCTTGCACAAACTCTTAGCCACACTAGCCAACCCATCAGTGGGAGGCTTAGAAACCAAAGGGGTCAAGGTGGAACCAGCATGAGCTTTAGAAAGAGGAGGAGAAATAGCATCCCCCTCTTCAACTGCAGGGAGAAGAAATCCCTTTTTAAGACCCATCATAGGTTTGGGAGCAGGAAAAACCACCATATGAGAAGGAGTTGAAGCCCTAGGATAAAAAACCTCGATAGCAGGAGAAGCAACCACCTGCCTTTGAGCACCAATACCAACACAGACCAAGCCTTTGTTCTTTTGTAAGTGACATGCAACCTCCCCACCAATAAGAGTGGGATCGTCCACTCTATAAGTGCTCTGCAACAAACAGTCTTAAAGAATAGGATCATTTTGAGTAAGGAAACCCTTACGTATCCCAAAAAAAGGAGAATGAGACTCCTCCACATTCTTCCCTACTTCCTCACACCCCCACAACTTCCTACGAGCTTCTAAGAGGATATCAAGTAGGAGCTCCTCTTCCTCATCAGGAAGATCATACTCAGACCTAATATCCAAGCCAAATCCGTCATAGGAAAAAGGGGCAAAAATTTCTTCAAGGGAGCACAAAACCTCATCTGAAATATTAGCATGTTCCATCTCCCAGCCCTCATGAGCTTGGAAACCCACCTCTTTAGCTTCCATGTCAAAGCCATCAAAGTTTGCATCCAAACCCTCATCACCAAAAACAAAGTCTCCTATGTTGCCAACAAACCCACTGGAGGAGCCAACCAGGGTTTGGGAGAGAAAATATCCTCCCACACCGACCTCTTCTCCATCACCAACGCCGACCTCTTCAACCTCCATGGCTCCATCAACATCTTTTTCCTCCTCTTCATCTTCAACACTCACCACAACAGTGTTTTGTCGCCTCTTCAGACCAGACTTCCTTGTTGTACCGTTGCCCTTCCTCTTCCTTGCTACGCTCACTTCGTTCCTTGCTGCTCTATTATTTGTTGCACTCTCTCTATTCCTTGCTGCTCCATTCCACTTTGACGTGTCTAATTATTAAGAGCATTTGTTATAGAATCCTATTTTTACTAATTCTCAAATTTTAGTAGTAGAACCAAGTCTTTATTTTGACATTCCAACAATTATAATTCTCTTTTATAAATTGAAAAAAACCAACGCTTATAGTTCATCCAAAAAGCTAAAATTGAAAAGCTAGATACCTTTTAAATTCCATCTCATTCTAATATCATAGATTTCAACACACAAAAATAACAACCATCACCTATCAACAATTTCATTCATAATGGCGGCTACAGTCTACCATGGTCTCAAATTGGCTCAACGCCAAGGGTATAAGAAAGTTTGGGTGGAGTGTGATTCCCTAAATACTATCAACAATTTGAAATTGGTCTCTCCCTTGTCATGGACTATTGCAGCCTTGATTAAGGATTCAATTGAAATCATAAATAATTTTGATAATGTCTATATTTCCCATATTTTGAGGGAGGGAAATAAGTTAGCTATTTTTTTCGCTAACTTTGGGGTTAAGGAACAAAAGGTATGGAATTTTAATGATTCCATTCCTTTTGAAGCCATGGTGATTATCATTAATTAGAGTTGATATTTAGTGGATCCTCGTTGGCATGGTGGCATGTATGTCCTTTGTCATGTGGGTGAAATATTTGAATGAGGATGATAAAGTTTTGATTTCAAAG
Organism: Sequoiadendron giganteum; assembly: GCA_007115665.2. Lineage (NCBI taxonomy): Eukaryota > Viridiplantae > Streptophyta > Pinopsida > Cupressales > Cupressaceae > Sequoiadendron > Sequoiadendron giganteum. Next base: position 91,621,176 of record CM021101.1, on the reverse strand, counting down.
GACGGATTTCACTTGGTTCGGAGCTACATTTCATTATTGCCTTTCTGTCCTTCAGTGGGTCTCACACGGATTATGGGTGTCTTTAGCCAAATCTTCTGGAGGTTTCTTTTTTGTATTTTTGGCCTGGGTGGTGTGAGTATCATTTTTCAGGTGGTTTTGGCAGTGTGTGGCACTGAATTTTGAGATGGGTGGGGACAAGAATTGTGCCGAGCCCAAGTCTTGTGACACTGTTAAGCAGAAGATGAAGGTTTGGGAGATCCTTGAGAAGGGTGGTTTAACTATCTACATGGAAAGATTGCATGGTTTCAATGCGCAGGTTACTAAGATGGTTGCTAAAGGTTGGAATGACAAAAACCTTAATTTGGGTGGCAGAGATGTCATGGTGGATGAAGAATTTATAGCCCAAATTATTGGTTTGGCCATGCAAATAATGAAGGTTTTTAGGGATAAGAAAGACTCACAGGATGTGATGTCGATCTTCTTCAAAGGTAATGAGGCGGTTGATCTCAAGAAAGTTAAAAGTGGTGGCTGGTATAGGAGCTCTTTGAAAGCACTCTCGTGTGATTTGGCGGAAGAAGTAAGGAGGTATGTTACCTTGGAAGGAAGGTACACGACCATCAATAACTACCATTTTCTTTTGCTTAATCATTTTAGGCATAAGAAATAGGTTTATTTTCCCTATTATTTGTTGATGTCATTGGATATGGGGATCAAGGATCACATGAAAAATGCCAAGAACCCGGTTTTGCATGTTGGGTTAATTCTTTCGATTTATGAGCATGTAAAAGCGTACGAGGTGCACAAATCTTTGGTGTCCCTGAAGGATAAGGTTGGCAAAGCTCAGGAGGGTTATGAGATGGAGTCGGGTGAAGAAAGGGTTAGCAAAAGATCCAAGAGGAGGAGGCTTATTATGAATAAAGAGTCAGTCTGAAAAATATGATGATGTTGACTGCATCCCAGACTCCTATGCATCTTTTGAGGAGGGTCCCTCTTCCCCTATTCCGAGAAAAATGGGGAATAGAAAGTCAGTCGACAAAGAGGGCTACAATATGTGTAGCGATGATGCAGTCACGACGGCTTGTCCTAAAGATGCCAAGGATAAGACTGGCCTATATGGGGAAGCTTCCTCTCATCCCCCTTAAATTAAACATGCTAAGGAAACTGAGGTGGGGGGCCGTAAGAGCAAGGAGCCGAGATTTTCCAGTCAAATCTTGGAGAAGGGTTTCCCTCTCTCTCTTGCTAGTGGTATCTATGGTGAGGCCTCTCTGAATGCTAACATTGGGTTAATGCGGGGGAAGGATGGTGCTATGGATGGTGGTCCTGCTGGGGGTTCTAACAAAGCAGAGGGGGATAGGGAGTTGAAAAGGAAGACTATTGCAGAGGATCTCGCCTGATCCATTCGCAAGTTGAAGTCTCCTGCCCCTATTGATAAAGGTAAGGATATTGTGGATGAGAAAATTCAGGTTAGTTCTGTTGATGAGGATAATGTTGTGGAGGATAGGGTTGAAAATTTTGATAGGGAAGAATTGTCCGATGTGTTGGCAGCAGAGCAATGCCCAAGATTTCCTTGCACAATAGTTGAAGGACTAAACCCATGTAGCTTGAATCTTAGGTATGGTTGTTCGGGATTGGAGAAAGTGTCTATGAAGAAGAATGCACCATATATGCACACACTCAGATTTGGCATGGTTCATGAGCACATACATCTGAGATAACAGCTCAACCTTGTTCTACATATCTGATCTTATTCAAGTTAGCATGCTTCATTGGCTAGGTAGTTTTTGGGTGACTGAAGTCTTTGTGGTCTTGAAAATGGATAAACCATTTTCCCAACCGAGTCATGATTTTTTATGCCTTGCATAACCACCCCATATTTTGCATTGGTCAAAATGGGTCCCCCTTTTTGTTTTTTGTCCTTGCTTTTTTTTCAACAAAGTTTGGAAGGTTTTCTTTCTTCCAACACTTTGTTTTTCTTTTGTTCTTGTGGAACAAGAACTAGAAGGGAATCAAAGTTGGAACTTGTTTTCGGGATTCCATTCCGATCTCGGTCCCGCTTGTCTTCTGCTTGTCTCTTTGGTTTGTCTTTGTTGGAGTCGGGACCGGGATGGGATTGAACTCTGAACTTTCATGAAGTTCACGGTTCATTTTTCGGTTTCCCGTCCCATCTCTACCTCCGCCTTTTGGTTTGTTCGTTTGACCTTAAGGTGGGTTTTGGGTTTGGCCTTTGTGTTGGGTTCCTAGTTGTTCCCTTTTGCCTTCTGTTTTCCTTTGGTGTTTTTGTTTGGGACCTAAGGGTTGGTTTCCTCCCTTAGGTTTTCCTTGTTTTCCTTGTTTCTTTTGGTTCTACCGAAGACGAAACCGGGATGGAACTAGACTTTGAACTTTGTGAAAGTTCATGGTTCGGTTCCCGTTCCCGTTCTGGTTTCGGCTCCACTTCCCTCTCTCTTGCTTTCTTCTTCATCTTGTTTGTTTTGTCCTAAGGGTCGCTTTCCTCCCTTAGGTTTTCTTTTCTTCACTTTTTCTGGAGACAGAACTAGGATGGGACTTAACTTTGAACTTTCACGAAGTTCGCTATTTGGTTTTTGTTCCCATTTCAGCTCCGCTTCCCGCCTTCTCATTTTCTTCGTTGCTTTGCCCATTTTCGGCGTAAGGGTTGGTTTCCTCCCTTAGGTTTTCCTTGGTTTTCTTTTCTCTCGTTTTGTCAGAGGCGGAACCGGGATGGAACCCAACTTTGAACTTTGTGAAAGTTCACAGTTTGGTTTCCATTCCCATTCCAGCTCTGCTTCCCGTGTCTTTGTCGTTTTGCGGTGTTCAGCCACCGGGTTGGTTCTATTTCTGGTTCTGCCTCCACCTGTCTTCCCCTCCATTCCTGTTCATGTTTTGGCTTCGTTCCCACCGGTTTCTGGTTCCGCCTCCACCTAGGTTTCTGCTTGACTTTCTTGCCTTGGGTATTCTATTGGACCGACTTAGTTTTTGATGATGTATTGTTCATTAATGAGGGCTCTTTTTCTGTAGGTTGAATCGAGTGGGTTGGTGTTGTCATCAATGAAGGGATGGAGTGTGCGTGTTTCAAGGATATGGTGGGATTTATGGGATTCGGGTACACTATTGCGGTTGAGGGAAAGTTGGGCTCGCGTGTGCGGTTCCATTCTTCTACTCTGGGCCGATGGGGCATTGATGGTTGGCAGGTGGAACATGATGGGCTCATCCTGGTTTGGCCCGATCTGGGTCATTCGTTGTGGCGCGGATCTGATCGATGACTCACATTCTTGTTGGTTCTGCGCGCATTGTTGTTCATGCGGATGTGGTTCAGGGTGTTGTACCCTAGCTCTTGCCAATCTCAAATCAATTCGATGGGGGTCTCTGACTGCATTCATGGCTAGACGGTGAGTTATTGCAGGCTGTCAAGGCGTTTTGGTTGGTGGTCATGCGTTTTTGAAACCCTAGTTCTGGGTCACGCGGGCAAGTGTTCTATAAATGGAGCATTCTGCCTCTTTTGTAAGGGTTGGTCGTTTTTATGTTCTTGGACCACTAGTGATAGCAGATAGGATTTGTTTACAGCTAGGAGCAAAGATACTTGTTTTAGTTAATGTTCGGTTTAGATACAATTTTTATACAGTGATATGTTGGGGTTGAGTTTATTGGATGAGGTTAATGAATCATAATCTGTTTGTATGCCAGTGAGTTTGTTGAAGCATAAGTGTTTCTTATTTGATGAGAATCAATAGAAGGAACCATATTTCAAGATTATTTCATTAAATCGTCTATGGATGGAATTGTTATATGTCTGTTGATCTATAATTTTAGCAACGAATGAAGAGTTTGTTCCTTTAAATCTTAAAAAGTATTGTGATGAGTGATTGTGATGGTTAAACTAAGCACTGTAGATGTATGCAATAGTATGGATTATTCTGTAAATTGCATCGTGTTATGGTTTTCTTGATCTGTTAAAAGAGCATTTATTGTTGGAAGCATATGTCTGGATATTGGGGAATTTTATTCATGTTTTACTGATTTATGCCTTGACCTATCTTTTTCTGTTTATTTAAACCCTCCCCTTTTATCATTGAGTTTTGATTGATGAATTTGTTGTTGCTTGGATTCCTTATAACCAACAAAGGCCCCTTGAATATTACAGTTGGGTGGATCAATTGAGTGACACCAGACAGTTGAGAACCAACTACTAGGACCTTGGGAGTTAGGCTACTATGTGTTGTCTTTCTTTTTTAGGAGAAATAGAGTAGAAATATTATGTTTAACTTTTTTGTGTCATTTTCACCATCAACAAATAAGGAGTTGAAAAGGAAGACTATTGCGGAGGATCTTGCCTACTCCATTCGCAAGTTGAAGTCTCTTGCCCCTATTGATAAAGGTAAGGATATTGTGGATGAGAAAATTCAGGTTACAACTGTTGATGAGGATGATGCTGTGGAGGATAGGGTAGAAAATTTTGATAGGGAAGAATTGTCTGATGTGTTGGGCTCGACCCGTGAGACTGCTAATCTGTAGTTTAAACTTTTTAAATGGTTTTTTCATGAAATTAATAGGATTAATGTTAGGATTAGAGGTGTGGCTAGTAAGGCTGAGGACCCTGATGTTCAAAGCCAAATTGACAATTTGATGGAATCTCTAAATATTGTGGCTAATATTGTGGTGGAGGAAACCATCAATTTGAAGCAAATTTTGGAAGGTAAAATTTAATCCCTTGAGGATAAAATTGATAAAATTGGGAAAATGTTGATGAAGAGTGGTGAGGCTACTAAGCTTGTGGGTACTCTAGATTCTGCCATGAGGAAAGTGGTGCTGAAGAGTGGTGAGGCATCTAAACTTGTGGGCACTCCGGATTTTTCCATGATAATTTCTCCTCTGATTACTGCTAAAAAGAGAAAAGAGTCTAGGCCTATTGTTGTTTATGTCGCTGGGGGTAAAGTGTTGGATGTGGGCAGTGCTGGTGAGAAGGATACTGCTAAAGGTAAAGTTTTGATTGAAGAGGTAAAAACTGGTGGGCCTAGGGTCAGAACTAGAAATAGAATGAAATCTCAGGTTGGGGCCTCTGGGAGGGAGGTGTCTGATACTGTGGATGATGCGCAGAAGATGGTTGATACTGACATGGAAGCTGTTGAAATCTTGAAGAATATGTAGTGCATTTGGCTAGCTTCTTTTTGGTTGTTTTTTGGTTGTTGGTTTGCTATTGATAGGCTGATTGTTGTGGTGTTGTTATCTTTTTTTATCAGTTGTACTCTTTTGTAAAGGGTTTCGGGCCCCTTCAAAACCTATTTTTTTAACTTTAATCAAAATAATTTCATTCATAATAAAATATATGTATTTGCCTTGCCAACTAATTCAATAACCAATGCAAATGTCTCCAATAACAATTAAACTCCTTCTCACTAACAAATATAATTGATAGCTCTTTACCAACAAAGTTTTAGGCAATACAACAATCACCTTTGTTCTCTTTTGAAAAGATTGATCAGATTTACCCAATAAAGTATAAATTTAGTATCCACTTTTACAACATGGGCCACTTCGGAAGATATCACCACACCAAACTCTATTTAACACAATTTGACCCAAACAACACTCTTGTTTTCTTGTGGGATCTTATTCAAACTCTTCTTGAATGTAGTTTAAGCAAAAATCTCTTATTTGTTAATATCCAAACCAAATGACTCGTAACATGTTAGATTCACAAAGATATTTCCATGCCAAAGAATTTAGAAATTCTACTTAGTTGAAGAACTTTATTGAAGCTTGCTTCTTATCTCCACATGAGCAACACATTGGCATAGTGATCACACCCATCATTTGTCCTTTGCCAACTTTTTTCATTCCTTACCATTATCTCCTACTTCTTATCTACAAACTTACAAGCCTCCTCCTTCCCCTATGCTTTGATACTGAATGAAGGTATTATATATCATACAATCTAAACATGGTCTATAGATCATCAATATACAAAAATGTAGATAAAAATTTGGAGGGCACACTAGAGTTTGTTGTTGAAATTCATTGAACCATAGTGTACACATTTATACAATAAGATTCACAACCAAATCCAACTAATATGATCACTTACTCTCTACTAAATAATTGATTACTAACAATGTTTATTAGAAGTTAAGTGTTTTCAATCTTTTGACTTTGTCACGTATAATATAAAAGAAAAAATAGAATATTAAATTGTATCATTCTTTTCAATTGAATTCTTCTATATATTGTCAAGGTATTAAGAGCATTTGTTATAGAATCTTATTTTTACTAATTTTCAAATTTCAATTATAGAGCCAATTCTTCATTTTGATGTTCCAACATTTATAGTTTTCTTTTATAAATTGAAAAAAGTTAAAATTGAAAAAACACCAACATTTATAATTCTCTTATAAATCCAAAAAGATAAAATTAAAAAGCTCCTAGAATTCTCACTTAAAAGCTAAAATTGATAAATATAATTATATTTTATAAACCGCTCTTGCAACCTATTATGATAGCAACTAACAGAAAAAGAAAAATCGAACACTTAAATAATTTTAAAAAGTTTTAAATAATTGTAATTAGTTGAGATAAGAATTTGTTGATTGTCTAGTACACTCTAAATACTTTTGCATGAGATATAAATAAAGGATTCGTCACCATTGATATATTCATTCTCATTAAATCGTGATTTTATTATTTTTAAATAAAATAATTAATCAACATATTAAAAATAAATAAAAATACGATTATATTACTTAGAGGTCATGTTCTAGCGAATATCTTTATATTTAAAAAAATAATTAATTAAAACAGTTAAATTAAAACATTAAAAAACAAGGTCGTCATACTGTGAAGTTGCCAAATGCTGGTTAGATGGTTTTGTTCTTTGACTTCTATTTATTTAAGTAGTTGTGTTTAAGCAATAAGATACACAGCTCCTTCTAACAGTCAAATAGATAGACTATGCAATTGATGGCAAAAACAAGTAACATTTTAGAAAATTCATAAATTGACAGGAGAACTTTCAACCTACTAAACATTTACTCCAAAAGATTTAGAATAATAAACACAAATCTTCCTTGTAATTAAGAAACAATATGCTAGCATGTAAGAATGTCAAATGATTAAGTCTGGTCTCTAAGCTTCCAGGACTCCATCCTAGTAGGCAGACTTCAGTATATATTATCTCAGAAATCAACTGTACAGACTTCCTCAATAATAAATGAGTAATAGTTCTTAGGGTATGCACACTCTGTTAAGTTTTGAGATATTATTCAATTTGATGTTATCATGTTCAAGCTTCAGTTCTATAACATAGAGATTCATGTTTCTTATATTGTCCCTAAGATTACTCTTGGTATCCAAAGCAAACATGTAGCTAATGGTTAAGTTGCAAGGAAAAGTACTAAAGGAGAATGCAACAGAGGCGATTGCTGACATCACAGAAAAAATCAAAACCATGAAGCTTAAAGCATTGAGATTTTCTGCATGGTTCAATGGTCTACCTAGAATTCAAATCATTTAAAAGAATTTTACTCTCTGCAAGTGCAAACCCAATCACTATAAAGCAACCCAGCAAATTTTTTTTTTTGATCAATAAACAGCTAGGCCAAAATATTAATCATTTAAGTTTTCAGTTACATACAGAGAATACAGTCATCCAATCAAAAAGAGCTCAAACATATCAACTTTCAAAAATCATTAAATCCAAAAGCGAACTATCTATGATTTTGCATTTGCATAATCTGCTCAGCAATGTGTGGAAGTCTTCCTCCTTTTGTGATCTGATGAAGAGGAATTCTGCTCTCTTTTTGCTTCCAGTAGGCCTTTCGCTCTTCGTGGAGCATGAGATATTGATTCATCCCTCTACCTATTACTCGGAGGTCTACCCCTTTGATCACCTTTATTCTTTACCTTCTGCTGTAGATTTCCACCATCTTAATTCTGTACCTTCTGCTGCAAGTTTTGAAAGTTCATCGGCCTCCCCATTTGCCTCCCTGCACACATGATTAATGGTGAAGTAATAGAAGTATTCTAAAATGGCCAGGATTCTGTCTAACAGTGCTTTTAATCTCCAATTAGGAGTCACTGCTGTTCTGATTGCATTCACCGTAATGGTTGAATCACCTTCCACCTCTATCTGCCTTATTCTTTTCCTTTTACATTCAACTAGTCCAATGTATAGAGCACTAAATTATGCTATATTGTTAGTATCTATTGGAAGAGGAACCGCTATTTTGCCCATGGTGTCTCCCCTACTGTCTTTGATTATGCATCCTGCTCCAGAAGGACCAGGATTTCCTTTTGATGCCCCATCAAAATTTAACTTCAACCAACCCTCTTGTGGTGGGTTCCAAGTTGCTTGTTCTCTTTTCCGGTCATTATTCCCTGAGAAAGAAGGAACTTTGAGTCCTACCACTTAAATCTCATTCTTCCATCCCATTCGGTGAAGTTGCCCTTGATGTTGAGTCTTAATGCTATCTTGCTATTCAAATTCTCCACAATTGAGCTTTCAATTATGTTAAGGACTGATTCGACCTGTCTTTCTTTGTTATCGAAAATCCTTCTATTTCTTTCCTTCCAAATTTCCCAGATTAGTGTTGAAGGGCTGATTTCCCATAAACCACTTAGTAGTCCATAAAATTTTTAGAGCAATAAAGAATTTATTTAAGATATGATAGATAACTTAGCTGGGCTAAACAATGAAAAGAGCAGAACCCAAGAGGTTATTATTGGCTTCAATTCCTGAAAGGCAGGAGATAGGAGCACTTGAGTTGATAACAAAGGTGCAAAACATGATAGCATTGTAGGATATACCTTGGATACAAATTGAGATGCCACCAAACAGATTGTTACTAAGCTTGAAATGAGGATTTCCAGCCCTAGCTTAATGTTTAGCTTTTTCCATTGAACAGTGAGCTAACTCTATGTAGTACGCATTTTATTTCATATGTTTTTACTTTTTAGCATAGCAGCTGAATTTGGAAATCAAGATTTCTAAATGTGCTAAGAGATAAAATCAACTCTTGATAGCTTTAGTATAATGTTCATTGAACATTCTACAAACATCAAAATTGTTTCTACCAATACTTCTACCGGAAATGCTATTGAATGAATGATTACTGTTTAAATCATTTTTATAGAAGTTTTTGCACTAAGAAGTGTGCAAAATTGTTACTGACTTGCACATCAAGATTGAAAATCCATGTTGAATGAGTTAGTGGATTTCTCAATATCCAGAAGCAGACTAATACTGTATCAGCTGAAAATACTCAGATACTGAACCCATTAATATCAGAAGTGCAATTTTTGTCTATCCATATACCATAGTCTAGCTCTCAAAGGTTTTGGCCAACAGCTTTTAGAATTTGAAATTCCTTTATGCTTTGCAGTATCCATATGTAGATGCAAATGTTTGCATCTCTTTTTTCATGTAGTCACATTTATATCATAAGATATTCGTTGATAATAGATCACACTTCCAATGCAACATGTTAGTTTCATGGAACCTTCTTGTAAACCATGAACTATTATGTTTGACTATTGGATGGGCCAAGACCAATACAGACAGAAGCAAAGAGTCCATGCAAATGTTTATTTCTAGCTAATTAATTGTTTTTCCCATTATTCTCGCTTCATTATGTTTCCTATTTTCCAGTTTTAGAGTATTTAAATTATTCATGTGGGATAATCCTAGGAGTATTGTAACCAGTGTAAGTAAATACCAAGGGCCTTTCTTAATTTATAGGTTTTACATGGTTCAGGTTGAGTGTAAAGAGCTGTAAGAAATTTGCAGTTTCTTGTGTAATGCCCCTGGCTCTGTTGAGATTGTGCTGGCTCTGTTGCTTTTAAATCTGTACTTGTTCCTGTGGTGTTTTTTTCTTTTCAGAGTTTTAAACTGAGTCCGAAATTCAATCCCTGTTCTTTTTATTAATCCTGCTTTAATGCCAGGGCATTTGAAGGGCAGAGATATGGTTATGGTTCAGTCCAAAGAAGAATGCCTGAGAGGTTTAGAGAGTACATCCTAGTTTGGAGAAAACCAATTTAAATGTAATCCCTCCAAGGGTATTCTCCCTGCTTTAATGCGAGGGCATTTAAAGGGCAGACATATGATTATGGTTCAGCCCAAAGAAGAATGCCTGAGAGGTTTAGAGAGTAGATCCTAGTTTGGAGAAAACCAATTTAAATGTAATCCCTCCAAGGGTATTCTCCCTGCTGGAGGCAGTATTGCTGAAGCAAAGGCAAACGCCATTTTTGAGGAACCTACATGCTGCGGCAAGAGAAATATTCCTCCAACATGGTCCAGGGTAGTCCAGGGTAGTCATGTTAAAACAAGCAATACAAGTAAAATGGATTCTAGCAGTTCTACTCATAGAGGAGCTAAATTACTGGAGACTACATTCAGAAACATGGCGAAGCCTAAGATAAAGGAAATGTGTCTTTGATTTGATCAAGTTACGCTTGTAGCTGGATAGCCATGACACATAAGCTTTCTCTAAAGCAAAGATCCTGTTCCGGGACTCTGGTACAACTAATACAAGAAAAAGTGTCCATGTTTTTGAAAAAGCTGAGGTGTTGGTGGCATGCTGGTGGCTATGAGCAGGGTTGTTAAGCTCCTCGAAATGAGCTGCCTGAGAATTGCAGAATTCATTGGTTTCTAAATTCTAGCAGTGCTCCAGAGATGATGAGGATCAAGAAGATTGGCTACCCCACAGTCTTTTAAGCTTTGATGGATATGCATAACTATTGTTCAGTATTTACTAGTTAGTACAGCAACTCTTTCCTGCTTCTGGTTCATTACAATAGCATTAATAATCTGTATGATATGATGGTGCATACACCTCTTTTCGATACATTAACAATTAGCAGAATTAGCTTGAAAAGAGTTAGCCACTTAGCATGATGTATGATTGGTAAACTACAATGCATAGTCCATTGGAAAGTTCATTGTTTACAGATTTCCATTAGTGACAGACATGACTGGAATTATCAAGAATTGCAAGAAACAGAGAAAACAAACATCACCACAAGAATTGAACTTATCCCTGCTCCTCTTCTGGCAGTCCCTTCTGTGGAGCCGCTGTTGGCTTCTGTTGACGCTGTCTTGACTGTGCCTGCCGATGTCTCTGTTCCGTGAGAACCTTCTGTTGTCACTGCTCTTCAGAACCTACCCGTCCTTCATTATTCGACTCTGCTGGACCTTTGTTAGCTCCTTTCTCCGTTGCTTTGCTGCCGGCCCCCTCACTGCGTGGTAACTCCTCTCCCGAGGTGGCTGTTGTGGATCCGCTCCCCTCGCCTTGCTCGTTGGTTCTCGATTCCAAGCCTTCTTGGTTCGGAGGTTGTCTAATTTTTTGGTATTCTACAGTTGTCAGGCAGCTGTTTCTGTTTGTTCTTCTAATTCAAGTTCTGTTTGAACTATGCTTTCCTTTGACCTTTGGGCTTTCTGTGTGAAGGGTACAGCACCCTGTAAATGCTGCTTATCTTATCAAAAACATCACCACAAGAATTTACACACATGTACATTGCAGAAACAAATGTATGGGAGAAAACTCCAGCAAAATGTGACCTACCTCTTACTTGGATCCACATTCCAATGGCAATTTACAGATCTACGCCTCATGGGGCTCACTACAAGTTTGAATCAAACTCTGATTCAGTCCCTAGGAACTCTACAATGCTCTCGCAGCCTCACTGCCCAACCACTTGCTCAGCACGGTCAATTCTGGAACTCACAAAAATGCAAATACAGCTACTCTAGCTCCTCTTCCATGCCCTCAGATTGCCTAAGCATTCCCGATTTGGGTGTACAATGGCTAAATAAAACATACAACAATAAAAGGAGTTGAAGAGCCATATGAACTGACAAAGAGGGCTGGCAGTTATGAAACCAAAGCAGGGATTTCAAGACTGCCAATTAAGAAATACCAGTAGCTTCACACAAAAGCCAGAACTGCTCAGAAAATAAAAGGGAAAAAGAGAAAATTTCATGTAGTATAAGTGTATATTAATTAATATCATTATTGTATTGAATATCTTATTAAATAACATATATAAATGACGTTTAGATATATCATTTTCAAGGAGTTAATTTTTTTATTACTTTGTTTAACATATTTATATTACATTTGTATTATTTTTAAAATTACAATATGTTAATCATTTTTAAAATTACATTAAATTAAATAATATTATAATATTATCTAAAAATCAAATAATAGAAATTTAATAAAATTTTTATAATATATATATTTTTATCTTTAAGGAAGGATTATATGTTAATAATTTTTAAATTTACATTAAATTAAATAATATTATTTCGACTAGCCCAACACCAGTGGAGGTCACAAGGGGGAACCTCCTCCCTATCAACATATTCCATTTAGAATCACTTATTCAACTTTATTCAACTAATAATTAACAATGGAAGTCCAAGAGCCACCACTTGGAATTCCAACTTAAGATGTCACTTTGGGGATTCAAACATGGATCTCCACCTGGAGAACCTTATGGCCTTGTCATTTAAGCACAACCCCATTGACTATTATATATATTTAATAATGTGACTATTTTTAGCATAATATTATAATATTTAGATATTATATGTTTAATATTTGCATATATTATACATTATTAAATATAAATATAATTTAACTTCTTACATATATTACTGATTAAATGTATTATAAGTTTAATATTTATCTATATTTATTTTTTAAATATAGATTATATTTTGTTAAAAATGATTAAAATGTTTTTATCTATATTTCTTTTTAAAATATATATTATATTTATTGAAAAATATATTCAATTTATATTTATTATTACATATTTTATAAAATATGATACATATTATTAAATATAAATATTATATACAGACACACCTTTTTCCTCCCACCCTATCTCTATCTCTCTACCTCTACCCCTTCTCTACTGCTTTTCTCTATCACTACCTGTATCTCTCACTCTTGCCCCCTCTATATATTCCTCTCTACCTCTCTCTATCACTTCTTATATCTTTCTATCTCTCCATCTCCCCCTCTCTCATCGTCTCCCTCTTTCTATCTCTATTTCCCCCTCTCCCTCTTTCTCTCTCATTCCATCACTCCTCTCTATATGTTTATCTATCTTTCTCACACCGCTTCTATATTTCCCAAGTTATATCTATCTATATCCCTATCTCTCCCTCTCTCCTTATCACTCCCTCTTTCTATTTCTCTCTACTTCTCTCTCCTCTCTTTTTCTCTCCCCCCTCTCCCTCCTTGTCTATCTATTTGTAAATATATATCCCTCTCCATATCTCTCTCTCACTCATATATACACACTCCCTCTTTCTCCTTCCCTACCTTTATCTCTATCCCTTTATCTTTTCAACTATCTCTACCTCTCTATTACTTATCTCTATCACCTTCTTTTCTTCCTCACTCTTGCCCCCTCTATCTCTATCTCCATATCTCTCCCTCCCCCTCTCTATCTATACCTCATTACGTCTACCTCTATCTCTTTCTCTCTCTCACTCCTCTCTCTATCTCTTTCTATCTATATCTCTCTACATCTATTTCTCTATCTCTATCCCTATACATATATATCTTTCCCTCTCTCCCCCTTCTTCATTCTCTATCTTATTTACTCCATCCCTCCCTCCATCCATTCTACTCTATATCTTTATCTTTATTTCTCACTCGATCTCCCTCTCACTCATCTCTCTATCTCTTTCTATCCATATCCTTCTCTACATATATCTCCCTATCTATCTATCTCCCTATCTCTTTATCTCTTTTACTATCCCTCTCTATCTCTCTATATCACCCTCTATTTATACCTCTCCCTATCCCTCTCTACCCCTCTTCTTCTCTCTCCCTCTCTACATATATCTCCCTCTTCCCCATCTTCTCTCTCTCCCTCCTCTACCTATCTCTCTCCCTTTCTCTCTATCTCTCCCCATCTCTCCCTCTTTTTCTCCTTGCCTATTCCCCTATCTATCTTTATATCTCAACCTCTCTCTCCCTTTATCTTCCCATATATCTCTATATATATGTCTTTCTCTTCTCATTTATCTCTCTCTCTCTCTCTCTCTCTCTCTCTCTCTCTCTCTCTCTCTCTCTCTCCATCTTTATTTGTCTTTCTCTACTTATCTCTATTTTCTCTCTTTTTCTCTCTCCCTCTCCCCCTCTCTCTATATTTCCTTATATCTCTATCTTTATAACACTCTATCTTGCCATATATCTCTCTCTATCTATCCCTCTTTATCTCTCAGGCTCTATCTTCCTATCTCTCTCTATCTTTATTTCTCCCTCCATCTCTCTCTATATCTCTATCTATTTTTCTCCCTCTTCCTCTCTCATTCTATATTCATCTATACCTCTATCTATTTGTCTCACTCTTCCTCTCTCACTCTATATTCATCTCTACCTCTATATTCCTCTCTACCTTCACAGCATGCATGAATTGTAGGCAGAGAACACAAATTAAGAACACAACTAGAGATAGTTATGAATAACGGTTTTATTTAAGTGAGCATGGGAATATAGATGCACGAAGAATAAAAAAATTGTGGCAAGTAAAAAATTCACTCATTATTATCCTTGTAGAACTATATCACTACATCAGAATTTGCATGGTTTGCACATAGGAATACATATGTATACACTATGTTAACGCAAGATACTTGTAAATAACATTGGTAACTCTTTTGTGAATCATTTGATACCAAAAGGAAACAATAAAGAAGGGGGATTGGCAATGTTCCAATTTACAAACTATACATCTATTTCAAATTTTGCATGCATTTACAATAGATTATTTATGAATCACATTAGACCACTAAATCAAAATATTTGAGCTTTGTCAATCCCTGAGAGTTGTGATATTTTTGCAAGGGTTTTACACGCTACACTCTTCTCTATTATTCACAATGCCTCATTTACAAAGAGGACATGTTGCATTCATGCACAACCACTTTTGGATGCATGCACAGTGAAAATGGTGGCTACATGGAAGTTCATGCAGTTCAACACCATCTTCATATGTAGAAAGACAAATACAACATTCCTACAAGTATTCATCCAAAATATGAAGATATCCAATTATTACAAAGATAGATATCTTAATGGAAATATGGTAGACAAAATTAGACTTGCAAATACGAAGACAGTGTGTGGACTGTAGGACCATCATGTATCCAAATCTTTGTGCAAAAATTTAAAACAATTAAAGAAAAAGATAAAAACTAATGAAAATTAAACCCAATGAATAGAATTTAGAACCACCAATAGAAAAAAAAAAAAAAACTATATTTACATGTTAATATGTTAGAGAATATGTGTTTGTGCGTGGATGTGCTACAAATTCTAGTTGCATGTGGTTGGATTAAACAAGAAAACCCTTAAAATTGTTTGAAATTACCATTGTATTCAACCATATGTGGTCATATGGATTGCAATAGAGGATCAATTTTTTGAAGTTTTTAAGTTTCTATCAAAATAATACAAAGAAAAATGAATAAAAGGTCAAATGCAACTGACACAGCCTTGGCAGGGTTGACACTGGCTCTGTTGTCAGTTTTAGTCTATTTCCCTCCTTAGTACATGATTCATTTACCATTTGAAAACAATTCATTCGCCAGGGAGGGTGCCCCCAAAACACACAAAGGGCTACCTATAGATTGTAAGGTCTCTATTACTATAAGGCTTCAATAAAGGGCCACTATGATTAATGGGACCAAATCGACCTAAAGAAAGGAACAAGAAGAAACATTTATCAATTCCATGGAGGTTTGTTTTAACTGCCTGAAAAAAAAATTCTTTTACTTATTGATATCATATTTATAATTATATATATTTATAATTTTTTAAACTATAATATTCCGTTAGATTTTTATTTTTAAATTTATTTAAATTTTAATATTTCTAAATAACTCAAACCTTGCTATATAGAGTAGAGCATTAGGTGCTTTATGAAAATCAAAATAGAGATTTTTTATTTTTTTTCTCTTGTAGGTTAAGTTTGAGTTATTTTTCACATTAATGTTTTTAGATTGAAGATTTTTAAAAGAAGAAACATATTGAAATCTTTTCTCAATAAGCTCTTTTCATCTTTGTTAAATAGATTACTCATATTTGTGACATGATTTATGAGAACCTGGGCTCTATTTTGAGGCAATTGCATTGGTCACAAATGGTGTCTTAATCATGGCCATCAATAGAGGATAAACTGTATGGCATATGGAAGAACCTCAACGTGCCTCTACACTTAGCTACTTATTCTTTTATCCAAAATGTTATGATTTCTAGAAAGCATAGTATAACTGATTGCAGTAAAAGAAGGTAGAGAACCTTATATGGAACCACAAGTTTATTCTAATTTTGTCTCTTAGTGATATGGGCAGCAAGAAGGTCATTTTAAGAAATAGGAATTCATTGGAGATGTCATATGATTGGATCACAAAATCCAACTAGATCGAGGTGCATCAATTTGCAAAATTTGCAAATGAGAACAACCATCAATTGGTGAGTATGTACATGGAAGGCTTAGAGGAGATAGTTGACGAGGATGACCATGAAATGTAGTTTTGAACATCGTTTAAGTCCAATTTCTTGGCATTCATGATATATTACTTAATAATGGAAGTTATAGACTTTTGAAAGAAATATATAAATATGTACTATGTTTTAGTATTTGTTTGAACTTTCTAAGTGTTTAAAGTCTATCATGGTATTAATATGTGTTGTTAGAATAAGTGGATTAATTAGAAAGTAAACTAACACACCAATGAGACATTAGATTGAAAGAAATTAATTAAAAATATAAATCAAACTCTATATATCAACAGCTTCTTCAAATTCGTCTCATTGTCCTCTATCTCCAAGGATTTGATTAAAATTATTGGCTCTAGTTGTGTAAGCAACAACTTGTTGAAATGACAACTTAGGAGAATGAGATTGATTGAAAATGCATGTGTATAGCTATATGATTTAAACTATGAACTTGAAATGTTATGATATGGCTAAAATGCTGATTTGAATGCAACTATAGTAACTATGCATGAAATCTAGGGTGAAATCTACTTACGAGAAGGTTGTATTTATAGATTTTTCGAAGGCAAGAATCTAGTTGGTGGAGATCAACGGTTG
The DNA here is from genome assembly GCA_007115665.2 of Sequoiadendron giganteum. Lineage (NCBI taxonomy): Eukaryota > Viridiplantae > Streptophyta > Pinopsida > Cupressales > Cupressaceae > Sequoiadendron > Sequoiadendron giganteum. Next base: position 91,604,071 of record CM021101.1, on the reverse strand, counting down.
AAATTCAAACTTGTCAAGATGAACGGTGAGAGATTAAGAAGTTGAGAGAAAGGTGGAAGGTTGAGAGGAAAGTGGAAGAATGTTTTCAGCCCACAAAACCATCCTCATTCAAAAATGGAGACAAACATGGCATTTATCTTTTCATTTATGAAAATTGGTTCAAAGTTGAGGATAATTGCTAATTAATTAAATAAATTTATTTAATTTCTTGTGACAATGAATTTAGAAGCTTCCACAATTAAATAATTAATATTTAATGTGTAAGAAGTGAAAAAGATAAGTAATTAAATATTTTACAATATTTAATTAAGTGGGGTGAAAAAGATATTAAATATATAATATTTAAATGTGAAATGAAGGACAAATATTCCATTGTTCGAATTTAAATGTTCAAACTTTGGAAATAAAATGATAATAAAATAAATAAAATATGAAATTTATTTAATTTAATTAAGAGAAAAAATAGCAATAATTAAATAAACCTATTTATTTAATTAAACTAGAAGAATTGGAAAAATGAACAATATAAATAAATAATTAAATTTATCTATATGTAGATGACTTTAGAATATTAATTAAATAATTCATATTTAATTAATTAACAGGTTTGAATAACTGTGACCATTTTTAGATGTGCACATTTTGCCCCTCTTTGCAGTGATGTGTTTTATGCATTGCTTCAAAGAATTTTGCCCCAGAATTTAGAAATTATTGATGCTATATGCCCCCTCAAGAGATAAATCGCGTGATGATGAGGATAATTTGAAATAATTAAATTGATTTTTGGAGAAAAATTGGCGATTTAACTCTCGAAATAGCGCTCTGTATAGTAAAAATTTGAATAATTTCCCACTTTTACCCCCTTAAAAGGTGAAAAAGATGAAAAATCATTGTCATTTGAACAGTAACTTGCAGTAATTTTCAGAGCTCTGAGAGATAAAAACGAGATGTCGATCTCTTATGAGCGCCACAGATTCGAGCGAGCCCACTGATATCAGAGACCACCTGTATATGGACCTCCGATAAGTCGACTTGTCCTTTCGTAAAAAAAAAAAATTGATTGATTTTTTCAGTATTTTTCAATTTTTAGAATTTTTTCAGTTTCGGTTTAGCGCATGCGAGCCATAGTTCGGCGCATCCATTAGATAGAGTCACGCATCCAAAGTTGCGCATAGGTGTAGAACAGTCACACATAGATGAGCATAAGATAGATTAAATAGCACATCCAGGATAGTTGCCCCACATAGAATGTTAGTTTTGTGCATAGGCTAGTTTAGCGCATTGATGAGATAGAGTAGTGCATCTGCATGATATAATCGCGCATAGGTGTTTTAGTGCATCCGTAGTCTGTTTTAGCGTATAGAATAGATAAAAGTGTGCATAGATAGAGTCACACATTGATTGACTGTTTTAGCGCATCCATGAACTTTTGCCGAATTTCAATTTTTGAAGAAAAATTGATATGTACTTGATGATTGTTGTTAGATTAGACAACTAATTATATGATGTTGAATAACATCAAGAATAGATTAGCTTGATTTGATAAATTTTGTCTTTGTGCTTGAAGAACAAATAGTAAAGATAAATTTGTTTTCCTACTTGAAAGACAAATAGATGATAGATTTGCTTTCCCGATTGAAAGACAAATGATAGATGTTGAGTCAATTGACTGTTAAATTTGTTTCCATGCAATATGAAAAACAAATAGTAGAAATGATAGATAAAATTTTTTTCGTGATTGAAAAACAAATAGGATTTGATTTGATTGAGCTGATTGTCTATTTGATATAATTGATGAACTTGCTTGATGTACTGATTTGATTAGATATTCCCTGTTGATTGATTTGCATGATTGCTTGTAATGTTATAAAGGAGAAATTTAAACTCCTCCAGATTAGAGAGATATTTCTCCGCATGTGGGAGATGATTCCTCGATTGTCCCAGGCAGATCTAGAGGTTATATACCAATGTGGGTTGAGTCCACTGTTGAGGATTTCATAGTATCGGGTCAACAGGGCACTGTTGACTGCGCTAGCTGAGAGGTGGCATAGTGAGCATAACACTTTTCATCTACCCACAAGAGAGATTACCGTGACTCCAGAGGATGTATACAGAATTCTGGGTATTCCTGTAGTTGGTGAGCTTGTGATCTATGATCACAAGGAGATTGGAGGGACTGATGCGCTGAGACGAGTCTTCCAGGATCTTCATACCGATGGGTATGAGATTTACTAGAAGGATATGGTGGAGATATATGCCCCACTACCTTCGGTGTTAGTAGGATTCATTGGTGGTTTCCTTTGTCCTGATCGCAGGTCAAAGGGATTATCAATTGGTTGGGGTAGGATTTTGGAGGACATGCTTCTCCATCACACTAGATATGCATGGGGATCATGCATGCTTGCCCATCTATATCATGATCTTCATCAAGTTATGTATTTAGATGGAAAGAGTCTCTCCTGTGGAGTTACTCTATTACAAATTTTTGCATGGGAGCATTTTGCCATCACTCGCCCCATTGTTCGGAGAGATCACCTACTTGGTTTCCCATATATTTACGTTTACACAAGTCCCCTTGTCCAGCCGATGCTGGGCAAGTTAGAGTACTAGTAGCGCATGCTGGATGATTTGGATACAGTCATCTGGAGACCATACTTAGATTGTGATCCCTGGGAGGTGAATGATATAGAGCTACCTTATTGCACAAAATCCAGATACTTGATTGGGCGTACCCCCTTTATCATTGAGCGATTCCTAGGGATGAGGGTTCTGAGATAGTATGGATTAGTACAAATGATGCCATAGGGTGTGGCACACTATGCCAGGTGCTGAGAGGATGTGCTAGAGTGGGGGTCGTTTGTGACGATCGAGGCTGCCAGAGTAGAGTACCTAGATCTACAGCCAGATTATTGGGCTATACATCCAGAGGTTATGGATGCAGGGATGACAAATGAGTACGCCACATACTTTTATACTCATCCCTTTCCGAGATTTACTAGTCCAAAGGAGCCTACTCCATTATTGGGGGGACCAACGATACTAAGGGCACGACGGCAGCCACAGGCACAGGCAACAGTAGGGCCACCACAGGGTCAGGCACAAGTACCAACAAAGGCAGGGGTATAAGCTGGGTAGGTTGAGGATATAGGTGGAGTAGCCATGGATGTGGATGAGGAGGAGGAGGAGGAGGAGGAGGAGGAGGATGAGGAGATGGAGGAGGAGTCAAATGGCTTAGAGGACAGTGGTGATGACGGGAATGACAGAGGTGGTGGGAGTGGAGGCCAAAGGTTTTTTTGTGATATACCTTTCAGTACGAGGCCACAAACATCGAGAGTAGTGGATCAGCCGAGTACTTCGACTCCACGGATTACTATCAGGGCTCCTACACAGGGACATATGGATGTCTTGCAAGAAGAGGTTCAGACTCTTTAGAGTCAGTTGACACAGGCACAGGTGACGATCAGCCAGCTACAGGCACAGGTTGTACAACCACCACCTCCTGACCCACAGATAGCTTAGCTTATGGCAGAGCTAGATAGCTTTTGGGAGAGATGCATACAAGCAGATGGGGTAGTTGAGACTCCTGCGATCAGTTGAGAGCACCTCTATTGGAGAGGTTGTAGCAGATGGTTTGGAGACCGATAGGGAGGTCGAGTATTATAGGATGAGATACTTTGAGGTAGTGCCACTCGAGAGGAGGATTGCCTTTACACAGTCAAGTGCTCGGTCTCGGACCCATTCACGCAGTCATACCAAGAGTGCTACTAGGAGTGTGGGTCAGCTGATTAGACGAGAGCTTAGAGATTTTGGAAGCAGAGATCCAACAAGACCTACTGCCTCACGGGACAGTAGCAACCATGTGCCACAACTAGATGCCCCTCAGTGATGAGAATTTTGACACATTTATTCATTGTATTTGATATATCTTATTGAAACATTTGATATCCTTGTACCTCTGGACATTTGTTTTGATGAGATTTATGAAATGCAATGGCGATTCGATTATGCATGTGTTATGGATGGTTTATGCATTTTATTTCTATATGCTTGTGATGTTTATGATGCAAATGATGATGTAATGTAAATGATGATGCTTTTATTTTATGATGCAAATGATGATATGATGATGTAATATGATGAAATGATTATGTATGCATGTTTATTTTATGATTCAATCTAAATGATTTACTTTTATGATGTATGCAAGATGTAAAGATGTAATGGTGCAATGATGAATGACATGAATGTTTAATGAATGATATGCACATGATATGAAAATGAGATATAAACTAAAATGAATAATGATGCTAATGATGATATGAATTGGTGAAAAATGATGATAATAATGAATGAATGATAACGAAAATGAAATAATGTAATAATACCTAATGATATGATAGCCTAAATGATGATATGAAAATGGATGAAATTGATGCAATCTTTGTATTGATGTAGATTTATGTAAGATAATGTGAAATGAATGTAAATTTATGAAATGATATGGGATGAATGATCAATGCATAATATGATGAAAATGAAAAAATATTTAAAGATGGATAATGATCATGATAAACTAAATGAGATTGAATAATTATAATGATAACTAAAATGAATAGTCATGATGAAATAATATGTAATGAATGACAATGAAATGAGATGCCACAAATGTCCAAATTTACTCAATTGTTGTTTTGAAAAGATATATGAAATTTTTACCAACCTTCAAAAATCTACCTTAAACAACTTTCAAAATGCAAACCTAAATGAATCATCCAGTCCTAAAATGTAGCAATGAACCATTCTCCTGTTTTGTCATTCCATGCCACACTTGATTTTCATCATCGAACCTTTTGATATGTTGAAAGTTAGTACAATCATCAAAGGGTATGTTAGCACCAATGATGACCTGCATATTGCTTTCATGATGTTTGATATAGCAAGTTAATACAAGCATCAAGGTATAATTGAACAAAGATGACCTGAGTATTGTTTACATAAACAGACAAAAGTTAACCATTTTCCTATACAAATTTTGAAATGTCATCAATGATACGTTGTAGAGAATGTCCCATAACAAATTTGCACAATACTAATGATTAGCTTACAGACAACAAGCAAAGAAAAAAAATCATACTCCTTCCTTGTGATTCTAGTTCAGTACATCATTGAACCACTCCAAAGATATGATGTCATCAAATGTCAAAATAATAATTCAACTTATGCTTTAAGTTTGTCATTCATTTTATTCAGATTAAGATCATCCAATTTGTTTTAGTTATCTATCAAAATAGTTGTGTAGACTCAGTTTAATTGGACAACTTTGTTGTTTCCTGATATTCTGATTCTTGACACATGTTGCCAATTGCCTACTAGAAAGATCCAAGAAGCAAATTGCCCCTCCCTAGTGACCCTGTACTCTGACTTTTGCTAGACACAATTACTGCTAAGGATAACCATAATCATCAAGCCATGATGAGATCCTTGTCGTTTCAAGGAGATTTTGTGACGCATAATGCGAATGTGATGGCTAGGCATATATGTGATGTCGATGAAAGATGGATATGCAGAATGTATCCTAATAGATGAGAGAGCCAAACAAAATAGCAAATAATGCCTATTTGCCAGGTTTTCACCATTTATTTTTATTGCACTTTTCCTGATTTTATGATTTTTATTTTTATTTTTTTTGTTGATTCCAAAATGCCCGTTTGCCAGGTTTTCATCAAGGCAACGATTTTTTTCTCTTTTGATATTTTTTTGTTGTTTATTTTTTATTTTTTTGTATTTTTCCAAGACTTTTTACATTGTTTTTGATATTTTTCAGGACTTTTTATATTGTTTTTGATATTTTTCAAGCATAAAATTTCTTCAAATGAATGTTGTTGGTCAGATCTTCAAACAGGTCCCCTTCTGATGTTGACAACTGATATGCCCCCAATCCATATGCAACAATGATAACGAACGGGCCCAACCTATTAGGTTCGAACTTGCCTTTCTTTTCCCGATCCTGCTGATTACAAGGATTTTCTTTTAGAACTAAGTCACCCACTTGAAAATTTTGAGGTTTGACTCTGTGATTGTAGCCGCAGGACATAATTTGTTGATATCCCTTCAAATGATTGATTGCAATTTGATGTCGTTTGTCAAGCAATTCCAACTCTTGCAACCTTGATACTATGTAGTCTTCATCATTGATTAGCCCTTTTAGTGATACTCGAAGTGAGGGAATCTCAACTTCTAGTGGTAGAATAGCTTCCGCTCCATAGACCAACACATAGGGAGTAGCACCTGTTGGTGTGTGAATACTTGTTCGGTATACCCATAATGCTAGATTTAATTGGACATGCCAATCACAACCTGCCTCATTTACTGTTTTCTTCAAAATATTTTGATTTGTTTTGTTTGAAGCTTCAGCTTGACCATTCCCTTGTGGATAGTAAGGTGTAGAGAACTTGTGTTGGATGCAAAATATTTCACATAATTCATCAACATCCTGATTTTTAAAGGGTCTTCCATTGTCTGTGATAATGGAGTTGGGGATACCATATCAATAGATGATATAGTTCAAAATGAAAGAAGAGATTTGTTTACCAGTAACAGTTATTAGGGAAACAAATTCAATCCACTTAGTAAAATACTCAGTAGCTGTAATGATGAATTTGTGTCCATTTGAAGATGACGGGTGTATCTTGCCAACCAGATCCAATCCCCACTGAGCGAAAGGCCATGTTATGGTGAAGGGTTGTAATTCCTAAGTAGGAGCATGAATGAGATTCCCATGAATCTGATATTTCACACATTTCTTCACAAAGATGAATGATTTCTTCTCCATGGTCGGCCAGTAGTAACCCAATCTAACAAGTTTCTTTGCTAAGGTCAGTCCACTTGAGTGTGTTCCACAAATGCCACCATGTACCTCTTGTAAGGCCTTTTCTGATTCATCACGTTCAAGACATCTAAGGAGGGTACCATCTAGACCACGCCGGTATAAGACGTCAGCAATTAAGGTGTAATGAGAGGATTGACGAATGAAATTTCTTTTTTGATTTCTAGACAAATCTAAAGGTAAAATAGTATCCTTTAGGTAAGCGTAAATTTGGCCATATAAGGGAGAATCAGAACTAGTTAAGTGGCAAATGATTTGAGTTTTTGGATTGTCATAGGTGGGAGAAAACAATTGTTCCACCAGGAAATCGTATTGTGCTTGATTCTCTGACAACTGAAGTAGAGATGTGATTGTAGCCATAGCATCCGCTGCTTTATTATCAATACGTGGGATTTGTATGAACTTGATATCAACAAAGTATTTCTTGAAATTGTCTACCATTTTTTTGTAAGGTATCAACTTGTCATCCTTAGTGTGATATTCATCATTGATTTGATTTATAACAAGTTGTGAATCACCAAAAACTTGAAGTTCTGTGATTTTCCAGTCCATTGCAATTCTCATGCCAATTAATAGTGACTCATACTCAGCTATGTTATTTGTGCAAGGGAACATTAGCCGATAAGATTTTGGAATTGTATGTCCTTGAGGTGTAATAAAAAGAATCCCCGCTCCTGAACCATGTTGAGTGTAGGAACCATCAAAGTAGAGCGCCCATGACTGCTTAATAGCTGTTGTGAATACATCAACATCAGGAAAATCAATGTGTATTGGGTGTTCTATTAGCATTGGTGCTTCTGCTAACTGATCTGCAATTACCTGTCCCTTTATAGCTTTGCGATCCACATAATGAATGCCAAACTCACTCAGAATCATGACCCATTTAGCCAACCTGCCAGTTAAAGTTTCCTTACTTAGAAGATATTTGAGTGGATCAATCTTAGCCACAAGCTTTATTGTATGTGCTAGCATATAATGTCGTAACTTTTGAGAAGTGAACACTACCGCTAAGCAAGCTTTTTCAACGAATGTGTAATTTAGCTCATGACTTGTCAAATTTCAACTGATGTAATAGATTGCTCGCTCCTTTCCTGAGTTGTCTTCATGCACCAATAATGCTCCTAGGGACACTTTCGTGGCAGAAATATACAATATGAGTGGTGCACCTTGCACTGGTGGAATAAATACTGGTGGATTCATGAGATACTGCTTTATCTGATCAAACGCTTCTTCACATTTGTTTTTCCATTTAAATGGAACATTCTTGTGTAAGAGATGAGTAAATGGTAAACGTTTATCCGCCAATTGGGCAATAAATCTTCGGATGGATTGTAACCGTCCCTACAAAGAGCGTAGTTGACTAATGTTCCTTGGTGGTGGCATATCAAGAATTGCTTGTACCTTAGTTGGATCCACCTCAATTCCCTTTTCTGATACAATATAACCTAGCAGCTTTCTAGATTTCACTCCAAAGACACATTTCTTTGGATTAAGTCTCACTTTGAATTATTCCATTCTTTTGAAAATTTTAGATAAGATAGCTATGTGTCCTTCCCTGGTGTTAGATTTAGAGAGGAGATCGTCGATGTAATCCTCCATGAATGTATGCATCATATCATGAAAAATCATCGTCACTGCACATTAGTATGTAGCTCCTGCATTCTTCAACCCAAATGGCATTACGTTCTAGCAATAGGTACCCCAAGGGCATGTGAATGTTGTTTTATCTTGATCCTCTGGTGCAATCTTTATCTAGTTGTATCCTGAAAATCCATCCATTAATGAATACATCGCATGTCCAACAATCAAATCAACAATCATATCTATGTTTGGCAGAGGGAAATCGTCCTTAAGACATGCCTTGTTCAAATCTCTGAAATCTGTACAAATTCTAATCCTTTCGTCTGACTTTGAAATAGGTACAATATTGGAGATCCATTCTGCATAGTTGATAGACTGAATGAATCCAACATCTAAAAGCTTCTTTAACTCCTCTTTAACCAATAATGCAACATGTGGATGCATTTTTCTGAGTTTCTGCTTCATAGGTTTTGCCCCCGGAATAATAGATAGATGATGCATGATGAGATCTGGATCCAATCCAGGCATATCCACATAGGACCATGTGAAACTGATTTGGTTGTTCTTGAGAAATCCTGTGAATCCTAGTATTTCCTATTTTGTGAGAGATGCAACAAGTTGCAAGACTTTGGGTTGTTCTGTAGTACCTATATTGAGTGCCGTTGTTGGTTCTATTAGAATAGAAGACCTTTTCTGGTAATATTCTAGGAGAGTGTCAAGTTTCCCATCCTCTAGTGCCTTTGAAAGGTTTTCACTAATGGATACACTTTTTATTTTTCTCTTGTCTTGATCTAATACTGCCTTTGTTAGGTTTTCACCATTAGATCTTTCTTTTATGTTATTTATTTCATAGTTGAGAAACTTGGCACTTTCCTATCGAAAAATCTGATCTTGTGATTCCCTGGTGGAACTTGTTTCTAGTTGGGATGAACAAAGAAAGTTTATGATGGTTTCATCATTGGGAAAAGTTGGGATATCAATTGGTGCAATTTGTTTCCAATCGACGAGTTCAGGATGGACCAAAGGAAATGGATTGTTAGGATGAGTAAGGTCACTAGCCGTTAGGGTCATGATGCTATTATTAATGTCATTATGGGAGAGGTCTAGGATGGTATCCTCCTGTAGATGATCTGTCTCACTTTGAATTGAATTGGTTTCACTTGAGTCATGATCGCTTTGTAAAACATAGTCAAGCGGAGGCCTTGAGCTTTCCCCTTGTAAAAATGCGGGTGTGAATTTGTGTATGACATCCACCCTTTTCTCCGTCAAGAATGTATCATCAAATATGTCATCCCATTCATATTCATTGGAATCAGTGTCAGAATTATTTGCTTGAATTCACAGAACTATTTCAGCTAATTCCTCATTGGACATTCTTTGTACTACTTCTTCCTTTGCATCTTCACCATAGCCTAACCCAGTCTTATCCTTTGGGTGCATTTTTTTCAGTTGGATAGGTTCAACAATACCCTCTTTTCTTTTACCTATAGGGCCATTTCCTTCATAACCCATTTGTTGCATGATTGCATATCCTTTTCCATATTGCTCTATGGGTAACTTGACATGTTGTACTGATTCTTCTTCATCTTTATAGAGCCAATCAAGGATAGCTCTATCTTCCATTTCATTTTCTTTGATAAATACTCCATTAAACTTGGTGATGGGAACTGAAGCTGAAGCTAAAGCTATTGTAGCCTGTTGTATGGATGTTGATGGTTGACCATGGGATCTTGGAGATATGGATAGATTAGAGAGAGATAAAGAATATTCTCCCACTCCATTATCTTTCAATTTTAGCTTGGCGCCAAAATTACTTATCATTTCTCATGCTTGCTCATTGTATTTGGAGGCAGAGATGGCCAAGGCCTCTCTATTATGTGGGACAAGTGTGTCCTGAGTTCCTCTTAGGTTAGAGCAAGTTTGACTACTAATGTGATCAGCAGGTATTTTTACTTCCTGTCCATCATATGGAAACTTCAAGCATTGATGATAAGTAGATGGAACAGCTTGCATGTCATGGATCCATGGTCGACCCAAGAGTATGTTATAGGATAGATCCTGATCTAGAGCCTGACAAAAGGTATTCTTCACAATAGGTCCCACTCTAATTGGTAGCATGATGAGGCCTTTAGAAGCTCTTTCCTCATTGTCATATGCCTTGATTGTAATCTTCCTTCATGGATCTATAGATTCTCAAAGTATCCTAAAGCAAGAACCAATTTCAAAGTACAAATGTTTAATCCGGCTCCCCCATCTATTAGGACATGTCTTATTCGGGCTTTGTGAACCATTACCTCTAGGTAGAGTGATGATTTATGCAGATGAGTCATGGATGAGTCATCCTTCTCAGTAAAGGATAAACATGTGGATGAGGACAAGTGTCCCACCATGGCTTGAAATTTATTGATATCCAGATTAGGAGAGATAGTTGTATCAACAAGTGCCTTTTCCAGAATGTCCTTATGCGCAGGTGATAACCTTAAGAGCTCCAAGATAGAAATTTGGGCTGATTTTTTTCATAGTTGATCAACCAAATTGTATTGACTTGGAGGGGGAACTGCTGCTTTAGATGAGCTTCCTTTTACAATGATTTTTTCTTGTCCCCTTGTTGTAGCGTTGAATTCTCGATATTCCTGCTTACCTTTGATTCAGATAGCATTGATTTGCTGATCATCCATGTAAATATGATTGATAGTGGTGTTGTGGACATAATTAATATTCTTGCCCTTATCACTTGAGGATTCCCCTTTTTGATAATTAGGGAGAGGATCCGTGAACGCCTGATGGTCATCATTAGCATTATGTCCCTCTACCGTAATGGTATGATGATCAATCAAATCCTGAACAACATTCTTCAACCCTTGGCAATTATTTGTCTTATGACCTTTACACCTATGATAATCACAAAAGTGTGAGTCATTCCACAATGGTGGTTTAACTCGAGGCTCATAATCTCTTTATGGTGGCAATGTAATAGCATTTTGATTCAATAATTCTTTGAGAATGGATTCCAACGATTGGCCCAAGGGAGTAAAAATCCGTCGATTCGAAAAATATGAAGATCTGGGCACATTTGAATTTTGATTATTGCCAAAATTATTTCCATGATTACTAGTCACATTCCCTTGATTGGAAACATTACCTTGGGTACTAGAATTTCTAGCATTATTGTTATGTTGGACATCTGATACATTAAGGACGATAGGCTTCACATTCACGTTGTTAGCATCTACTACGCCTTCATTCACAACATTTTTATTTCGAGTCCAAAATCGTGACTTGTCATTGTTGTTACTATTGTTGTTGTTATACGAATTTGAACCCTCTTTATCGATTTTCAGATCTCCACGCTTGACCAAGACACCTTCAATAGTAATCGCGTTTTCAATCAATTTTTCAATGATTGAGGACAATGAAGGTTTAGTTTGTAACTCATCTCTTGATTTAGACTATCGATAAAGATCTCCATCTTTTCTATTTCAGGAATAGGACGAGAGTATCTAGCAAATACCCTTCTCCACCTTTGTAAAAAAGTGGTGAAATATTCCCCTACCTTTTGTTTCACCTTACAAAGATCAAGCATGGTTATCTGGTGTTGGATGTTGTAGGAGTATTGCGATATAAATTTATTAACTCCTCAAATGTTCTGATGGGGGGAGTGATCTTTGAAAGCCATTCCATGGATTGTCCACCCAGACTTCATGGAAACAATCGCATTAAGTAGGTATCTTCATGAGAAAATTCTAAGCTCATATTTCAGAAATCCCTCACATGCTCAATGGGGTCAGTTTTCCCATTATACCTATCAAATTTAGGGATTTCGCAATGTTTTGGAAAAGGAATAATTTGAAGACTCCTGTCAAATGGATAAGGACATATATCATCCAAAACATACTTCTTTGTTGTACCCCCTTGGATTTCTTTCATTTACATTTGTAATTCTTTTAACTGTAGAGTAAGAGCATTAAAATCATTAAGAGGGGCTTCAGGATTTTCTTTAATCCCTTCTGTGTCAAAATCGGCAGGTAACTTAGCTCCTTGATTAGCTAATGAAAGGAAATATCTTTCCTTGTTTCGTTCTAAAATCCTTTCCATAAGAGTATGGAATTGGGGATCCTGCTCTGCTTCTTGGAGCTTTTCTTCTGTTATCTCTTTAGTATTTGAATTATGAAAAGGATTCTTTTCCATATCATTATTATCACCCGTTTTGCTTACTATACTTTCTCTTTCATCTTTTTCTATGTGTTTTTGAGATCTCATGACAACAGGCATAAGCTTTGCCCAATTTCTACTAACTTTGATCAAAAGAATGAAATAGTGCAATTTTGATGGATATGAAAGTCAGGATAGAATGAAGATTCTATGACTTAAGAGATTTCTAATCTTTAGCTCGTGATTCCTTGATTGAAAGGATGAAAATCTTGTTTGCGGGAATTAAACCAAAGATCAAAAATAAAGATGATTTTGCACTTTGTGAAGTTTGATCGTAGCTTTGTAAAAAGATGGATTTGTGATAAATGCCTAATGTGCTTGAGTTCTCTATTGCAGAAATTGATTAGGATGAGTAGATTATACAATTGTGGGTTGGGGAATGTAAGAGGAATGAATACGTTGACTGTGATTATGCCTTTGAGAAAGGGATCTTCTTTGAAAGAAAGCTCGCGAGTATAATGGTTCTACAACATAATCATCAGTGAAACCTCTAAAAAAATCGTGCTATCGATGAATAAAGGTCCTGTGTTCAAGCAAGACCTTTCGACTTTGGTATAAAAATTTCCTCTTTTTCAATAACTTCTTATAACTGAGAGATTTATTTGGCTTTGTAATCTTCCTTTCTAGGGACTTTTTGGAAAAAGTTGCAAACCTCCAAACCCTGAGCATAGAAAAAGACTAGATTGAGATGATTGATTTTTTGAATGTAAGAAAATTACCTAGGCTTGGAACATAAATGCACCGAAACAGAGCACAAATGCATTGAAATAGGGCATAGATGTGCCGAAACAGAGCATAGATGCGCCAAAACAAAGCACAGATGCGCTGAAACAGAGCACAGATGCGCTGAAACAGAGCACAAATGTGCTAAACTTATCAAAAAAATTTGAAACAGACATGTTTTGACAGTTTGATATTTTCGGATGATCTTAATCTGATTTAAATGTGAAAAACACAGCATACAATAGAAGATAGTTGTTTTCTTAATCCTAAAATCTAAACAAAAAGTGTATGTTCTTGAGATTTCCACAAGATTTTCACAAGATAAGCAATTCAAACAGACTCACTCTTATTTGTCAAATAGGTCATCATAGGAATCACAACCCATAGCTTAAAATCGCATTGACTCACACAGTCATGTCACCCCCTAGAGGGCGCCCATGTTTTTTATTTTCTAGGTGCGTACTCAAGGTTAGATTTCTCGATCCCTTGAGCAAACAATCTGTGGCGATTATATGGTGAGTGTTTTGGGGGTAGATTCTTCCCTGCCTTTGCACCGTGATTAAAATGATGTTTGGATACTGACACGATTGACTTTCTACACTATAGTTCGTAGTAAAGGTTTTCGTTCGGCATGGCAATAGATAAACTCCCTTAGGAGACCTCCCGATCTTTAGAATAAAGATTTTGGGGATGGTTATCTTGCTCACTTCCGTTGAATATGGGTTTCCCCAAAATTCACTTTTGATTAAAGTGGGTTGGAAAACCTGGCTTTGGTTGTTCCCACTTAGGTCGTTCCTGTAGGGTGAGTAATTTTTCCCACTACGACATGCCCTCTAAAGGTTGTAATAAAGCATAAATTGCATAAAATAAAATAGGTAAGTCTGGTGTTTTGATCACCTAGTAAAGGGGAGAGCATAAACCTATTACCCAACAATCACAGTAAACAAGTGGTTGAGTTTTAAATCCAAATGACAATTTTCTACACTAAGTGAAGATGTTGCTCCACCACAAGCATTGGATTCATTTTAACCAGCATAAAATAAAGTGTGGTGACTATCCTAGGATTGATAAATTCCAAATTTAAGTGTCTATCCTAGGATTGCTTCATTTTACTTTAAAATCGAATTGAAAAATCTTGTTCGCGGATGGTGTCAGAATCAAAATTTAAATTTTTTTTACAACCACTGTATGCACTAAAATAGGCCGTCTATGCGCTAAAACAGTCAACAAATGCGCTAAATGATCAAATAGGGATGCGTGAAAACATGTCGTCTATGTGCTAAAATAGTTCATGGATGCGCTGAAATAGTCCATGTATGCGCTGAAACAGTCCGGGGATGCACTAAAATAGTCTGGGGATGTGCTAAACAGAGGCTCGTATGCGCTAAAGCGCAACTCCAGTACGTCACCTGCCAGAATTTTTTTTGCAATAAAAAGATTAAAAACGGGGGGATGCCCCACGGTGGGCGCCAAAAATGTGTTGTTAGAATAAGTGGATTAATTAGAAAGTAAACTAACACACCAATGAGACATTAGATTGAAAGAAACTAATTAAAAAGATAAAACAAAATCTATATAACAACAACTTCTTCAAATTCGTCCCATTGTCCTCTATCTCCAAGGATTTGATTAAAGTTACTGGCTCTCAGTTGTGTAAGCAACAACTTGTTGAAATGACAACTTAGGAGAATGAGATTGATTGAAAATGCATGTGTATAGCTATATGATTTAAACTATGAACTTGAAATGTTATGATATGACTAAAATGTTGATATGTTGATTTGGATGCAACTATAGCAACTACACATGAAATCTAGGATGAAATCTACTTACGAGAAAGTTGTATTTATAGATTTTTCGAAGGCAAGAATCTAGTTGGCGGAGATCAACGGTTGAAATTCAAACTTGTCAAGATGAACGATGAGAGATTAAGAAGTTGAGAGAAAGGTGGAAGGTTGAGAGGAAAGTGGAAGAATGTTTTCAACCCACAAAACCATCTTCATTCAAAAATGGGTACAAACATGGCATTTATCTTTTCATTTATGAAAATTGGTTGAAAGTTGAGGATAATTGCTAATTAATTAAATAAATTTATTTAATTTCTTGTGACAATGAATTTAGAAGCTTCCACAATTAAATAATTAATATTTAATTATGTGTAAGAAGTGAAAAAGATATTAAATATATAATATTTAAATGTGAAATGAAGGACAAATATTCCATTGTTCGAATTTAAATGTTCAAACTTTGGAAATAAAATGATAATCAAATAAATAAATTATGAATTTTATTTAATTTAATTAAGAGGAAAAATAGCAATAATTAAATAAACTTATTTATTTAATTAAACTAGAAGAATTGGAAAAATGAACAATATAAATAAATAATTAAATTTATTTATATGTAGATGAATTTAGAATATTAATTAAATAATTCATATTTAATTAATTAATAGATTTGAATAACCGTGACCATTTTTATATGTGTACAATATGGTATGACATTATGTGCATTATTTTTATGTAGATCTATCTATTTTTTGAGTGTATAAAACATATTTATGTGTAACTTTATTAATAAACACATTTACATGTGCATATACATGTATGTGTATGTGTATGTGTGTGTAAGCATGCCTATTTACTAAAAACAATGTATTCATGTGTGTATATGCATGTATATTTATTAATGTCAATGGAAGAAAAAATTAACTCCCAACATTCAAGAGTATACATTTTCTTCAATATCAGTAAACAACATAGATCTGACCATGATTATGTGTAATAGCATTTGTTGTACCAAAAATAGTAATAAGTTGAATTGTTGCAACTGCTCACAATTTATTCTCTTAAGACCTATTTATTCATTAGATCTTTTTCTTATTAATTGAAAGAATCAGTGTACTTGCCCTTATACCATTATTGAATTGTTGCAATTGCTCACAATTTATTCTCTTAAGACCTATTTATTCATTAGATCTTTTTCTTATTAATTGAAAGAATTAGCATACTTGTCCTTATACCATTATACTTGTCCTTATGATACTTGTCCTTATACCATTAAAATTGTAGGAAGTATTATGAGATGAGTTTGTAATTTGATAGTACGAAGTTCATTCTATACCACAAATAAAAGTTCAAATTCAAGATTGAGTTCTTTTTTATTTTTATTCAATTGTTTGTCAATAAGCAATGTTTGGAGAGCATCATTTATTTGGAACAATGTATCGATTATGAATATCATTTGGAGAACATCATTTATCTGGAACAATGTAAATTGATCATTTGTTTCAACTTTCAATAACACAAATAAAAGTTCAAATTCAAGATTGAGTTATTTTTTATCTTTATTCAATTGTTTGTCAATAAGCAATGTTTTATGAATATCATTTGGAGAGCATCATTTATTTGGAACAATGTATTGATTATGAATATCATTTGGAGAGCATCAGTTATTTGGAACACGGTATTGATCATTTGTTTCAACTTTCAATAACATTCTGATAGAGGGGAAGAAATTTGATAAATATTCATAAGTATAAATTTTTCTCCCCCATAGATCAACTGTCCAAATATATTATCCCATGTTTCAGTCATAAAAGCTAAGTGGATAAGTGCCAAAATGTCATTTTAGTTTCTAAAGATTTTCGTTCTATAACCTTGTACATTAGTTATACGGTTTGCTATGGCTTACCTGTAAAGGCCCATAGGTCAACAATAGAGTAAACCTTGTCCCATGGAGCAAGTGTCTAAATGCCCTCAACCTCCTATTTATACTGGTTGAGAGGTTCACCATGCTCACCCCTCAATCTCTCTCTCTACAAGTTGAGATGTTCGCTATGCTCATGCCTTAATCTCATCTCTCTATTAGCTGTGACCTTTGCTATGCTCACTCCATGATCTCCTTGGTTACTTGAAAACATAAAAGCTTTCATCCTATTAGATGAGTGTTCTCTCATTGGTGAAGTGCTCTCCAAATGGGTGATCATCTATCTATTGCAAAGTGATATGATTGATGATTGGTTGTATCATGTATATGATGGATGGATGCATTAATTTATGTGTAGTTTGAATAACAGATCAAGGGAGAGGCATTTGATCAATAGATTAAAGTTTTCTTTAATTTCGGTGGAACAACTAAACATGTGTTCATATATACATGCATATTTATTAATGTATAAATATGTCTATATATATTTATGTACATATACATATTTATGCATACAAATACCACATATGTTTGACTTTATGTCTATATATACATATATTGAAATTTTAAAATTATGAAAATTAAATGAATTTTGTGATTGTTTTTATGCCCTAAACCTGTTTTTTTTTTTGGTTTTCTTCACTTAATTTTTACACTCAATTAATCTGGGGCCAAAGTTTTATATCCCAATCAACAACTCTCTAGATGAGAATCCGCTTGAATTATGGTGCATGTGAATGCTTATGAGACATCATAGAGAAAAGACAGAAATATAGAAATGAAAAAGTGTATTCAACTATTTGCATTGTACATTGCATACCCTTCATATCATGCACTAAATTACAACTGTACGCATGACATTAGCATGCACGTGGGTAGCATGTCAATCTATAAATATGGTTGAACCTTGCAATATAGGTTTCCACCCCAATCGCATTTTATGTCATTTCATCTTACTAATTCATCTTTCAGCTCCAACTGTAGTCCAGTTACCTTGCAACTCTATATTTTTTTCTTAAAAATTTCTTACTCTTATCTTGTAAAGTATGGAAAAAAATATAAATCTCCAAAACCAAATCAGCCTCTACTGTCAACCACTGTGTTTATAGAGAAGAAACTACAATTTTGTTTCAATGTGTTTATAGATAGATCAATTCAAAGTAAATGATTAAAATCTCGAAGTTACACTTTTTATGTAGATGTATTCCTCCACATATATTTGGATTCCCTCTCTCAATAACATATATATTTCTAATTATAATTTTTTCCTTCTAATAAATTTAAAATCATTATATAAAAATTGAAAAATTTACCAATTCACTCATTAAAAAGTTGGTACTTTATTCTAACCTCAGGAAGTACAATTCTTTCTATAGACCCTACATCATTGTTTCGTTCAGTAAAAGAAATTTAAAATTCTTGTCTTCATGTTCTTGAAAAGAAATATAAAAAAATGAATAAATTATGAAACCATAGAACATTAAGTTAAAAAAAAACAAATTAACCCTCTGTCCCCATGCCTTAAGCATGTTTAAGCAGCTGAGTGTTTCCATGAAAAAAAAAATATTACAAGAAAGGATATTTTGGAATCTTTTTGAGCGGCCACTACTTATGAATTGGAAATAAGCTGTGAAAAAAAAGAAGAAATAAACAGCAGCTGCGTAATGTCAAAAATGTCACATGGCTTAATAAGATTTATGAAAAAATATTAAATGAAAAATATATTAGAGAGATGGTTCTGGCCACTTCTATTTATTTAGTAAACATAAAAATCATCCATAAAGCCTTTCTTAAATAAGCACTCAACCAATGCTCCAACACAAGGAGGAAAAAAATGCAGTTAAACCAATAACTCCAATAATCATTCACTTTTAAAACTGTGTTTCAGAAGATTTTTTTCCAGAAGATAATAAGCACCAACCAACACAAGGCATGCAATTTGTGTGGCACAGGGATTCCACCTACTTGCAGGAAGATTCTGCCCAACAGAACAAATGTTGGAAATCCATTGAACTGGAGGTTCTCATTGATTTAGAGCATTCTACCAAGAAGTTGCAGAGGCATAATAGTAATGATGGTAAGATATCTCTAACCTGAATCTTTGTATCAGCCATCATTGTCGCCATCTCATCTACAAACTCAGAGAAACCCTAAAAATCAGAAGACTTATATTTAGAAATGATTTTAAAATCTTTTTACTCAAAGAAACCCTGAAATCAGAAGACTTATCTAGATGAGCCATTTACTTCCAACGCCCCTGTTTCCATCCATGGAAAAACAAAACAAAAAAGAAAAGAGGAAAAAAGGTTGTCCATTCTATTAAAAAGTAGGGTGACCTATGGGGGTGTGACCCCAATAGAAAGCCATGCCTTAAGACCACAACTTTATGGGGTTGTAATGCACATGCAGAAAGAACAAAAACAATAATAAAGTAAAGCATAACTCAAAATATAATCTAATAGAAATCTCGCAGGTTATCTCATTCTGTGCAGCATGTCGATCCTGAGACGGTGGATGCATCATTGGTTTTCCTTTCTTCCTTAGCCATTTATTTTTCTTCCATAGTGCCCTATGTGGGATGACATGCTTATGATCTCTCTCCATAGAAGATTGAAACTCGTAGGAAGAAAGAAAAGGAAACATAATAATGTTGTGGTTACATTGAATGTACAACAGTTATTTAAGATCTGTTAATTTGGAAACGGTTATTAAAAATATTTCAAACTTTTGTTTTTAATATTAAAAATATTTCAAATTTTTATTTGAGTATTTTCTTTGATTTAAGGTGGAATTTTTATGAGCACACAAAATGTCTTTGTTTTGTATTTAAAATAAGAGAGATCTGAACTTGTCTTAAATTAAGAATAAAATTTGCATGCTTTTGATAAATAGCACATCAAACAATCTATATAAGCTTAATCGCATTCACAACATGGACACTATGAACCAAATAGAGATCTGAGAAGTTTATTCTGCTGCAGTTTTCAAAATCCAAATACATAAATCAAGGGTTGAGATTCTGTCACACAGCAATGGAAATGGAAATGGATGTCCAAAAAATAACAAAAATGAAAATGGAGGGCACAAGAAACGAAAGAAGAGTTGAAGACAAAAGAAGAGGAAATGAATGTCCAAAAAGTAACAAATCTGTTGAAGCCATTTAGGAAAGAGCAAATGTTTGAAATCTTTTTTGGTAGAGATCTGAAATCCATATTTTCTCTATACGGAGAACTGAAAGAATGTGAGGTGGTCATGGACAGGGAGACTTGCAGACCAAAAGGCTATGTGATCGGTTTCTTTTAGGAAAATTCACAGCCAGCAATTCATCATCAGAAAACTCACCGTCAACAATTCAGGAAAATTCACCGCCACAACAAATTAATGTCAAGGAAAATTCACCACCAACAATTCACCGCCGTGGAAACATGGAGGGCTCGCAACAAGCCCTCAAACATCCCTAGAAGAGAATTGGTTCAATAAAAGTTCTATTCCAGATTCTTTGTGAAGAAAATGAGTCTGTTGTGCCAGTTATAGAATGGATGATTTATGTAAGAAATGTCCCACTTTGCATGCATGATGAAATACTTCTCATCTTCTTTTCAAGTTACAAAGAAATAGAAGCAGGACCCATAAAATTTGATGAGAAGACTAGGCATGTTCTTCTCATATATGAGACTGTTGAGGGAGCAATCCAGTGAAGATTGTTGGTGGGCATCACATGTTCTGCAAAATGGCCGGTGTAGAGATGACCCTGTGGACTCCATTGAAGTGCCTGTTGTTAATGCTACAAATTTAGCAATGCCATCAATGGGGACACACTATGGGTTTCATCCATTGGGCAGTAACATAGGTTTTCTTGACTTGAATTCCCCAACATGAGCCACCAAACATGGAGAAGATTGGAGAAAGTAGCTCAGCTCCCCCTCTTTACAACTGTCATTATTTTGGTTTCTGGAGCTTTTGTTTTATCAGGTTTTCATTTTAGCTCCTCGGTGTTATGTGCTTTCATTAGAATTTGAGTATTCCTGAATGGATATAGTGTTTTCGTGAGATTTTCATAAGTGAGATCGTTTGGTTTCATGAGAATTTTAGCTATTACTTGCTGCAAATTTTGTTTGTAATCAAAATTTCTGTTTTAGTGGGTTTGAGTTGTTTGGTTTATTGAAAAGAACATGAAATGAACTGAAAGTTCTTATTGATTTAGAGAGTTGAAAAGTCCCATCCAACAACCCACCACTTCTATTTTTTTACTGTCTCCTGTTGATCTGCAATCCGACTATTGTCTCCTGTTTTTTTATCACATTTATTGGATTTGAGTAGTTTGGTTTTTTTTTTTTAATAAATGTAGTTGTTATTGTTTCATACAATAGATGTTGGTTTTATGGGAAGTTCAATAAATATATATGATCGTGTTTATGTATTGTTATTATTAATAGTTATCTATCAAACTTAATATGTTATTACGTTGAAAGTGTCATACACTAAAAACAACAAAGGAATATTGGTAAACTTTTTGAAGCTTCATTGAAAATGACAAGTAAGTGGAAGTATGTGCTGCTTAAGAATAACAAACATATAAAATAATTTTTTTTTTTTCTATTTTCCGAAAAAGATTTAAATTAAAAGCTTCCCAATAAATAGTTTTTAATTTAAATACTTTTCGATTAAAATTACAAACTAAAATATGTATTGCTTAAATAGTTTATATATATATTATTGATTAATATATATAAATAGTAAAAATAGCTTTTTATATATATTATTAATTAATATATATATATATATATATATATTATTAGTTTTTCATATATTTTATTAATTAATATTATAATATTGATAACTTTCAGCGTTCTTTATATATATTATTAATTAATATATATATACTAGTTATATTGTATTTTAATTTTTATTGATTAATATTTTTTTATTGTTAATTTATTAAGTATTTTTTGAGTTCAAATTACAAATAAAATATGATAGATATAAAAAAATATATAAATTATTAATAATTATATTTAACAATGTTTTGAGAGATTTAACAATCAGATTTAATAGACGAGAAAGTTTTTTTATAAATTGTTTGCATAAATTTATTAAATAATATATTTTTCAATTGTTATATGTTTTTTATATTTAAAAAGGAATTTGTTTATTTTTATTATAACACTTTAAAAGTTTCTTAAATTTAAATTTATTTATTTTTGAAAATTTAAATTATGCATGTAGAAAGTTTTATGCTAAATTTAAATGATTTTTACAAATTCAATTTGATACCACAAATCTAAGTTGATTTCTCTTGAGAGTCTTGTATTGAATAAGACTTGGTATCTCTTTAGAGCCTCATCTTCCCTCTAAGCTCATTCAAAACTATTCCACTTCATCAACAAACTTAAAACATTTTAACAAATTTTATTTTACATATAAACAAAAATTTAAATTAATATTTTTTTACATAATATAATTTAATCTACTCATTAATATTTTACAAACTTAATTTTTTTTAAATTTAAAAGTAATATTTTTTAATAAAATAATTAAATCTTGTCATCAATATTTGAAAATATTAAAATTAATTATATATATAATTTATAATTTACTTATATTTAATCAAATATTATTAATTATTATTGTGGATGCTGGAAATCTGTATGGTAGAGTTAAACCAGTTTATGTTGTTAGCACAAGTTAGTTTAAATCAACAAACTCAACATCCCTATGAAATATCTAATCATGTTCAAATATGCAACTAATGAGAATAAAACAAGCTAAATAAAAACATATGCAAAAACATGATTACATTCCTATGAAATATCTAATCATGTTCAAATATGCAACTAATGAGAACAAAACAAGCTAAATAAAAAGATATGCAAAAACATGATTAAACCCTTATCTCATAGTGGATTGGTGCCACTTTGTTATGTAGGAAGCAACCCTTTCCCAATCCTTGATAAGCCAAATGAGATGATAGACAATGAGATTCAAAGTGAACTCAAGTTGCCTATAATGAGAGTGCTCAAATTGTGTTGAAATGCCTTGCTTTTATAGATTCAAGGTTGAAAAATTGAGTGATTTTGAATTAATGTGGGATCATTCATAAGCCAATGACAAAATGCCACTTGTCAAGTTGTGAGAGGATGAGAGTTGTGCAAGTTTTGGTCAATGTGCTAATTTGAAATTTGAATTTGGATGAAAATGACATGTTTAGGGGGGATGAAAGGTGAATTAAATGTCAAGTTTGACTTGTGCAAGAGACATGTAAGAGCATGTGTAAAAGAATTTAATGTTTTGTTGGAAGGGACAAGTCCTTTGGAGGGAGATTCAAAATTGAAGAATATTCCATCTTGATGCCCTTTTGAAAGAAATTAGATGAAATAATAAATCAATTAAATGATTTATTGGTGCAAGTGGAAGAATCTAGAAGATTCGGGTGATTAGAATTAAATTAATCTAATAGGAGATTAGGTGATTTTGACTTTTGACTTATATTTTAGGATTAAAATAAATCAAAATGAGAAGAAAATGATTTTATATTTAATTAAATAAATATTTGTTTTATTTAATCAAAGATGATGATGTTAATTTGAATGGATGATTTTAGGAGATTAATTGATGGGTGAATATGATAATACACGAAATGCATGATGTTAGTTTTGCATGTCTACATTTTGCCCCTCTTTGAAGCAATGTACTCGTTGCATTGATTCAAATAATGATGTCGTCGACATCGAAATTAAAAAAATTATGCTCTTTTTTTCGGATGCCCCAGTGGAAATAAGTACGTTAGTACATTGCCCCCTCAAGAGATTGAGGGAAAATATTCGATTTGAGGTTGATCTCACGACAAAGAGGTTCAAAATGGATGTATGGATGGTTAGACTATATGATCTATATGATAATGATGATGTAAATGAAATGTTTGGAAGATGTTTAGAATAACAAATCTATATTATTTTAAACATCTTAAATGATTATGCAAATGATATGGCGTGATTATGTAGGATGAGAGTGTGGATGCATGATGGATGCATTGCCAGTGTGAAAGAGGATAGAAGAATGAGAGGGATCAACCTTTGAATCCAAGAAGATGCAGAAGTTCAACAAGCCAACTTTATTAGAAATGATGATGTATTGCTTATCTAGGGATGGGAGAAATAAAGAGCATAACTTTCTTTATGTTTGATAACACACATAGGTGCGATGCATCAAGGTATTAAGAACCAGGATGGCGGTGTGCCTAGTGTGATGGACTTTGACTCGTCAAACAGATAGGAGTACTCTTGTTCACACTTGACAAACAAAACCTTATTCGGAATGTAGTTCAGATATTCTAAACATCTCGAGCCAAAACATAAAAAGACAAGCCTTTTTATGTGGTCAACAAGACACCTAAAACATCCTCCCTACAAACAAAACAAAGTATGCATGATGAAGTTATTTTACAAGAATATCCAACAAGCACAACAGATAAAAAGATAATGATTATTGCCCCACTCCTTTCTCTCTAAACCTGTTTTGTTTAGGCATCATTGAGAGGTTCTTGGAATGAATGAAAAATAAGATAAGTCTAAAAGGACCAAGATAAAGTAAACAAACAAGTTAATGTTCTTTGTACTGCTAGCCAAGGCTAAACTATGAAGTTATCTGATGTCGATGTCCATCGCAGGAAGGTCTCATTCCTAGGACATGTGATCAGGGTTTTGATGAGATTGATTGGATGATAAGCTATTGATACTCCGAGTTGATCAACTTGTTGACTCACTGATCTAGACTTGAGACTTTGTTGATTAAATGTTCACTTTGAATTTGCTAGACTTGCTTCTGATTGCTTCACCAAAGGATGAAAGCGACGACTGATTTATTATGAGGGACGATTATTGCGGGTGAAAACGAGATGGAACGGATGCACCATTTTGGATTTTTCAGATATTTGGATGTTTTTGATGTTTTGAAAATGTTTTGAAAACTTTGAGATGTTTTATAAATGTTTTTGGTATTTTAAAAATTTTTACGAATGTTTTTGGATTTTGTGTCTCGAGGGCCAATCAAGGATTAGCCTTGCCTACATTTAAGCTCAGAGACGACGTAGTTCAAACGACAATTGACTTGACTGCTGATGAGATAAATGGGCAAATGGATTGCCATTGTGATGGACGCCTAGAATGTGAAATAGATGGGCAAACGAATGCCATTGCGACAAATGCCTAAGGACTGACCTAAAATGTGAAATAGATGGGCAAACGAATGCCATTGTGACGAATGCCTAAGAATTGGCCTAAAATGTGAAATAGATGAGCAAACAAATGCCATTGCGATGGATGCCTAAATAGATGGGCAGACGGATGACATTGCGATGGACGCCTAAGGACTGGCCTTAAATGTGAAATAGATGGGAAAATGAATGCCATTGCGACGGACACCTAAATAGATGGGCAAATGGATTCCATTGCGACGAATGCCTAAATAGATGGGCAGATGAATGCCATTGTGACAGATGCCTAAATAGATGGGCAGACGGCTGCCATTGCGACGGACGCCTAAGGACTGACCTAAAATGTGAAATAGATGGGCAAACGAATGCCATTAAGACAGACGCCTAAATAGATGGGCAGATGGATGCCATTATGACGGACGCCTAAGGACTGACCTAAAATGTGAAATAGATGGGCAAACGAATGCCATTGTGATAGACGCCTAAATAGATGGCAAGACAGATGCCATTGTGACGGACGCCTAAGGACTGACCTAAAATGTGAAATAAATGGCCAAATGAATGCCATTGCAATAGATGCCTAAATAGATGGGCAAACAGATGCCATTGCGATGGATGCCTAAGGACTGACCTAAAATGTGAAATAGATGGGCAAATGAATGCCATTGTGACAAACGCCTAAATAGATGGGCAAACAGATGCCATTGCGACGGACGCCTAAGGACTGACCTAAAATATGAAATAGATGGGCAAACAGGTTGCCATTGCGATGGACGCCTAAGGACTGACCCTAAATGTGAAATAGATGGGCAAACAAATGTCATTGCGGCAAACGCCTAAATAGATGGGCAAATGGATGTCATTGCGATGGACGCCTAAGGATTGACCTAAATGTGAAATAGATGGGTAAACAGGTTACCATTGCGACGGATGCCTAAGGACTGACCCTAAATGTGAAATAGATAGGCAAAAAAATTCCATTGCGACGAACGCCTAAATAGATAGGCAGATGGATGCTAATGCGACAGACGCCTAAAGGAATAACCTAAAATGTCTCGGGGGATGATCAAAGATTAACCTTGCCTACGTTCAAGCTCAGAGATGACGTAGGGAGGCGACTGTTGTGCTGGATCCCTAGGAGGTGTCTGATGAGGAGGTGGTCCACCTCCTCCTCTACCCTGTCCTCTGCCTTTGCCAGCTGTCCTACCTCTGGGTGTACGCTGTGGAATCACTGCACCAAGAACTGTCAGTCTCAGGGGAGGCCTGAACCAAGCTTTGTATGCTGGAGTAACCCCTGCATCTATTAGCCCCTGATCATATGGCCACAGTCGGGCCACTAACTATTTGAAAGAAGATACTGCCTCAGCTAACGCAATGGGTTGACCCCATGTTGTCTCTCTAGTCATATGGGCGAAGATCACCACGTACTGGTCATCAGGCCTATCTTGTACCTCTCCAAACTGTCGGGCTACCTTGTCTGGAAGATATCTTTCAATCATGGTGTGCTTTCGGCCTTGCATCCACCTGTCATATCTGGCATATAGCAACTATTGAACATCGTCGTACCATGGGCCAATGCCCATTCAGGGTCTCCAAACGAACTCTCTCATCTCATCGAGAACTCGTCGCCAGTGTGCAAAACCACCTTTGCCAATGTGGATAAAGTGAATCTCTGCCCCACCATACCACCAAACAATATGATCGTCTGTCTCAAGAATAACTGGTGTAACATCTAGGCGAAGCACTAGGATCTGCTCCCATGCCCAGATATGTAGTAAAGTAACGCTGACCCCTAGGGACCTGCTGTCTAGGTATGCAAACTCATGAAGATCCCTATATAGGGACGCCAGTAATACTGGTCCCCAAGCAAAGCACTCCTTGCAGTGAACCATCTGCTCTTATGCCAGTCCCCAACCAGGACTAAAGTACTGACCTCGCTAATCGGGTGCCACAAGGCCTAAAATAATAGCAGCAATGATCAATTTATAAACATGTACGTGGCCATGATATCTCTCCAAATCGATCTGCCCATCCTAGAACTGAATCTCGTCGAGCTCCATAACAAGCCTCTTTGCCAGCATCTGGATCATAGATGACTCTAGCCCTATGGATAGGTAATCGGAGGATGTGCCAAACATCCTCGAGGTAATGGTAGCCTCGCTAGTAGGAAGGTGGAAGGATGAAGTCTCGCTATGCCACCACTCGGCCAAGGCTATCATCATACCTAAATGCGTCCGAACAAGACGAACGTACACAATATACCAAAGACCAAGAGCACCAAGCTGCTCCTGAACCAACTCATGCATATCTTGCAATCTGCGAAACACCGACCATCTGTGCTCCCGCAAATGAAGTACATCAAGCTCCTCCTACACAAGGGAAGCCATCGCATCAAGAAAAAGAAAAAATCTACATCTCGCACTAAGTTTTCGCATCCAAAACAGCGAATGCGGCGCTGTTTGCAAATGCGGCGCAGTTTGGAAAGTTGCAAACTACGCCGCCGCGATTGAGTTTGCAAATTTTTAAGTTCCAAAGTGGGTCGCGCGACGCTATTCACGTATGCAGTCGACTTTGTGGCAAAACCCTAGATCCCTAACTGAGTCGTGTGGTTAAATGTTAACATGTGGCGGAGTTTGACCGACAAACCCTAATCTCCAAATTGAGACGCACGACGTTATTCGCATATGCGGTCGAATACAAGACCGCGCGGCGTCGATAAAACATTTTCAGCGACGCTAGACGCTCAACTTAAAGGACACTTAAACCCTATTTAATGCACATAAAACGAAAAAATTGAAAGTCGGATAAAGGTACATACCATGAGTCCTACGTTGACTAATCGCTGGTGTACTTGTACTCTCTCCGACACGTGCCTGGGAAGCTGTTGTTGCGCCATTTCGACCAAGACTCAAAGCTAAAAAAGTGAAATTTTCAAAGGGCTAAGATTGCAAATGTGTTGAAAGTGACCCCTTAAGGTCTATTTAAGCCTAAAAATTAGGGTTTTTTTACCTAATTTGGTCGTCTAACTAAGGTTTTTGTCCCCCAATCACGTTTTTGTCCAACTGAGGGCCATTTTGCATCTTTTTTGGCGTTTTAACGCATTTTCTAACATTCCAAGGCTTTTTTTGGCCTATCAGGTACCTTGTCCTTTTTTTTCGCGAGATCATCCAAAAATCAAAATTTCCGTCTGATCTCTCGAGGGGCAATATACTAGCAAATATCTTTCTGCTGGGGTAGTAGTGGGGCATCTGAAAAAATCAAAAAATTTTGAACTTTGATCACAGCAGTTTATTTTTTGAATCAATGCAACAAGTACATTGTTTCAAAGAAGGGCAAAATGTAGACATGAAAAATGTACAAATTCGGTTCGGCACACTTGATCCTGATTACTACCAACATTTCCTCCTAAATCATACTCTCAGCTTCTCATCATATTTAGTCTCTTAATTTAATAAATCATTATTTATTTGATTAAGTCTTTCTCCTCTAGTGATTAAATTGATCAATTTTATTTAATTAAATTTTCTAAAGTCCTCTTATTAAATTAAATAAATTAAACCTTATTTGATTTAATCTAACATATTCCTTTTTAGTTAAATAAATCAAAATCATTTATTTAATTAATCATTTCCTCTCAATTTTGATTTAAATCAATTCATCAATTTAAATCAAAATTGTCAAATCATCTAATCTTTCATTGAATTAATCAAAATCTTAATTAAGTTAATCCCTATTATTAAAATCTTTTAGAGAATGCAACTTGCACATGAAAATAGATTTAATTCATTTATTAAATCTCTATTTTTTCTCACATGGCATAAAAAAAGAATATTCCTTCAAATTTGAATTCAAAAAGTCCATCCAACAAGACATTCACTTCTCTTACATGTCTTTGGGCATTGAGCCAAGTGGCATTTATTTTATTTTTTTCCTCCTTACATGTCATTTCCTCAATTTCAAATTCCACCTAATTGCATTTATTGACACTTTGGTCAAAATGTGCATAATCTTCAACTATTCACATGGTGACAAGTGGCATTCAACCATTGAATGAAAGTTAGTCCCACATTGCTCAAATCTTACTCTTATTTTCAAATTCAAATCTATGAATTGAAAGCTTCTCTCCTCATTATTCATCCACAATTTCATGCAAAGTTACTGTCTTAACATTGAGAGCTAATTTTGTGCACATCACTCCATATTTCATCATTTTCACAATTCTTAGCTAAATTATGCTCAAATCTCATTGAAGAGATTTGATCAATTTATACACTTCAACATTGCAATTTAGGAGTTGGGAAATAACCAATTTCAACATTCAATTGGCACCAATTCTCCCATGGGATCACTAGTTTGCTCACTTAATTATGTTTTACTTTCATTTATTTAATTTGTTATTCATTTTCCTAATTTAAGCTCTAACAAATAGATTTCATGAAGAATCTTTCATTCTTATTTGCATTTGATCTAACGTCCTAATTTGTTTGTTGTTCTTGTGCAATTGCAAGTTTATAAGTTCACAATTATAAATATTTATTAAAAATATTACATATTTATTTAAAAAACAACAATTTTCCTAAATTCAATATTCAATTATTAAAATTTTAAATTTATTATCAAACACAATAATTTTTTTTAATTAAATATTATTTCTATTTCAATTTTCTTAAATTTAATATTCAACTATTTTTACTCAAATTCAATATTTAACTATTACAATTTTCTTAGATTTAATATTCAACTATAAAAAAAAATTTAAATTTAATATTGAACTATTACATTCATCTTAAGTTTAACATTCAATTACTTAAATTGAATTGCATTTACTTATATTTTTTCCATTGATGCTCTCAATTGCATCTTTCATAATTGATTTATTTTATCAAAGTTTTATTCGTTTTGTCCTTTCAATTTTACAGAAGAATTATCTCATACTTCGGAAAAAATGAAACGTGAATATATTAATTAATGTTTCGCCCTATTCATTTTCAGATGTCTATTTTTCTCTATTTTAGTTTCTACATATTATACTAATTCATTGTGATGGTGAATTTTTTTGCTTTTTCTATAAGCATTCATTATTATATTAAATTGAGAGTTTAATTCACTTTTCAGGGATTTTTTTATTTTTTTTAAATTACCATTTTATATTTAAAAATAAATACAGATAATAATTTTCCTTTAATGATTACATATCATGCTTCTCCCTTCTGCAAATATAAACTACATCTCTCACTACAATAACAGTTAAAAAGGATATAATCACTACTGTTGACAGCCAACAAACTAAGCATTCCAATCAGTTGTTAAGACTATAGCCAGAGCAGTTAAATACGTTGAACTCTCCCTTTACAACCTCCCTTGATATTTGATAGTAGGTTGCCAGGACTGACGAAGCTCCATAAGAGAAGAGACGACCATGCAACTGCATAGGAACACAAAGTTGACAAGCTGGAAACAACATATGAGAATCATAACTGAGATAGAGCTGAAGATAAGTAAAGAGATTTCCAATTGAACTTATTTTGTCCTTCCAAGATTCAGAGCTAGTTTTGAAGCTAGAGTATTTGAGTTTCCACAGTTTTATTTGCCTTCGGATGGTTCTTAAGAGCCATAAACACGTTAGTCATGGAGAAGCAAATCAACACTGATTATTTAAACTTCAAAATTAATGGCAAATTTAATTTGAGAGAACGTAGTGTTACAATGGAGTTTCAAAAAGGGTTTTGATTGTAGCATGGAGGAAGTATAAGAGATGGCCTAGAAGTTGTGATATTCCATGACCATTTAGGGGAAAGGTTTGGCAAGGAAGATATGAGATACTGCCAAAGCTTATTGGTTCAATAAACTCGCTAGGATTACTCATGGGAAAGGTTTCGCAGAGAAGATATGAGATATTGCGAAAGTTAATTGATTCAATAAATTCACGAGGATTTAAAAAAGGGCAAGTTGAGTAGATAAAATTCAGGTAGGTATCAATTAGCAACTTAATATGAAGTAATTTCTAGTAGGTAACCTGTGATTGTGCTTCATCTTTAGATTGCCATATACACTTGTCTAATTATTCTAAGTGCATCCATAAAGCATATGAGAGTCCAAATCTTTTTGGATTGATCTTTCTTCTTTTGCACAATAGTCCACAAACCTTTATTACTTCCATGGGCAAGTATATGCTCCTCAACTAGTGTTGGTAGAGCTGTCATCTTCAACAAATATTTTGGAGCTGTCATCTTCAACAAATATTTTGGTTTCCCTTAATAGGAGAGGATGCCTTCTTCTCTAATGGAGGATCTTGTGAAATGGTTGCATTGGGTGACTCATTTAAGCCTTGAGCAAGCTCAGATGAGGATTGCGAGTCACTCAGTGGAATTTCCATTATGAAGTCTATCAATTGGATTTGTATTTCGAACTAGGGATTTTTATAGCAACATGGCCTATTTTATAAAACCTACAACAAAAAGTTAAATCCTCGTAATCCAAAGGTTGACTTTAGAAACAATCAGAGTAATGTCTACAAGGTGATCTTTCAAGATGTCAAGATCAACTAAATTGGAGTAAAGCTTGTTGGAGGTAAAATCAGAAGTGCTTGTATCCAAACAATCCAAAATGAATCGAGAGATTTGAAAAACGAACTCAAAACAAACAAAAAATTAAAAGATTTGATAGAAGATTGAATATAAGATACCAGAGCTTAAGCACAGATAACTACTTTCTTCAAAACTAAAAATGATCGCATAAAATAACATCCCAATCCTTTAACATAATAAAAAGAAACAAGTAGAAAACCCTGAACACAAAGGGAAAATCTCTAAGTTAACCTCCATGATGGGCCATTAAGTCTCAAAAATCCATATATCTAAATTATAAAGACTAGCACTTGCACCAAAAGGGGTGCAGGAGTTATGCCGATAGAAAAGTATATGTAAATTGACTATTGACCATATCAACTTACTATTTTTTCTCAAGGAATTGTGAATTGGATGGCTGAAGGATGGCGTTGTTCCTGTGCGCAGGTAAGGCCATGTGCAGCCTCTAAGGCTGCGTGTTGACTCCTGCGTGTGCCTTTCCCTGCTCCCTTTGGCGGCGTTTGGGCATTCTGTTTTTTCCTTTTCTTTTTTCCTGTTCGGCTTAGTGTTCGCTGCTGGGTGTGGTGTGGTGCGGGGGTTTGGGTGGGTGACGGACTGGTGGGAGGTTGTTCGGTGGGGGGGAAGTGGCTGGTGGAAGTGGTGGAGTAAGGGTTGGCTGGAGCCCGAGTGAGTTGGGTGGGCCCATGGCTGTGGTTTCCAATAGTCTGGTTATTACAGGCTCGAAGCCATCTCAAAAATTTTCAGAGGCTATGCATGCACAAAAATTGGAGTCATCTTTTGTGGGTGAGAGCTCTAAGCTCAAGAAAGTGAACGGATGTCTGCCGCGGAGTCAAGATCGGCCTGTTTTGGTTATCTCTCCTGAATCTGTCCAGGAAGATATCGCTTATTGGAGCCAACATGTTTTGATCTGCAAGTTCTTGGGTATTCGGATTCCTCTCTCGGCATTAGAATCTTGGATCCGTCGAACCTGGCAAGTTGAGGGGGATTTTGATTTATTGGTAGCTGCAAATGGCTATTTCATGGTCGATTTTTCTTGTATCTCGGACCGTAATCGTGTTTTTGAAGGAGGGCCATATTTTTACAATCATTCTGGCTTGTTCATTAAGCCCTGGCATAGTGGTTTTAATGCGACAAAAGATCTTCCTACTCAGGTTCCTGTTTGGGTGCATCTTCCATGGCTGCCGTTGGAGTTTTGGAGGGAGGATATTCTGCTTCGGATTGCTGCTCTGTTGGGAAAACCGGCTGCCATTGCTCAAAATACTTTGGATAAAAAGGTATTTTCTTATGCTCGCATCTGCGTTGAAATTGATTTAAATAATCCTTTGCCAGACTCTTTGGAAATTTTTATTGGCTCTGCTTCGTGGATCCAACCGCTTGATTGTGAGTC
Organism: Sequoiadendron giganteum; assembly: GCA_007115665.2. Taxonomy (NCBI): domain Eukaryota; kingdom Viridiplantae; phylum Streptophyta; class Pinopsida; order Cupressales; family Cupressaceae; genus Sequoiadendron; species Sequoiadendron giganteum. The sequence goes on along the minus strand of CM021101.1, from coordinate 91,570,775 downwards.
CCTCCCTTTTCGTTGCCGCTTCTGTCACGAGTATGGACACCTTCAGCGCCAGTGTCCTCGGGCACCCAAAGCTGCTGGGGTGTCTCCTTCTCCTTCTTTTGGGCCCTCGGTGGAGAAAGGGGATAAAGGGAAGGCGCCTGGGGGTGAGGGTGAGCCTGATAAGGATGGCTTTATCCCTGTTAAGCAGAGAAATAAAGGGAGGGGGCACAAGCGGGCCTATAAAGATAGTCAGAATGATCAGGGTTTCAATCGGTTTGAGGTCCTGGATAATCAGGCTGTGGAGGAAGGGATTCCTGTTGAGCTTTCTGCTGGGGCCACTGGTATGGATGTTGGGATGGATACAGGGCTGGAGAAAGCGATTGTTGTGCATAATTCTTCTCCGGCATTGGAGCAGGGGGGTTCGGAGCCTCCTGGGGCCTCTGTAGATGTGCAGGATCATATTGTTTTAGCAGATTTGGCTAAGGCAGTGTTTTCTTCAGGCAAAGGGCGAGGATCGTCTCCTTCCTTGGGGGTGCTGCAACGCCCTCTCAAGAAGGGACATTTTGAATTTTCTTCGAAAGTTGGTCGTAAGAAGGATGCAGACAAGCTTAAATCTGCTGGGGATCTTTTGGTAGAATCTGGTGCTATTAAGACCCTTGAGGCCCACTTCTCTCAACCTTCCTCATGATTATTCTCTCATGGAATGCAAGGGGGTTGAATAGCACCCCCCGTCAGAAGGCTATTCAAAATTTGATTGTTGTTCATTCTTCTGATATCTTTTGTATCCAGGAAACCAAGCTTCAGGTGGACCTCATGCTTCAACATGCTCCTCGTATTTGGTTTTCTGGCCAGTGTCAGTGTATTGGGTCTAGGGGAACCTCTGGGGGTCTGGCTCTTTTCTGGGATCCTCGTAAGGTTGTCCCTCATTGGTGGATTTCCACCCAGTCTGCTATTTCTATGGTGGCCTCGATTTTGGAATCTGGTGAGACTATTTTGGTTAGTAATGTTTATACTCCAATTGATATTCGTGGTAAATCCCAACTTTGGGCTCATATCAGGTATGTTAGGTCCTGCGCTCCCTTTCTGCCTTGGATTTTAGCTGGTGACTTCAATGCTGTGTTGAGCTTGGAGGAGAAAAGGGGAGGGCTGCCTAGGCTTGGCCCTGCTTCAGATATGTTTTGGACTAATGTGAACTCTCTAGCTTTGATGGATGTAAAACCCTCTAATGGAATTTTCACTTGGAATAATAGACGGAGTGGGCCTGAAGCGATTGCCCAGCGGCTTGATTGTTTCCTTGTCTCTTGCTCTTGGGTTAGAGGTAGTTTGGTCATTTGCTCTGATATTCTTGACTGGCGTGGCTCTGATCATTGGCCAATTAAGTTTTCGACTTCAGCTTTTCCAAATCCTAAGAATCCTCCTTTCAAATTCCAGCTCATGTGGTTGTGTGATCCGTCTTTGGGTGATCTTGTGGCTCAATGGTGGCGGGATGGCGCCCCTGCCTATGGTACAGCTATGTATTCTCTAGTTAAGAAGTTGCAATATGTTAAGTTTCATCTTAAGCAATGGAATAGGTTGAGTTTTGGTAATTTTCGGGCTAGGAAAAGAGAAGCGCTGGACCGCCTTGCTGTGATTACCCGTCAGATTCGGGATTTGGGCTTCTCGGAGGCTCTTGGGCATGCTGAATCCCAGGCTCTGAAATTGGTGGAAGAGTGGGAGCTCCGTGAAGAGATTTTCTGGAAACAAAAGGCTAGGATTGATTGGCTTCAAGAGGGTGATCGGAATACGACCTTTTTCCATCATTCTGTGCAAGCTCGTCGAAATAAGTGCTTTATCTCTTCTCTTGTTAACTCTGAGGGTATTTCAATCTCTGCTCAACATGCTCTGTCTAGAGAGGCTCGTCAGTACTACTCTAATCTTTTCACCGAGGATTCTGTACCTGCTGAGGCTGATGAAAATAGAGTCCTTGCTTGTATTCCTTCTTTAATTTCTAATGAGGTGAATGCTTCTCTTATTCGCCCAGTGACTTTGTCTAAAGTGGAGGAGGTGGTGTTTGGGATGAACAAAGGGAAAGCTCCTGGCCCTGACGGGTTCCCAGTTGAGTTTTTCCAGGAGTTTTGGGATATTGTGAAGCAGGATTTGTTAGAGGTGGTTCATGAGTCTCTTCATAGTAAGCAGATGCTTCGTGCTCTGAATGCTACTTTTTTGGTTCTCATTCCTAAGAAGGAAGGTGCTGACAAACTTGATCTCTTTAGACCTATTGCTCTCTGTAACGTGGCGTATAAGATTATTACGAAGTTGATGGCTGAGAGACTCAAATCTTGTTTGCCAATGATTATTTCTGAGGAGCAAGGTGGCTTTGTGGCTAGGCGGCAAATTTTGGATGGGGTGGTGGTTGCGTCTGAAGCCATTCATTCCATGGCTACCTCTCAGGAGAGGTCTATGTTTATCAAGTTGGATATGGCCAAAGCCTATGACAGAGTTAAATGGAGTTTTCTTCAGAAGATTCTGTTGGCCTTTGGTTTTTCCTCTGATTGGGTGAGTTGGGTTTTGAGTTGTGTGACTTCTTCCTCCTTTTTGGTTATTATGAATGGGGAGCCTTCTGAGCTTTTTGGGGCTACTAGGGGCCTTCGTCAGGGGGATCCGCTCTCTCCTTATTTGTTTATTATTCTGGCTGAGGGGCTTGGCCGTCTTCTTAAATCTCAGGTTTCACATGGCTTGATTCATGGTTGGCAGTGGGGGATGGGCTTGCCTACACTTTCTCATCTCCAATTCGTGGATGATACCTCTCTTATGGGTCTGGCTCGTATTAGGGAGGCTGATTTCTTCAGGAAAACTTTGGACATCTACCTGGCGGCTTCGGGCCAGAGAGTCAATGAGCAAAAGTCTTCTATTTTCTTCTTTAATACTCCTCAAGCTATCTAGCATAGGATTGCTGCCATTCTGTGGTTTCAAATTGGGACTCTTCCCTTCGTTTATTTGGGTATTCCTCTTACTGTTGGCCGTCTGCCCAGATCTTCTTGGCAGCAGTTGCTTGATAAGCTTAGGCGAAAGGTTACTCATTGGACCCATCGTTGGTTGTCTTCTGCAGCTAGATTGACTCTTCTTAAAGCTGTCATCCAGGCCCTTCCCATCTACAAGTGCTTTGTTCAAGCGGCTCCTATGTATTTCCTTAAGGAATTTGATGCTCTTTCTCGTCAATTTCTTTGGAGCGGTAATTTATTGTCTTCAAAATGGAGCCTTGTTAAGTGGGAATCGGTGTGTAGACCTAAGCAGGAGGGGGGTCTTGGTTTACGCTCTGCTATTTTGAATGGGAAAGCTCTTGCTGCTAAGCTTTACTGGCGCTGGTGCACCCATTAGCACCAGTTATGGGCTCGTATTCTCAACCTTAAATATCTTCGGGGTGTTGCTTCTTTTGAGGTCCCTCGCTATCCTCTGGAGGGGGGTGGTTCTATGATCTGGCATACTTTGAAAGTGGGGGCGCAGTTGATTAAGGATGCTCTTTTTTGGATCTGTCATTCAAGTTCACAGGCTCTTTTTTGGTCAGATTCCTAGGATGGTCACCCTCCTATTCTTTCTTCTTTTCCTCATCTCCAGCCTCTTTCTGAGGTTTTTAGTGCAGCTGGCTGGGATACTGTGGAGCATTATAAGGTGGCGCAACATGATGGTTTGGTTCTACGTTTTCGTTGGAAGCACCCTTCTGAGTGGCCTCCAGGAGGGTCTGAGGGGGATAGGCGTGAGCTTTCCCAACTTTTGGCATCCCGTGCTTGTAATTCTTTGAGAAGACCTGATGTTTTGGCTTGGGATGGTTCAGACTTGTCTGGAAAGTACTCTGTGGTTGCTGGTTATAAACAGATTGGTAGGCAGTTGTTTGGGAACATTGAGGTCCCTTGGTGGAAGCATGTTTGACACAAGTTGTCATGGCCCAAGTGCAACTTCTTTATGTGGTTGGTGGCCCAAAATCGGTGTCTCACTTGGGATAATTTATGTAAGCGTGGTTTTCAAGGCCCCTCTATGTGTGTTTTGTGTCAAGGTTGTGAAGAGAGTGTATCCCATATCTTCTTCCAATGCTCCTATGCTAGGGAGATTTGGCACTTCTGGTGGGGGGTGTGGAATACGGCCTGCTGGCATGTTTCCTCTTTGGTGGAATTTGGGGAACGATGGGGCAGGGCCCCTGTTTCTACTTCCTTTCTCCAGGCTGCTTGGGCTATTGGGCCTTCCTTTATTATCTGGAATCTTTGGTTGGAGAGGAATAGGCGGATCTTTCAGGATTTGCGGCTGATGGCTCCTCACCTTTGGAGGAAAATTTTACATTCCTTAGGAGAAACTATTGCGGCTAAGTGTGATATGACTATGCGGGTGGACCCTCGAGATGTTGATTGTTGTATTCGTCTTCATCTTCCTCCTCCGCAACGACAACTCATGCGTAACAAATGTAGGCATCCTAACCCAAAGGTGAATAGGGAGGGAAGATGGACACCTCCTCCCTTGGGAGTCCTAAAAATCAACTCGGATGGCTCTTCTCGTGGTAATCCTGGTCATGCTGGCATTGGAGGTGTGGGTCGTGATAGCTCAGGGGATGTTCAGTTTATTTTCTCTGTGTATAAGGGTTTTCATACGAATAATCTTATGGAGGCTCAGGCTATTTTAGTGGCTGTGGAGCGGGCCAGTCAGTTGGGTTGGCAAAGGATCATATGTGAGTCTGATTCCCAGGTTGTGGTGAACTTACTGAAAAGGCAGTATATGGATAATGTGAGCTGGCAGCTGGCTTTGATTGTTGAACAAATTCTCACTCTCTGTGCATCTCTGGAGCATGTTACTTTCAACCATATTCCCCGTGAATGGAATGGCGTGGCTGATTGTTTGGCTAAATGGGCTTCCGATCATATGCATGATTGGAATTTGGTGGATCGGGGCCATCTGCCCCCGGATTTGTCTCATCAATTGGATCACTTGGTTGAACTTGATAGGGCCATTTAATGGCCTTGCTTTGTAATGTGTCCTTGGTTTAATAATATTTTTACCCCTTTATGTTGTGAAAGATGCATATTTTTATTTTACAACTTGTAGATAGCAGTCATGATGCAGATATTCTAATCCATGGATAACATCGATTACTATGTTCAATATCTCCCTGAAGGTCAATGAGTTACCCGTGGAATGCAATACTGTGTCCAAATTCCTTCTGTACATGAACTCTAAAACCAATACTTTGTGTCCAAATTCTAAACAGAAGGATATGATTTTTACCAGATTCCTGTGCCTGACTTCTGCCAACACTTTGCATTCCCTGATGAAGCTCTTGCTAGCTTCCTCAATTTCCAAATTTATAAGCTTGAAAGCAGCCACTCTACCATCAACCATATTGCCTTTATACACTGAGCCAAAACTGACAGTCCCTAACATGTTTTTCTTGTTGAGTCCATCAGTGGCTTTACTGATTTCTTGATAGGAAAAATCCCTATCATCCATGAGTTTCAGGGGCAAAATGTCACTGTGAGCATCGGACTTGACCTTACGCTTCCTGTAAATTAGTCCCAAGATCAATAAACAAACTAATAGGCAGGCAATGGCTCCAGCTACTGGTGCTAATATTCTAATTATATTGGTGTGGTCTTTTGGCTGAGTATTAAGAACAGAGCATGAAGGTAATTGGATCCATTCTCCACAGAGAAACATATTTCCCATAAATGAAGCAGTTGTCAAATTTGTAAAGATGCCTTCTTTTCTAACCTCTCCACTGAAGTTACTGAAAGACAAATTCAAATACTGAAGCATATTCAGCGACCTAAGAGACACGGGGATCGAACCTGAAAGATTGTTGAAAGACAGATCCATACTGACAAGACTTTTCAATCCACTGAGAGAATTGGGTATTGGCCCTTGCAATTCATTTGAAGAAAGCTTCAGATATTCAAGTTGCACACAGCTTCCCAGAGTAGCTGGAATTTGGCCTACAAACCTGTTAGCTAAAACATCAATAGCTTGAACATGAATCATCTTTCCAATCTCCAGAGGCAGAGGTCCTTGCAACGAGTTTCTGGATAAATTGAAATAAAACTGTAAATTAGCAAGACTAGCTACTTAACGGGGTATGCGTCCACTTAACTGATTGTTAGAGAGATCCAGTAGTTGCAAATTGTAACATTTTCCCAAACTTGCAGTTATATTCCCGGATAGTTGGTTGTGGTTAAGCAGAAGATGTTTTAACTGTTAAAGGCGACCAACTGTATCAGGGATATCTCCAGAAAGGATATTATGGCTCGCTGATAGCTTCCCGAGGCTTTCTATTTCACCAATCTCACTGGGTATGTTTCCTTCTAGCTTGTTGTGTCCAGCACTAATCTTTGCAAATTCCCGAGGCTTCTTGGAGAGGATGGGATGCGGCCTGTAAGGAGATTAGAAGACAAATCAAGGTCCCTCAAGTTGGTTATGTTGGCAATAAGTGAAGTTATAACTCCTGTTATGCTGTTACTATGCAGTGATAACAGTGTAAGATTTGATGGAAGCTGCTCTGCCAAGTATCCAATCAAATAATTTTCATGAATCAATCGGCTTTTCAGGACAGTACAATGGCGGAGAGCAGCAAGAATGGGAATTGTGACAGAGCTGCCGCTAACAAGTTGATTAGATGAGAGGCTCAGCGTTTGAAGATTTGAAAGCCTGCTCAGAACCAATGTTACTTCACCACTGAGATGATTTAGCTCCAAATCAAGGTCAGTCAGTTGTGTACAATTGGCAATTGTCGGTGGGCTGGTGCCTTTCAGCTGATTGTCCCATAGATATAGAACTTTAAGGCGAAAGAGCTTGCCCAATTCTGATGGTATAGTACCAGTTAAACTGTTGCTATAAAGGGCTAATTCTACTAAGCCTGAATTATTTGAGATTGATGAGGGAATAGGGCCAGTTAAACGGGGACTCTCAAACAAGAGAAAAGAGGTCAAGTTAGATAGCATTCCCAGTTCAGGTGGAATGTGACCTTCAAGGTCAAGATCTCCCATATACAATATTTCTAGGTGAGAGAGATTTCCTAGGGAGGAGGGGATGTTACCAGAAAGATTGTTGGAGACGAGTCTAAGGAGTCAGAGATTTGTAAGCAGACTCAATTCTGCAGGAATTGTTCCAGTCAATTGGTTAACAGCCAGGGACAATTCTTCTAACTCCTTGCAGGAAGTCAAATTATTTGGAATCGGGCACTGTAATCGATTGATTGAAAGATAGAGAGCCTTTAGGCCACGAATTCGCCCTATTTCCTGTGGAATTTGTCCTACAAAACTGTTGTTAAGGAGATCAAGTTGTGAAAGAAATGAGAGGTTGCCAATTGAAGGGGAGATGGAACTTTCTAATTGCATATCTGCCAACTCAAGCAATTGCACTCTGTTTCTGGCTGAATTGCAAGTAACTCCAGTTCAATTGCAGAAGTGAACAGTAGGGACCCAATTGGCAAATATATTTAGAGGATCCAAGGTTATGGAGTTCTTGAAATCTATAAGCCTTTGCTCATCAGTAATTGCAGATGCTTCACCTCTAATCTTGGGTACGGATGCTAGACAATTAAACTTACTTTTAACCCCTATTTTTGGAGCGTAGAATGCCATCGAAGTTGCCTGGTGCTGAAAATAGCCATAAATGAAATCACAGAACCAGTGCCTTCACTTAAAAAATATAAACAGTTATTTTAGAACGAAATAGAACAAAACAAAAAATGATCCGGTGCATGGAGATTCCAATAAAAAGCACTCGTTAAAATGATGGCAATGACTTTCCTCAAAATTCTGCAAAAACCGTGTCGTGCTGTCAACAATGCCGATGAGAAAAAATGGGCAGAGGTTTGCAGGAAAATTTCTACGGAACCCTAAACGCAGAAATTTCTTTAAAATGAGATGAACCAAACCCGGTCTCCCTACAGTAAACAAAAAGTGGAAAATATCAGGGTTGTAGGGCTAGAAAAGATTTCACCCATCCAACTGAAATATGATTTGATTTGAAGATCTCAATATTAAATGCGAATCAGATTTCGTTTTGAGGTGAGAGGCAAGGAATGTTTAACTCGTCGGCGACAACCACCACCAAAGTGTAAACGATGAACTCAAAATTGTTTACCAGCAGCCTATTTCGGGCATGAGACTTGTTTCAATATATAGCCTATCGGCTAACTAAGTCAAAAGCAGCTGAAAAGCCCAATTATACCGTTTGCAGCTTAAAAAAAAACTTCTGCTTCATTCACTTCTACTCTCACATCTGCTTCAAACACCAACATGGGACTTTTTAGTGTAGGTGAGACTTGACCTAGCTCAGGGAGAAAGCCTGCAATCCTTTTTTGAAAGGCTCACAGTTCTAAATAGGATTAGCATTTTGCATCAACATAGGGTCTACCATGAAATTAGCACCCACCGCAATAATAATGCTCGAGTCATTACCTTAAGGCCCAAATTTGAGTCACAAAATGTGTGAGCAAGAGGCATCCTTACTCTTTACTAGCAGACTTGTTATTGCATCCTTAAAGGAATGCTCTAGGTTCCATGGATGGCTCTATGAAACCCTCGATATCACCTCTTCTCCCACCTGATTTTCTTTAACAGACCTAGAGTTCCTCCTCCCTTTATAATACATAGCAGATCCAAATCTTGCCAAAAAACCATCTAGCAAAGAAGCCCTAGGAGCAGCTGCGCCATTTTGAAACTTAGCCTCATCAGTATGAATCGCAAGAGAAACTGCATCACCATTACACGATTTTGCAATACATGAATCTTTATTCAAACCCTACCGCAGATCTTGATGTCCATTAGCAGGTTTCAGATCGCCCTTCACCGATTTGATCAAACCCTCAATGAATTGATAACTAGCGCTCAATCATTCACATAAGCCTTCAATTGAGCCTCTGTAGACACTCAAACGTGCACATGATTCCTTTCACCATGAATAGGGTCGTTTGAATCTTCAATGCTACCATCCATGTCAAAATTAGGAAAAAAGAAGCCATTTCCTTTGACCAATCCAGAAACTGCAACGGCCAGGGTTTCAGTAGAGCTATGAACGGTTTTTTTGGGAGCTCCATTCATGAGATTGTATGAAATAAACTAGCAATTGCAAAGTATGGTGTGCAATGGGTATGCCAAATTATTTTATGATAATATGGGAAATGCTCATAAAAATTAGTTGAAATTGTAAAATGTATTAGATAAAGTAGAAGTTTGAAAGTGTATTAAATATGTTATGTGTTCTAAGTTAGATTATAGTTTGACAATTAAATGTCTAAAATATTTATAAATTTGTAATATAGACAAAAAAAATGTAAAATGAATTGATTAAATAAATGAAACGAAACTTCAATCAAATTTTGTAGTAGAATATACATACATGGAAACATACAATTGACATATATATAGAATGGTGAAAATACAGTTTTCTTGGGATAAGAATTTGTATGTAAACACAATATGCAATTGAAAAGGGTAGTACACATTTTAATAATTCTTTTCCTTGGAACATTAGCACACAATCATTGCCAGGAACATGGATATTATATTGTAATCATTTGTAAACAAACATTTTGTGTAATTATAAAATGTTTTTGAAATGGTAACTTGTAACTATAAATATATTTTTTTATGGGTGTAAACCTTGAACCTTCTTTAGATACTCGAGTGCTAATATTTATTACATTCATGTGAGAACCATTGTTATATTTAAGTGGGGACAATGGCAATTTAAATGTAATTTAAGTGTGTAGGTTGGAAATAGGTCATTGTAAAGATGATCACAAACATTGGGAAGAATATTGAAGTCACCTCATTTGTGGCGGCATGCGCCTTTGTGGATATTGTCAAGCATGACATGGGTGCACATACCTATGCATGTAGACATATAAAATGAGATGTTGGGGACTGAGCTCGTGGTGATGCAGTAAAAAGTTTAGAAAGCAAACACACATAGATATGTGTGACAATATGACAAACAATGAAGTGACTTTGAGTCCTTTAACCACTCATGTATAAATCTATCAAGACCATTGAGAGAAGTTCACTGAAACAAATAAAATTTCAAACAAAAAAATATTAACCTTGTCAACAGACCTAGGTTCAAGCCAATTCACCAATGTAAAGAGAAATATAATGGTGGGTCCTTCTACATAGTCCCCAAATGCAATTGTGCTAGACATTGTGAAACAAACTAATCTCATTGAAATTCAATTTGAAACCAAGCGATCTTATATACCAATACCCAAACAACAAGCGAAATTTGCAGAGCTTCACAACAAAAAAAACAAAAATATCAACATTAAAGTAGAAAGATTGGATGAAGTAGAATCACAAACAAAGTTTTGTTCATCCAAAAATGCTCCTTAGGAACAAAATCAATGTGTTGAAGAAGCCACAAGGGGATGTAAAGTGTTTATTCATCGAATGTGTAAAACTATTGTTGGTAATCATCAAGTGAAGGTTGGATGTTGTAGCTACAACTGCCCTGGTAGACATGTATGCAAAAAATGAAAGCATAGACAAGGCACGTGAAGTGTTTGACAAGATGCCTCAAACATCTGTCAGCATGTGGATTGCAATGGTTGCAAGATATGCACAAAATGAATTTGTTGAAAAGGCTTTAGAAATTTCCAAGCAAAAAATGCAGTTGTTAGGTTTAAAGCTAAATTTTGCAACCTTTTTATAGCATCCTCCCTGCCCATGCTAGGATGTGAGGTTTGGAATAGGGCATGGACATCCATGATATTATGGTCGAAACTGCCCTAATAGACACACATGCAAAAAGTGGAAGCATTAACAAGGAATGTGAACTATTTGACATAATACTTGAAAAAATGTCAATGAGCTGCAATGATTGTAGGATATGTACAAAATGGATTCGTTGAAAAGGATTTAGAAACTTTCAATCAAATGCAATTGGTAGGTGTAAATCCAAATTCCACAACTTTTTCTAGTATCCTCCTCGCCTATGGTAAAATGGGAGCTTTGGAATAGGGTATGGACATCCATCAAAGCATCATGGAAAAGAAAAATATAACTACTTGCTTCCAAGTTGCCCTTATTACACCATAATATCATTTAAAAAAAAGCCACTATAGAGAATGTGATGATGCCTAACAAAGAGTAAAAATTAGGGAAATGGAATTTTTGTATCTTTAATAAACAAAACTCTTTCTACCCAAACAATAAAATGGGTAACACACATCAAGACTTGGATTGTTCTTTGGTGGCTTGTATAATGTTGATAATGGTGCCTTTGATGGCTTGTGTGGTTCTCAAAGAGGATATCATCCTTTTGCAGCAAAAGCTTCTTTGTTGCCCTTTTAGAGACTCACATTACCTAGTGCATGACTTCCTAGTTTCTTGTTGGAAAAGGCCTTGCCCCTCAATGGGACTTTTGTTGCTTTGTTTTCTCTCTATTTGAAATATTGCACTTTGTCCAACCATATCATGTCCTTCTACACAACAAAAAAGCTTCTTTGTAAAGATGAGGGTTTTGCCACTTACCATAGTGGATCCAACAAATTCATAAAGAATATCTAGAAAAACTCCTCAAGAAAATTTACTCGATATGCCAAGGGTTTTAATAGCCCTAGTGTGGCCTTTTGTTGCTACCGCTTCAAGTTCACTTTCAAAAACTATGCTAGGACTGACATAACCTTTTCAAATTACAAAGCGACAATAGAGGAGTTTGGGAAATTCTTCAGGGAGAATCTTCTAGTGCTGGACAAAATTTTCCCTATGCTCGACATCAAGGACTGCATGCCCAAGAGATCATTCCTACCTGCCTCTTTGGAAAATAAATCGCCCTTCAACACCCAGACTCTGTTGGAGTTGATGAAGATGTTTCACATTCTAGATAACTCTACAATGTCACTGATCATGGAGAGAACGTTGCGAGAATGTGAAGGGTGACAGTGAAGGCGAAATAAAGAAATTTAGTTGAGATTAACATATGCCTTCAAACCCATTGGTTCCAGTGCTTTGAATTGAATGCTATAATATTAGAGATATTATGCATCGCTTTGAATTGAATGTTTATTCAACACTTTGAATTGAATGCAATATCTGTAGCAGGTATTTGCAACTGTGTGAATCAATGGCTAAGAGACTTTCAATGGCATGGTGAGGCAAATGATACGAGCCATTGATGTTAATTTTAGCTTTGTCTTGTTCAAATAGGATATGCCTTCGGTATAAATTAAAAAAACTAAACTAAACAATGTTTTGTTTTCCTTTTTTAATTTTTTTATTATTATATATAAATAGGTTTTGAAGGGTCTTGAAACCTTTATAATTGACATCATCATGATATAAAAGTCAAACAACAACACAATTATAGTGAATTTGTCTCATAACAACCACCCAACAAAAATATCCAACCTAAAAACAATCAAAAGATTAGGTGCCTACACCACACTAGGAACTTTCCTAGCATTTTGCACAGCCAAAACATTTTTCAAATCCTCAAATCAAGGGGAGAGGACAAGAGAATCACCTATCATTGCCTTGACTTGCTCCACCACACATTTAGAACAAGAGCGTCTAGTCCAAGAAAGCATAGGTTGAATAGATATCAAAGGCAAGTAAGGAACAATGGTTCTACCAACATACTTGCCAAAAGTATTAGGGGAGAGGGGCTAATAGTCGTGAAGGTTCCAATAGTCGTGTTGTCAATTGTGATTATAATACCTAGTAGTTGTTTATATAATTCCCAATAGTTGTGATTTGACTACCCATTCCTTTGATCTAAAAAGCAACCAATCATGTGATGCCACATCAATGCTCAACTACCCATAATGTGAATGCATAAGTATTGGTCTCACTTTTTTGGGGCCTTTTTGGACACCTTGACAAAAAACATGTTTATGTGGCCTTGAAACCTTAGTTATAAGTAGGGGACTTTCCAAGTAAGTTTCTATAAAAAATTAGGAGTGATTTGAAATTTCCACGTAGGATAATTAGAAGCGCGAAGTTAGGGTGCACAACTATTGGGTCCTCTCCCTAGGCTTAAAAGGAGTAGCTGCAATAATAGGTTCAAGGGAAGTTGATCCATTAAGAAATGAAGATGACAATGAAGCTACACCAAGGGATCCACACCTAGAGTAAATTCATCAAGATTTGGAGAACTCATAGGAGATCTACGATCCTTAAAGTTAGAAAAATCACCAAAAATCAAGTGTTTGGGATGAGCATTTTGCCACCAAGTATTGAACCTACTAACCTCTGATGAGGGCTTGGGTAATCAGAATTAAGGTGACCAATAGAAAATTATCTTCTATAATGGAAGGAAAGACCCTCATAATTGAGTAGCTAAGTCTAGGACCTATCCTCTGTAATGTCCCCTTTTGGGATATTCCAAAATTTAGACCTGCAAAACAATAATAATCACTAAAAACCCATTTTAGTAATGAAAAAGTGTAAAATTTATGGTTATATTCAAATTAACACCAAATATTATAATATTGAGAGAAATACATCATAGCTAAAACATCATAATAGTTAAATCTCTAGTTCCTAGCATACTTAACATTTGGATTCAAAATATCTTAACACCATTAATGGTTATTCCCTGTAATGTACTAGCCCTTTCATAAAGTACAAATTTCTTAATTTACACCAAACAAGTAAATAAACTAAGTAGCAAGTCATTGCAATAAAAAAATTCTTTCTTTTATTGAGAATATATGATCAAGATGCCATAGCATATTATAATAAAGATTCCACTTTATTACAATAACTTCTCAAGTACAAGTAACAAGAATACATACATGTGCATACATAGCTCCAATGAGCTTTAGAACTAATAGCTGAAAGATGGTATAGGATCTTCCCTTTCAAATCTTTGTTCTTCTGTCGCATGTTATGGAAGAGAAGCATCACTCAGGCACTTTTCCGCCAACCACATACTCATAATGTGGTCCCTCGCACATCTATCATTCGATAGATGGCCCTTCCCTCTGACGAAGAGATTGGTAGCGTAATCATTAACGACAACCAACTGAGCATAGTGTTGTGTCCTACATAACTAGAACCTTGCAATATGGCAATCTTGAACTAGCATGTAATAATGGATCATGGTGAACTGATAGTGTTAGCCTCGGTAGTCATACAACCTAGAGTGGAGTCACACAATCTAGAGTGGAGTCTCAAAAATTCACACTACTTTGATCAAAGAGTTTTAATTCATTAAATGATTGAGAGACATCTATCACATACACTACTCAGGGTCGATTTGACTTAAGGCTATTTTCAGCTATGCATAGGTATTTCCTTCAATGGATAGTTTTTCATCCCAGATAACCTACAACCATTTTAATCTACTTTGAATTAACTACTTAACTAGTAAGTACACAAGCTAGGTATTCCTTTTATGGATAGTACATAATCCTAGATAACCTACAAACTTGGATAACTTGACTTACATGTAAGTATATTAATCCCTCTCCCATATTGGATGACCTCTCCTAGGAGAAAACATAAGCTTTCCTTTTACATCAATAACTTAGCTAAGTGTATCATATGTGCTTTTCATGTTCAATCATACCTAGTATATATAATACTTATGATAAACACCCATCTCCTACAATGGAGTAAATACAAACACATTGCATCCCATGTTTAAACATATCCAGTATAATTAAATACCTATGTTGTACCACATGTAACATAATTAAATACCTATGTCAAGTAATCTCTTCGACATATCTAGTATAATTAACTATTTGTGTCAAGCAATCTCTCCTATCATGGAGTACTTAAAAACACATTATAAAAACATCCTAAAATCTTCAATTCCCTTTTTTGAAGACACTCTTAATTACTTCTACTACTCAAACAAAAAATATATTTCATGCAGCATAGAAAAAACATCAATTCCAAGTAAATAATAAGAAGAAGAAATCCTCATGCTTTTTATCATTTATCCCAAATAATGATGACAGTGCAACCTTCTCCAACAGTTATTCAACTTGATTCAACTTCCCAAAACAGTTCCCTCTTTCTCTCTTGTTGATAGCACACTTCTCTCAAACAATAAGATAGATCTTTGTCACAAAAGTCACTCTTTTCTCACTCACAAAAATAGATGAAGTGGTTGCTATTATCTTAGATATGATAAACAACAAATGACGTATAATCATAGATATGATGCTTCCCTCACAAGTGAATGGAAGAATGGAGATAATGTTCACATAAAAGAATGAGAACGAATGAGTTCCAAATGAAATGGTGCGACTATTTATAGAGCAACTAGCATTCTGAAATGGACTACAATTTAGGCATGAAGAATGACACTAGTTTCATGCAAAATGAATCAACATAAAGGTGGCAATGATAAAAGCTTAGACTCAACACAAATGATCAATAGATCGACTTTCTGGTTGACAACATTCAAAATACTATTTCAACCAACACATTGAGAATTTGAATTTTTCTCCCAAAATGACATCTACAGGAAAGTGAAAATAGAGGTGGCACCAAAACATCTTCAACAGACTAAGTTGGCACGATTCTCAAGTGAAGGGAATTAGTCAATGATAATTCAACAACACATAAAATGAATCGACTAATTTATAGGTTAAATCGACTCAAACAATATAAATGTGTTGGACTTAATCCACGTCTTTTCCATTTTTTATATCGACCAAGTCAAAGCTTTAAATGTATTGCTACGTTTCTCTCATACATGTCTTGGTTGGTGATACGTAGCTCATACACACAACCGTGTGTATTTCCAAGTCGACTTCTAACTTGGTGTCCAATATCGTCACAAATTATCCATGGTTATATAACGTCAAATGCAGTCTTCAATAAATCTACTTCTTATTAGATAGTCGATATGCCAAATATATATATATATATATATATATATATATAGTATATACTATATATATATTAAAATACCTTCACATATTAATATATATATAACTAAATACTTATATAATATTTTAATATATGTATATAGTAAGCTAGTTAGTGTACATCTCATATATAAGCGTATAAGTTATATAATTATAATAAACATATTATATCAGATGTATGTATATATATAAATATGTATAAGTGTATATGCCTCCATGTGCATGTATATATAGGTATATCATATTGATGCATCCATATGAGCATGTCCATTTGCCAACGTACGATTGCATCGATATGCATATACATATGGATACGTGTATATAATATACATAGATATAAGTGTGTGTGTGTGTGTGTGTGTAATATGTTCACATCTTATTCACTTACATCCATTTATGTTATGGTTGAATATCAAATCTTGCACCTCTCTGACACTCTCGTGGGAAATTCAACGAGTGGGGGACCAATTTGTGCATCACTGAATACCTCTGAATTTTTTATAGAAAGTCGGCTCTTCTCTGAGTTTGGGAAAAAAGGTTGAAAGAAATGTAAACATAAAAAATGAAAAGTGGCAATGCACCAACGCTTTTACAACATTTTAAAACCTAAATTATTTTCTATGAATGATATAATAGACACAGAATGCCACAACCCTTCATTGTTGGGAAGAGAATGAACAATATAAGCTAGATACAAGCACGGTGTAGTCATTCAAATTTATCTGTAGAAAGCGTTTGTTAAGATCTGATCAAGCATAGAAGTTATGAGAGTTAACAAAAAACATTCAAAAGCTACATAAACTCTTCCTCTTAATACAACATGACATGAAGAAGCAATAACCTTTAAAGCAAACAGAGAAGTCCAATGACATAATCTAATTTCTACAGGCTTTCATTTTATCATATAAGCCTACAATATGGAAATCAAAATAATCAAACTATTTAGATTAAGCTAGACGCACTATTCTATTCAGAATGAAGATATAAAGAAGGAAACATTGATAGAGGCCATATCATACAGAGTTTCAAATATTTCTCCCAAATAATTTGTACTTCAAATATTAAATGAACTTTAAAATAGAGGCCAGATTCCAATTTGACAATAGTTTGAGTTAAAAAAAATATAACATGCCAGAGTGAAGCAGTGTTTTGTAAAATTTAATGAAAATGGGTATGTGCAGGATCATCATGGAAAAAACAAGCCCTTAAGTGGTAATGAAAATTCAGAAAAAATTAGAGTTAGGCAACTTGACATAAAACTTTGAATAAGTTATCTATATTATTTCAAAAATATGTAATAATAGAATCCGTGGAAAATTGAATGTAGTTTCTAAACTACTAGGTTAATTTTTGTAAAAAAAAAATCTATTTGGTGAAAAATTGAAATTTTAATGCAGTAGTACTTAAATTTCAGGGAAAAAATAAGAAGTAGGTGTCTGTCTAACCACCCTAACCATAATAAAATGATAATATTTGTTTACAATATTTTAGATATAAGTAGATGACTCATGTCCGGATGTGATGCATATTTTTTTGTAATTTTTTTTCAAGTAAATAATTAATTATGAAATTTTTACTACAAATTTTAAAAAATATAAAAGCTCGTATGTATGACCACCTTAACATGGTCAAAACTTCATGAAATTATTATTATTTTTTTAATCCTATATTATTCCAAGCATAGAATGTGATGCATGTTTTGGATTCAAAAAATGTGATACCATTTGAAAGCTATAGATGTTTTTCTATCAAGCTATGAATAAAGACTTTAGTCGTAATTCCAATAGAAAATGAATAATAATTTATTTATTAGATTCAAAATAAAGTATAATTTATATTGGTAGAAAGCTGAGAAGCTCCTTTACAAACCCTTTTCGTTTCATCAATTTTAGCTAAAATAAAAGTCATTAGCCACATGGGCAAAGTCTGGAAAAGGAAGGTAAATTGTTAAACACATTTTTCGTGTTGACTTCTTAGGATTGGCAGGTCCTAACCAAATACCAAAGCAAGCTTGATCCTAACCCCTGGGCATTAAATTTTGTGTCATCAAATTAGATATTTGATTCAAATCAGATATCCAATTTGAATTCGATATCTGATATGTTTTAGTTATGAGTTTTAAAAAAATTATACAATTTTTAATATATGATTTCAAAAATGCAATAAAGTTTATAATTTAATATATATAATATACAATATAGTTTATAATTTAATATATAATATACAATTTATGATAATCTCTTACCGAATTATTTATAATATTTAAATATTATTTCAATATTTTAGTTAATCTATAAATATTTAAATATATATAAAATATTTAAATATTATATCTTTCCCTCTCTCTCTCCCAAGTCTCTCTCACTCAATCACTCCTCTCTCTCTATCTCTATCCCTCTCTACCT